>CM050167.1:154725766-154765766 GCA_027410445.1 Discoglossus pictus
AGAGAGAGAGAAATAATGAGGAGAAGCTAAAATAAAGTAATAAAAAAAATATTTGTATTAACATTCAAATCCTTTGATATAATGTTTTTTTTATTGCTCCTTACTTACTTTAGAGATAGTTTGTGCCTGCAGAAATTAGTTCTCTGATTTCAGGTTGTACATTTAAAAAAAATCCACTGATTCTATGCAGTTCACTGTACAGGAGAGAGGACTGGCAGCTTTTGTTTCTTGTAAATAAAATAGCTGACAGACAAGCAGATGAGGAAGAACAGCCTCTAAGCGTGATGTCACTGTGGTGCTGAGCACGCCCCCTCTGTCAGTCAAAAACTGTGCATTAATATCATGGGTGTGGTGTGGGCAGATACCAGAAGGGTGAGAGATTGTGGGCAATCAAAGGACACCTAAAGGATTAACTGTTAGACAACATTATATGGATAAAGTATATCATCTACTAGGGTCACATGTGGTCACTAATGTGATGTGACATGGGAACATCAAATAACACTACATTTCATAGAAATGCCCATTAATGCGCATACAGCAACCATATGGTCTCCATCTGCCATATTAAACAGACAATAGAAATCAGGGATCATGTGATACAGCACTAATCAATTCCACACACAGTGTATTTTCATACATGACTGCTGATTCCCAAATAGATGATCTGAATCTGGAAAGCATAAAGTGGAGGTGTTAGAACAATCATAAGATGTTATTATGGTACATTGTTTTTGCTCTGGACACTACAATAAACCAATTAACATGAACGTCATCTACGAGCAGTGATAACAATATTGATTCTGTCCTGTTCAATCAGCCTTCCTGGAATATGTTGAGGATCTGTAATACAACAAGGCATGTTTCACTGTGAACACAATCTTTCAGCAAAAAGTACTATTACTATCTACATGGAATAGTTGGGCCATGCTGATCATATCTCACTGGTATATGAGTGGTACCAAGGCCAGACATATTACACTGTTCACATTAACTCTAAACACATGCACATTGATCTTGATGTTAAACCAAGGAGATAATCCATTTTTTGGGATGACATGAAATATATTAATCCTCTTTCATACTGTTAACGGGATGAAATGCAAGAAAATGCTTATATAACTACTGCTTTGGATTATCAGATCCTAATGGGACCGTGCAACTCTAAAGTCGGGACACTATTCATTATAATTGAAACTCACATCAGTTATGTTCATTAGTGAGGAGGCCCTGAGGTGTCGGAAGCAGGCCCTGAGGTGTAGGCAGGAGGGCCTGAGATGCCGGCAGGAGGTCATGAGGTGTTGGCAGGAGGGCTGGGGTGTTGGCCCATGTTTGGGGACCCCATTGTGTGGGAGGCCATGTTTGAGGACCCCATTATGTGGGAGTTGTTGTGGGCTGCCATGGCTGCAATGTTGCTGTAGCAGGTGGCAGCTGTGATGATGGCTTGGGCCCGGACATGGCCGGTGGAAGGACTGGAACAGCTCTGCTTGGCTGGATGATGCTGTTAAGGGGCCCAAGCAGTGATTCCCACTCCTGATATGCCGCTGAATGGCCGGCTTGTGTGGATGGTCCCGGGCCCTCTGGAATGTCCTGGCCACCATTGGAGCCTCCCCTGTTCCTCTGAGGCTGGTCTTGTCCTCCTGGGTACTGAAATGGAATAGAAATATATTTCAGTTGGTTTCCCTACACAATTGACAGCTACGTGTTTCCATATCCTTGACATCATGGTCACCTGTGATTGACTGTGGTGCTTGTGTTACACAGATGAACCACGGCCTGCATAATGAGCACTGTGGATCATGGCTCATATGAATATGTGTACTGCAGGTGCAGTGTGCCATCTGCATGTGCATGAGACAAGTACTCTGCTGGATCTGCTGTGCAGTGTGTGAGACTGGCCAATCTGTGACATATTCCTAGCAATAGTTGGTAATATGCAGGTGAGACATGGTCCAGCTTAGGACAGTATATAACACACACAAGCAGTCCTACAGAGTCTATTCACATATGTCACAGTGTGCACACCCAAAAATGTACTCTCTTTTGAATGTCAAATCAATCTTGATCTCATAGCAAATTGTAATCAGGATCGGTTTTAACTGCTGAATCGCTACTTTGTCATAGCAAAGGGGCTTGTGTACTTCAATTAAGCTATGAGCTATATTATGTAGGATCAGCCAAGAGGGGCAGGTCATGGCAGAGATGTCAGGCAAATCGCGATCCATTGGAAAAGGAACTTGCAACCCACTCCAGTATCTTTACTAAGAAAACTTAATGGACAGGCACAAGCTGTGACATAACGATATGGCACCTGAAGATGAGCCTCTCAGGTCAGAAGGTACCTACCACATTACTGAGGAAGAGCAGAGGGCAAATACAAGTAACACCAGATCTGATGAAGTGGTGGGGCCAAAGCCGAAAGGACACCCAGCTGACCATGTGTCTGGAGGGGAAAGGGAAGTCCAATGCTTCAAAGATCAATTCAGAATAGGAACCTGGAATGTTAGAACTATGAACCAAGGCAAACTAGATGCGGTCAAGAATGAAATGACAAGGTTAAACACTGATATCCTGGGAATTGGAGAAATTAAATGGACAGGAAAGGTACATTTCACATCAGACAACCACCAGATCTTCTAATGTGGTCAAGAATCCCGCAAAAGAAATGGAGTAGCCATCCTAGTCAGTTAAAGAGTGGTCAAAGCAGAGCTCGTTTACAACCCAATAAATGTCAGAATGATTTCAATTTGAATTCAAGGCGAACCATTTAATATCACAATGATCCAAATCTATGCTCCAACCACGGATGCTGAAGATGCTGAAGTTGTCCAGTTCCACAAAGACGTTCAATATGTCATAGATGTAAAAGCAAGAAAAGATGTTACTATCATCATAGGAGATTGGAATGCTAATGTAGGTAACCAAAAGGCACCTAGAAAAACTGTCAAATTTGGCCTTGGAGTACAAAATGAAGCAGGTCAGAGATTAGTAGAACTTTGTCAAGATAATTCTCTGGTCGTAGCAAACACCTTCTTCCAACAGACTCTGAGAATACACTACACATGGGCATCACCAGATGGACAACGTAGGAATCAGATTGACTATATACTTTGCAGGCCAAAGAAGGAGGATCTGTATACAGTCAGCAAAATCAAGACCTGGAGCTGACTGCGGCTCAGACCATGAGCTTCTTATTGTAAACTTTAAAATTGTACTGAAGAAAAGAGGGAAAACCATCAGACAAAGTAGATATGAAATAAATCATATACCCTGTGAATATGCAATGGAAGTAAAGAATAGATCTAAGTAACTAGATATGGAAGATAGAATGCCTGAAGAACATTGGACTGAAGACTGCAACATAGTTCAGGAAACCACAGCACAGAAAGAAAAGTAAGAAGTCAAACTGGCTGTCTGATGAGGCTTTGAAAGTAGCCCAGGAAAGAAGGAAAGTGAAAGGTAGTGGAGGTAAGAAAAGAATTGTGCAACTGAAAGCAGAATTCCAGAGGATAGCAAGAAGAGACAAGGAGACATTCTCCAATGAGCAATGTAAAGAGATTGAAGAAGATAACAGAATGGGTAAATCAAGAGATCTCTTCAAGAAAATTGGTAGCCTAAAAGGCACCTTACATGCAAAAGTGGGAGTGATAAAAGACAAAAAATGGTTAGAGACTTAACAGAAGAAGATCAGATAAAGAAGAGGTGGCAGGAATACACTGAAGATTTATACAGGAAGGATGTTAACAGCAGTGATGACCTCAATAATTTGTCCAGTGAGTTGGAGCCAGATATCTTGGAGAGTGAAGAGAGATGGGCCCTAGGATGTCTTGCTGATAATAAGGGTGCATGAGGTGAAAGAACCCCAATTGAACCATTCAAAATTCGACAGGATGCTGCTGTAAAAGTGTTACTTGCCTTATGCCAACACATTTGGAAATCTCAACAATGGCCAAAAGACTGGAAAAGGTCAGTCTACATCCCAATCCCCAAAAAAGGCAGTGCCAACGAGTGCTCCAATTATCGAACAATTGCACTCATTTCACATGCCAGCAAGGTAATGCTTAAGATTCTACAAGCTCGACTCCAACAATATATGGATTAGGAATTACCAGATGTGCAAGCCGTGTTCCGCAGAGGAAGAGGCACAATAAAATAAATTGCCAATATCTGCTGGATAATAGAGAAAGCAAGAGAGTTCCAAAAAAACATTTACTTCTGCTTCATAGACTATTCTAAAGCCTTTGACTGTGTGGATCACAACAAAATGTAGCATGTCCTTAAAGAGATGGGAGTACCAGGTCATCTCATCCTCCTTTTAAAGAATCTGTATGGCGACCAAGAAGTCACGGTCAGAACCGAACATGGGACACCAGAATGGTTCAAGATCGGAAAAGGAGTTAATGTTGTATATTGTCACCCTAATTATTCAACTTATATGCAGAATATATCATGTGTAAGGCTGGATTGGATGAATCCAAAGCCAGAATCAATATTGCTGGAAGGAATATCAACAACCTCAGATATGCCGTGATACTACTTTGATGGCTGAAAGTGAGGAGGAACTAAAGGACTTATTGATGAGGATAAAAGAAGAGAGTGCAAAAGTTGGCCTGCTGCTCAACGTTAAAAAGACAAAAATAATGGCAAACTGCAATCTCACTTCCTGGCATATAGACGGGGAAGAAGTGGAGGCAGTGACAGATTTTATTTTCCTTGGATCCAAGATCTCTGCAGATGGTGACTGTAGTTGTGAAATTAAAAGACGTTGTCTTCTGGGGAGGAAAGCTATGGCAAGCTTGGAGAAGCTAGTAAAAAATAAAGATATTAAACTATCAACAAAGGTCCGCATAGTTCAAACAACGGTATTCACAGTAGTAACATACGTATGTGAGAGCTGGGCCATTAAGAAATCTGAGCGTGTAGAATTGATGCCTTTGAATTGTGGTGTTGGAGAAGACTGCTTAGAGTTCCTTGGACTGCAAGAAGATCCAATAAATCAATACTTCAGGAAATCAAGACAAACTGTTCACTAGAAGGTATGATCATGAGGCTGAAGCTCAAATGTTTTGGCCATATTAGTAGATGGAAGGATTTCCTAGAAAAGACTCTGATGCTGGGAAAGATTGAAGGCACAAGAAGAAGGGGAGGACAGAGGCGGAGATGGATAGATCAGGTCACTGAAGCAATGAACATGAACTTGATGGAGCTCAGAGGGGCAGTGACTGAGAGATGCACCTGGCGTGCTGTGGTCCATAGAGTTACGGAGAGTCGGACGCGACTGAACGACTAAACAACAACCAGGGTTAAATAGGACTAGATAGGGTTAAGTGGTTAGTTATAGGGTTAATTAGGTATGGTGAGGGTTAAATATGGTTAATTACTTAGAGGGGGGTTAATTTAGATGTATTAGTTTATTGGGGTGGATAATAGTGTAGTGTAAGGTAGTGCTTAGACTTAATGTCATGAGTGATGGGGTTAATTTTAGGCAGGGGTTATTTACAATTGTAGCACAGGTCCTTTAAGGTCCTTTAAGGACCCTTGAGGTGAGATATTTGAATGTTAAATGCTGCAGGGGTCCAAATCGGGACCCCGCACCAAGTGCTAATGTAGGGACCCTGAGAGGGTCCAGATGGGGACCCCGCAGCATAAGGGGTTAATGTTAGGTGCCGCGGAGGTACTATAAGTACCCCCACGGCCAGGGTTAACTATTTGTGTGCCGCAGGTCCTTTAAGGTCCTTTAAGCACCCACCAGGCAAGATATTTGAATTTGGGACCAATTGTAAGAAACTGGAGCCAGTAAGTGAGGCTGTAAATTAATTTGCTATTTAATTGGCATCTTTTTGCAGGCTCCAAACGGGTTACGGGTTACAGCTTTGAAAACCTTGCTGTTGTTAAACCCAGAACTTTGATCTTCAAAGAGTTATGATCGCTAAAATCGCGAATCGCTATTCAATTGCTACAATTCCCTAAGTCTGCAAATGTTTTCACACCTGTAAATGGCAAATGTAGGAGAAAATCCTATGAGTACTAGAGAGGCCCCCAAGTGGATTTCACCCCTGTCCGCAGCACTGTAAATGCAAATAAAAAATCAATACTGTACTGTAAATGACAAGGAAAGCGATTTCACAACAGTCTCAAGCTCGCAAATCGGCAATAAAAAATCATATTTTTTTTTATGTGTCATTTTGTGGTTATATCGATCCCTGCAATCAATGAGTTAATACCTATCAGGCCACCCATATGAACTAGAACAGTATTGGCATTCATTTTTATTATTTTGTCATTTTAGGGTTTGCGAGTCCCATCGCGTATCGGACCCCTAAGCACTAATTGATTGACATGTAACCTCCATGTTTTACTGCCGTAATGAAGGCAGTCTCATTTTCTATTGGCTGTTTCGAAATGTGTGTTTTTGCTTAAATAATCATGTTCCCACCTTGAACTGCTACATACGAGTGCATGGTTTTCGGCTTCGACGTTCATCTCGTAACTTGCGGGCTTGTTCAATCAAATGTGTTTTTGCTTAAATAATCATGTTCCCAACCTGAACTGCTACGCACGAGTGCATGGTTTATGGCTTCGGCGTTCGTTTCGTAACTTGTGGGCTTGTTCAATTGAAGGTGTTTTTGCTTAAATAATCATGTTTCCACCATGAACTGCTACGCACGAGTGCATGATTTACGGCTTTGGTGTTCATCTCGTAACTTGTGGGGTTGTTCAATTGAATAGTACCGGAATCGGAGACGTACAGGAGCCTGCAGTGACCAACACTGACAACTATATATGTGATGAACAGAGAGGACATAAATCATCTGGCTGTTCAGAAAAAGATGGAATATCTAGTTTTTCGAGAAGTAATTCCTAATAATGGTGGTTACTAGTGATGTCCCGAACAGTTCGCAGGAGAACTATTCGCGGCGATTTTCGCATGTTCGCGTTCGCAACGAACGGCGAACATATGCACTTTTCGGTCCGCCCCCTATTCTTTATCATTGAGGAAACTTTGACCCTGCACCTTACAGTCAGCAGACACATTCCAGCCAATCAGCAGCATACGCTCCCTTCCAGAGCCTTCCATCTGTATGACAGCCTCCATTTTAGAATCATTCTGGAGCTGCATTCTATGAGAGAGGAGATATATTCTACCTGCTGTTGATTTAATAGGGAAATAGATAGCCAGGCTGTGTATTTAGCTTTAACTACACACCCGAAGGACTCCTTTGATATCTGCTGCAAGGACAGCAACCCAAAAAGAGCTTTTTAGGGCTAGAACATCATTTATTTTATTTTATTATTTTTTTCTGCTGATTTAATAGGGAAATAGATAGCCAGGCTGTGTATTTAGCTTTAACTACACACGTGAAGGACTCCTTTGATATATGCTGCAAGGACAGCAACCCAAAAAGCCCTTTTTAGGGCTAGAACATCATTTATTTTATTTTATTATTTTTTTCTGCTGATTTAATAGGGAAATAGATAGCCAGGCTGTGTATTTAGCTTTAACTACACACCTGAAGGACTCCTTTGATATCTGCTGCAAGGACAGCAACCCAAAAAGCCCTTTTTATTTTATTTTATTATTTTTTTCTGTGTAATCTATCTGCATATGCCAGCCTGCTAGCGTGTGTGTGAGGCCTATTGCATCTAGTCTGCCAACTTTTGCCAGTGCACAGTGACACTCATATCTGGTTTCACAGTAGTGTGCAGTGAAATAAAACAACCCTTTTTTTACTGTAATGGATTGAATATCAGTTGCCTGCCTAAAGGCGTGTGTGTGAGGCCTATTGCATCTAGTCTGCCAACTTTTGCCAGTGCACAGTGACACTCATATCTAGTGCAACCGTAGTGTGCAGTGAAATAAAAAAAAACTTTTTTTACTGTAATCGATTGAATATCAGTTGCCTGCCTAAAGGCATGTGTGTGAGGCCTATTGCATCTAGTCTGCCAACTTTTGCCAGTGCTCAGTGACACTTATATCTAGTGCAACCGTAGTGTGCAGTGAAACAAAAAAAAACCTTTTTTTACTGTAATCGATTGAATATCAGTTGCCTGCCTAAAGGCGTGTGTGTGAGGCCTATTGCATCTAGTCTGCCAACTTTTGCCAGTGCACAGTGACACTCATATCTAGTGCAACCGTAGTGTGCAGTGAAATAAAACAACCCTTTTTTTACTGTAATCAATTGAATATCAGTTGCCTGCCTACAGGCGTGTATGTGAGGCCTATTGTATCTAGTCTGCCAACTTTTGCCAGTGCACAGTGACACTCATATCTGGTGTCACAGTAGCTTGCACGCATAGTACCACTAATCGTAAAAAAAATGACAGGCAGAGGCAGGCCACCCCGCAGGGGTCGTTGTGGTCGTGGTGCTGTGATTCCCTTTGGCCCTAGAATAATGCCCAGTGTTCATAGGCAACGTACCCTGAACTTGAAAAGTTCTGAGGACATGGTTGACTGGCTAACACAGGACACCCAATCTTCTACAGCTTCCGCTCGGAACCTAGACGCACCATCCTCCTCCAGCTTAGCTTCGGGCACCTCTCCAGTTACCACTCGCCCGCCTGCCGCCACCACCAACACTAGCACCACATCCGCTTCACTTGATCCGTCAGCAGAGTTATTTACACATCCGTTGGAAGAAATGAGTGATGCACAAACATTAGTGCCAGAGGATGTAGATAACAGGGATATGTCCCAGTCAGGCAGCATTACACACATGGACGTACAGTCTGATGATGATGATGATGTTGTACCCGGTGCTGCTTCCTTTGTTGAGTTGTCAGATACAAGTGAAGCGGTTGATGATGACGATGCGTCCGTGGATGTCACGTGGGTGCCCACTATAAGAGAAGAAGAACAGGAGGAAAGTTCAGATAGGGAGACAGAGAGGAGGAGGAGTCGAGTTGGAAGCAGCGGGAGGTCGTCGAAAGTAGCTAGTGGCACAGTCAGACAGCATGCATCGGCACCTGGAATGAGCCAGACAGCACGCCAGTCAATGCATGTTCTTGCCACCACCAGAATGCCGTCATTGCAGAGCTCAGCAGTGTGGCAATTTTTTCGTGTGTCTGCCTGTGACAACAGTGATGCCATTTGCAACCTGTGCGAAAAGAAACTGAGTCGTGGGAAGTCCAACACCCACCTACACCTAGGTACAACTTCTTTGCAAAGGCACATGATGTCACATCACAAACGCCTATGGGATCAACACATGAGTACAAGCAGCACACAAAGTCAAAGCCGCCATCCTCCTCCTGGTCCAGCATCTTCAGCCACTTCAACCACTGCTGCCCTGCTTGCCCCCTCTCAACCATCCGCCACTCCGTGTCTCGCCCTGAGCAGTCCCTTCTCATCTGCCCACAGTCAGGTGTCTGTCAAGGACATGTTTGAGTGTAAGAAGCCAATGTCACAAAGTCACCCCCTTGCCCGGCAACTGACAGCTGGCTTGTCTGAACTCTTAGGCCAACAGCTTTTACAATACAAGCTGGTGGAGTCTGAGGTGTTAAAAACATTTGTAGCTATTGGGACACCGCAGTGGAAGGTACCCGGACTAAATTTTTTTGCACAAAAGCCAATCCCCAACCTGTACTTGATTGTGCAAAAGGAAGTAATGGCATCTCTGGCACACAGTTTTGGGGCCAGGGTCCATCTGACCACGGATACCTGGTCTGCAAAGCATGGTCAGGGCAGGTATATCATCTACACTGCGCATTGGGTAAACCTGGTGACGGCTGCCAAGCATGGAATACGTGGCTCTGCAGAGGAGTTGGTGACACCGCCACAACTTGCAGGCAGGCCTGCTGCCACCTCCTCTACTCCTCCTACTCCATCTTCTTCCATAACCTCCTCGGCTGAGTCCTCTTCTGCTGCTGCTATGTCTTGCTCCACATCAACGCCCCCCCCCCCCCCCCCCCCAGCTCCACAGGTAGTATTCCACATCCCGGATACGGCAGTGTCACGCCGTCTTGGGGTTGACTTCCCTGAAAGCAGAGAGTCACACCGGACCAGCACTCCTATCCGCCCTGAACGCACAGGTGGATCAATGGCTGACTCCGCACCAACTGGAGATCGGCAAAGTGGTTTGTGACAACGGTAGAAATTTTTTGGCGGCATTGAATTTGGGCAAGTTGAAACATGTACCGTGCATGGCACATGTGTGTAATCTGATTGTACAACACTTTGTGCATAAGCACCCAGGCTTACAGGACGTCCTGAAGCAGGCCAGGAAGGTGTGTGCCCATTTCAGGCGTTCCTACACGGCCATGGCGCACTTCACAGATATCCAGCGGAGAAACAACATGCCAAGGAGGAGCTTGATTTTAGACAGCCCGACACGTTGGAATTCAACACTCTTAATGTTCGACCGCCTGCTCCAACAAGAAAAGGCCGTTAACGAGTATTTGTATGACCGGGGTGCTAGGACAGCCTCTGCGGAGCTGGGGATTTTTTTGCCACGTTACTGGACGCTCATGCACAATGCCTGTAGGCTTATGCGTCCTTTTGAGGAGGTGACAAACCTGGTCAGTCGCACCCAAGGCACCATCAGCGACATCATACCATTTGTTTTCTTCCTGGAGCATGCCCTGCGAAAAGTGCTGGATCAGGCCGTAGATGATCGTGAAGAGGAAGAGTTGTGGTCACCATCACCGCCAGAAACAGCCTTATCAGCATCGCTTGCTGGACCTGTGGCAACGCTGGAAGAGGATTGTGAGGAAGAGGAGTCAGAGGAGGAATGTGGCTTTGAGGAGGAGGAGGAAGACCAACCACAACAGGCATCCCACGGTGCTCGTTGTCACCTATCTGGTACCAGTGGTGTTGTACGTGGCAGGGGGGAAGAACATACCTTCAGTGAGATCACCTAGGACGAGGAAAGGGACATGACTAGCTCGGCATCCAACCTTGTTCAAATGGGGTCTTTCATGCTGTTGTGCCTGTTGAGGGACCCTCGTATAAAAAGGCTGAAGGAGAACGACCTGTACTGGGTGTCCACGCTACTAGACCCCCGGTATAAGCAGAAAGTGCCTGAAATGTTACCTAATTACCACAAGTCGGAAAGGATTCAGCACTACCAAAATAAATTAAAAAGTATGCTTTACACAGCGTTTAAGGGTGATGTCACAGCACAAAGGCAATCTAACAGCGGAAGAGGTGAACATAATCCTCCTCCTCCCACGACCACGCCGGCAAGGAGAGGACGCTTTACAGACGTGTTGTTGATGGAGGACATGCAGAGCTTTTTAAGTCCTATGCATCGCCACAGCCCTTCAGGGTCCACCCTCAGAGATCGACTCGACCGTCAGGTAACAGACTACCTCGCCATAACTACAGATATCGACACTATGAGGAGCGATGAACCCCTTGACTACTGGGTGTGCACGCTTGCACTGTGGCCTGAGCTATCCCAATTTGCCATAGAACTTCTGTCCTGCCCAACTTCAAGTGTCCTGTCAGAAAGGACCTTCAATGCAGCAGGAGGTTTTGTCACTGATAAGAGAAGTCGCCTAGGTCAAAAAAGTCTAGACTACCTCACCTTTATTAAGATGAATTAGGGATGGATCCGAAGGGACTGACAGTGGGTGATACATTCGATTAAAAAAGGCCTGATAGATGAGCTGCCTTGAGCTAATAATGGTCCACAAACTAACATCAATTTTTCTGGTCGCTGCAACAATACCTAATTTTTGCATTTAAATTCTTTTATTGTCATAAAGGCATACAGCATGTAATGAAAAATAAAGCATTTTTGAACAGTCTTGCATAACAGTTGTGCAAAAATACATATTAACAATAAAGACATTTTGTGAAAGTTAGCTGGTTATTCCTTCTTATTTTTACTTTTTAGGTTAATCATTTTTCTTATTTTTTACTGTGATTGCAATTTAAGAGATACCTAAAACATGGTAAAACAGACAATAGTAAAGAGTATATCTGCAGGGAACACCAAAGTCCTATTAGCTATCATCCCTCCAGCAGTATTAGCTTATTATTTACAATATCTAACCTGGGCAATCACCCTTGGGTTACCCTAGGGCAGGCTTCAGTGAGCGACCTCTCCTTTCCTGGGATGATTTTGCCGCCGGTTGCTTCTGAAGGGTCTCCAGGGCTCCCCCACTCCGGTCCTTCCCCCAGTGTCACTTCAACCAGTAACAAATGTTTTATATTTGTAAAGCGACCCAATGATCCCCCTTGATAGAGGTTTATCTTTACAAATTTTGGAGAACCAATTTAAGACCGGTGTCCCCTGTTTCTGGGTCAGGGAGTGTGTGAAATGCCTCAGCCTACAGTAATTGTAATGTTCTGACAGCGGTAGCTCATGCTTGTCCCTCAGTTCCTCATAGGTGAGCATCTGGCCCTTTACTAACCAGTCTCCCAGTCTATCTCGTTTCCTTGACCTCCACCAGTGTTGTGATGTTGTGCTCATGTGTGTCGGGGCCTGAGGGTGGTCAAGAATTGGGGTAATTTGGGAGGATCCAGGAAACAAACCTGTGTGTTTCTTGGCCCATTTCCAGTATGATAGTGAGTGTCTGATTAGGGGGATTGGCGAGTTTTTAAGGCTTTGAGGCTATTCTGATAGCCAAGCCACCTTGTCCCAGGTTAAGGGCCTTAAAGTGTGGTTCTCTAAATACACACAGGCCGGTTGATGACATATAGAATGTGCTATTGGGAGGAAAGAAAGGTGACGGAGCAGGAAATTAAACTGATAGGAAAAATAGTACAACTTAATACACCACTTCTATCTGGTGGCACCTTAGATTGCACGTGCAGTGCCCCAAATTCGAAGTGGGAGGTCCGACCAAGCATCTTTTTCCATCTCCCTGTTCCAAAAATCCATGCCATATACACGTGCCCTGATAGGTGACGTAACAGGTATTAAACTGATAGGAATGAGTAGTACAACTTAATACACCACTCCTATCTGGTGGCACCTTAGATTGCACGTGCAGTGCCCCAAATCCAAAGTAGGAGGTCCAACCAAGCATCTTTTTCCATCTCCCTGTTCCAAAAATCCATGCCATATACACGTCCCCTAATAGTGGACGTAACAGGGATTAAACGATAGGAATAGTACTACTTAACAGTACACACCTTATAATAACGCAGACAGAGGCAACGCGTATAATCTTCCATGCTGTGCAGTGGAAGCCCCCAGACTCTGACCTGTGTGTAATCTTCCATGCTGTGCAGTGGAAGCCCCCAGACTCTGACCTGTGTATAATCTACCATGCTGGGCAGTGGAAGCCCCCAGACTCTGACCTGTGTATAATATTCCATACTGGGCAGTGAAGCCCCCAGACTCTGACCTGTGTATAATCTTCCATGCTGGGCAGTGGAAGCCACCAGACTCTGGGAGTCTGAAGAAGAGGAGTCAGAGGAGGAAGGTAGCTTTGAGGAGGTGGAAGACTAAACACAGCAGGCGTCCCAGGGGGCTTGTTGTCATCTTTTGGGGACCGTTGGTGGCTGGGTGGAGGAAGAGACCTTCAATGACATCAGTGAGGACGAGGAACGGGACATGGCTAGCTTGGTATCCAACCTTGTGCAAATGGGGAGTTTGCGGTTGTGCAAAGGGACTTTTTGCGGTTGTTTGCGGTGCATTAAACGGGGAGATTGGTCTGTTACTGTGAAGCGGGTGTAACCCTTACACTACCTGATCGATACAACATCATACCTGAGGTTTTAAAGCATGTTATTCCAAACAACATTTAGGAATGTTAGGTGATTTATGCCCTTTATGGCTTAAAACCAGACTCTGCATCAACTATGTAATTTTCCGTGGGAGTTTTGCCATGGATCCCCCTCCGGCATGCCACAGTCCAGGTGTTAGTCCCCTTGAAACAACTTTCCCATCACTATTGTGGCCAGAAAGAGTCCATGTGGGTTTTTAAATTCGCCTGCCCATTGAAGTCTGAGCCGGTTCGCAGATGTTCGTCCGTTCGCAAACATTTGATGGAATTCGCGTCCGCGGTTCGCGAACCGAAAATTTGATGTTCGAGACATCACTAGTGGTTACATCCTTACAAGACAATCCCACTGTTTTAATCAAATGTCACATAAAAATGTAATACATCTCAGGATGACATGTGGGATTGATTATCAGTCTTATTACAATCCTCAACACCAAGGGCTCCTTAACATTCTTAATAGTCTTAGAGGAATGCAGGGAAATTGTTATTCTCATTGATACCATTCGGTATTAATATGTCTAAAATTGTGATCCATTTAGTCTCTGTTTTCTACAATTCCAATTCAAGATTACCTTGTGTCATCCCAAGGTTTACTTTTTGAAGAATCCAGCAGGTCAGTTTCGGTTTGGCATTGTGTTTATATAAGAAATATCTAGTGACTGATGTTTTTATCCTTTTTGGGATCCAAGAACTCTTTCCGATGTTGCCTGTATGCTCTCCCAGGTGTCTCCTGATTTCTCTGTTAATGATTCCTACATATCTGAGAACATACGACAATTCTAGACCAGTGTTTCCCAAACTTTTTTCGGTCCAAGACGCACTTGATGTTTCAAAATTTTTCCAAGGCTCCCAAAGTCAAACCATAGTTCTATATACACATACGGATGGTGTGATTTGTTATAAAAAATGAAAAGCGGATTTTTACAAGTGTTTAGAATAGTTTTTAAACTGTTATTCTCTGGGAATAATTAGTGAGACGGATGGGCCTGTTGATCCCTACACATCTTTTCAAATCTCAGAATCAAACTGGATACAGCCATCCTCATTTCTTGTTTCATGTTTATTTTCATACGATATTGGGTTTTTAGCACAGGGACCGCCGAAAATCCAGCTTCACATAAATATGATGTCACAAAAGGATTTAAGATTTGCTGATCTTTACCACTTTGCAGTGGATATACATCTGTTACTGATAGCCAAAATTCAGTAAGATCCATACTGCCAGATTTCACCTTGACCGCATTGTCACAAGTAAATTCAGATGGAATTATAGAAGTAAATTCAGATGGAACTTTGGCTCTGTTTGTGTCTTTAATCCATGTAAATTTGTTGATATCATCTTCTTGAAAGTATTTTTAACACCACTTGATAATCTGTGATAGGTGATCTTCAAAAACAGATTTTTTATTGCAAGAGAAATCAACTTCATTGGAGGCCACAAACTGCTGCAACAATGGGAAACAATGTTTGCCATCATCTTGATATTTTTTTCTTCTCCATAATTGTAATTTTTTTCTGAAACCTGAAATCTTCTTGGTCAATTTCAAAATGTGCATGTTGCCTCCATGCAGGGAGAGATTCAAGAATTTAACTTTTCAAAAATATCACACAAGTATGCTAGTTTCACCCAAAAAATTATGATATTTCCGCTTCACAAACTCACTACTAATTTGTTTCATTTTCAGTCCTTGTGCGCTACTTAAAGTTCAATAAAAACGTGTCCATTTTGATCACAACACCATAGAGAAGGTTCAATCTTCAAAAATTAGGGACACAGACACAGCAATTAATATACAAGATAACACAAACCCCTTCTCTCTCTACCTTCTCTCTCTACCTTCTCTCTCACTCCCCCTTCTCTCAATCCCTTGTCTCTCACACCCCTTCTCTCTCACCCCTTCTCTCTCTTACTCCCTTCTCTCTCTCCCTACTCTCTCTCACACACCCCTTCTCTCTCTCCCTTGGAATAGCAAGCTTTATGGATTGTTTCCTCATAACTACTGCATTCAGAGTGTCGGATTTGTTTTATGATGTTCTTTATTAAATAAAAATCAACTAGAATTACACTCACACTGAAGGCATCTTTAATTTTCTTTATTTAATTCACTTCCAATAAAATTCTTGATAGCGGTAGGCAAAAAGTCTCTTCCCAGGCTGTTGTCAGTATCAGGGCTCTATGAAGGACATTCTCTGCCCTCAGCTGGGTTTTATTTTATGGTGTGTCCTTTATAAATTATAATATATATAAAGAGCAAGAGTCTTTTATATTAACTCTGTGGTTAGGAATTTCTTGATCATGTATTTGCAGTTGATCCACAAAGTTTGTGCATTCTGATTTAATACAGAGGTATAAAATATCTCAGTGGCACAGTGACCCACAGGTATTATTATAGTTTTTTTATAGATCTATAATAAGACTTTTTGGCAGTAAATATTATATGATCAATATTATTGTGAACCCTTGTTTTCTGGGAGAGGATTCACTGGGTCTGGAATACGGATGTGATGTGGAAGAACCAGTTTAAACTCACCACCCAGCAAAATGTTATTTTCCAGGGGAGATGGGGTTACACTGCCGCAATTCTCTAATGATCACTTGGTCAGATATAGATTGCTGTCCTGCAGAGCTCATTCCTCTCTGTGTATATTTCTTGTCTGGAGCAGGACCACAATCTGTAAGATGTTGAAGGCAGGTGAACTCAAATCCTGTCACTGCAGTCTGAGGGTTACTACCAGAGTCTTTTTCTTGCTAGTCTGTCCCATGTGTAATTAAATGTAAGCTCTTCTTTGCAGGAATATTTATGAATCTACCCTCTGTAAGGGCCTCATTCTATTAGCGGCCGCAGCCGTTGCGGGGCTGCAAGGACCGGCCGCAAGCTATTCGGCTATTCTATTCCCTTACGGCCGGGGGTTCCGGTAGGCTTGCAGCCGGTGCCTTGCTATCTCTTGCGGCCGCTCGCGCCGGAGGAAAGCCTTTGATCTAAAACGGCCGCAAGAGTTTCGGCCGTAAGAAATTCCTATTTGCAATTCAATTGCTCCAGGAACCCTCTCTGCAAGGCTAAAAACGAGCCGCTGCTTACTTGCAGGAAAGAGGTCCCGCTAGCACTAATTAAGCACATAAAATAGCTCAAATAAAGCCATCCTGCACTTTGAGAAGACTATAAAGGGATTTTAGGTGTTAGAAAAAATAGCACATAATTATCCTATACTCAAATCCGTAAAATATTTTATTTTTAATATCCGTAAAATATCCATGTAAAAAGTCCATAGGGCTTGGAGCACTTCAGACCCGCCCACGCAGCCGCCGGAAAATAAACAGTTAATTTGAACTCGGGTTTGGGCTGATGTGCAAGCTTGAGAGTGGGTTACTTTTAATCCTCATGTCCCCCAATATGATCCCTAGCATTTACAGAGCTGTACAGTGCAGGCTTGAATTTATTTTTTCGTTTTTAGATTTCACAGCTTACGGCCGGTTTCAAGATATGCGGCCAGCCGTAAGGGGAGATCCTTGCGGGGCCGTATAATAGAATCGCGAGTTAACAGAACCCCCGCAAGGAATCGCAGCCTTACGGCCGATTTACGGCCGGTAATAGAATGAGGCCCTTAGTCTGCATATTCTTCTAATACTAACTGCGCAATCTTCTTGCCTCCTACCGGCGCCGCATACCATAGACACGTCCTCTATGTGAGGCACGCGGCAAGCCATCTTTGTAATGTGGCTGAATGCTGTTTACCTTAATAATTCACTGCCTCACTTCTGATGGTATAATTGTAATTTCTATCTATACAATGATATTAACGTTTGATGGCAATTAACCTGATTTCTTTTCTCTCATTCAATTTAGTATACTTTAGTGATATCTGGGTAAAATTGTAATTATTTGTATATCTCTATACACAGTAAGTCATTTTAAAAATATGGAAAATGGTGGTATAGTTGTCACCTGAGTGGGAGGAGTGGTATCACTTTACTTATTAATGTTCACTCAGTTACCACTATAATGGATCATGTCTTATCACCTTAAGGTTATTGCACTCATTAGGGACTTTTAGGCTAATTTATTTCTTTAATTTTAATCTTAAATAATCATTTTTAAAACTATAAGAGATTAAAGCCCTGAGGGACACATTTTATTGCAGGTGTCTTTTGGGTTTATAATACTCTTATACTGACACCTTTTTTATTTATTTTTCTAAATTTTATTAAGTGTAACTTTAAGATTATAATTTATATGATTAGTCATTTATGTCTTTTGATTTGAGATTTTTTTTTACTTATTTATTGAAGGGCCATATATGAATAATCACATATGTAGTTGTGAGCATTCCAGGTTGTTGCTAACGCTTGTGGGCTCGCACAGCGAGTCCGCCACAACTGTGGCCCTCGCAAAGTGAGGGCCACAGTTGCAGGCAATGTGCGGCGAAGGCGCTCATTGTGCTGCTGGAGTTGAGCACCATAGGTGCTCATCCCTACAACCCTGCACAATTTAGGCGGTGAGCGCCTAAGTTGCTCACTGCGCTGGTGAATATGAGCGCCATAGGGGCTCATCATTACGACCCCGCACAAGTTAGGCAGTGAGCACAGAAGGCGCTCACTGCGCTGGTGCAGATGCGCGCCATAGGCGCTCATCCCTACAACCCCGCACAATTTAGGCGGTAAGCGCCTAAGGTGCTCACTGCACTGGTGAAGATGAGCGCCATAGGCGCTCATCATTATGACCCCGCACGAGTTAGGCAGTGAGCACCGAAGGCGCTCACTGCGCTGGTGCAGATGCGCGCCTTAGCGCTCATCCCTACAACCCCGCACAACTTAGGCAGTGAGCACCGAAGGCGCTCACTGCGCAGGTGGAGATGTGCGCCATAGGTACTCATCTTACGACCCACGGGACTACAGAACGACAGAAATCTCAATTATCCAATTCACTGTGCGAGCCCCGTAGCAGTTTGAAAAAAAATGAATATATGAATAATCACATATATAGTTGTGAGCATTCCGAGTTGTTGCTAATGCATGCGGGCTCGCGCTCATTGTGCTGCTGGAGTTGAGCACTGTAGGCGCTCATCCCTACGACCCCGTATGACTTAGGCGGTGAGCGTTGAAGGCACTCACTGCGCTGGTGGAGATGAGCACCATAGGCGCTCTCCCTACGCCCCTGCATGGCTTAGGCTGCGCTGGTGGAGATGAGTGCCGTAGGCGATCATCCCTACGACCCGCGTAACTACAGATGAACAGAAATCTCAATTATCCGATTCACAGTGAGAGCCCCGTAGCAGTTTTAAAAAATTGCGTTAAAAAATTAGAGCCTGTAACACTTTGCAAAAATCAGGAGCTCGGAAAAAATCCGGACCCCGCAAAAAATCCAGACCCTGCAAAAATCAAAAATACTAATTTAACGGCCAAACCGCGCAAATCGAAAAACACGAAAAAACTAATTAAAAAGAAAAATGTTTTTACACAGCACGGGGGGGGGGGGGGGGGGGGGGGTTGCCAGGATGTCTGGGAGTGAGGTTACACCCGAATTTAAGCAAATTTGCAGAGTTTTGGCACTCGAAAATCGCAAGAAAAAAAAAGCTAAAACACAACCCCTAATCGCGCAAAACACCACCAGGCATGTGCGACTTTTACCCAGGAAAGTACAAGGTACAGAATACACTGTTAGAAAAATGCTGCCAAGCCGCGTAACACATAGATAATGCCGCCATTTTACAACACTAACTTGCAACTAATAACATTACGATTCTAAAATGGTGCTTTACCCGACTAAACAAACGGTTTAGCAGGTTTGGCAGCGTATTTATACTGCACACTTGGCACATTGCTGACACTTACACCTCAGGTCAGCAACAGTCCAAATGTACATTGTATGCTGCAGGAAAATCAAAAGAGATTGTTAGCTCTTCAGGATATTGATTGCTGGATATATTGATTAGAAATAGGTGATGTATATTAATTTATTAATTAATTAATTTTTATTAAAAATATATATGTAAAAAATAAAAATAAGATAAACATGAATTTAATAATTATTAATTAGTAGTGGAAAATAACATTTTCAAATTTCCAGTGCACAAAAAAAAATTACATTTTACACTGCGAAAGTACACGAGGGGAGAGGCTCGCAATGAGCGCCAAAGGTATTCAGAAGAGCAAAAGCCTTAAATTCTGTGGCAAACAACATTGCCATGGCTTAAAATTTTATTGCCGTCATTATTTGTTGACGGGCAAGTCGCTAGTACAATTATATTTTTTTATTTCCCTTATGAATTGTTCTTTTATTATTCACCTAATTTTTATCAAGTATAGACAATCTGTGGGACTTGGGGCCATATTAAATTCCAAGTTCGTAGCTGCACCGGTACACCCGCAAAGCCTGTGGGTTTGAAATATTTGGCGGAGTTACAGAGCGTTAAAACTAGCCAATAGACGTGGCCGACATCCAAACCCATAAACCATTATTGCGTACGTTGCATTTGCGGACGTGAACATGATCAGATAGTCAAACCGTGGTTACAGGTTTAGACGGAGCCAATGGTAAAAGAGATCGTCATCATTACGTCACTGAAAAATAGAGGTTAAATTTCAATACCCTACAGATTTGAAGTACATGTTTCGATTGGACCCACATTCCAGAAATAATGCAATATTAATAAATCAATAAATATTATATTCTAGTCCATGCGAGTTCTATTATATGTATTAACCCATTAATTGCAGGGATTGACAAAACACGGAAATTACAAATAAAAAAAGTATTTTTTATTGCAGATTTGCCAGCTTGAGAATGTTTTGCTATTAATTTTAATATCTAACATTGCTTTCCCTTTAATTAAAAATACAGTTTTGTTTTCATATTTGCATTTACAGTGCTACCGTCAGGTGTTTAACCGCCTTGCGTGTCCTCTCTAGTACCCAAAAGCTTTTTGACTCCATTTGGCGTTTATGGATTCGTAGCAATTTAATAGCGATTTGCGAATGTAACATTTACTGACTTGACAGATCAAAGCCTTAGGGGCAACGGAGTTCCAATTTCCCGTAGGGTTTTTTCCGCCTGTAACTAGCAGATCGTTTGCGGGTAGCTGAAAAAGGCCAATTTAATAGCCGAAAGTCTAACGGGCTCCTTTAAGGGCTATGAGTTGGAGGAATTTAATAGGTCTGTTGAACTAGTAATGTAACAATATTGAGCATCTGACATTAATAGGTGTTAATGTATTGGGGATTACACAATAATACTTGTTTGGTTAGTAACGTTGTATTAACCGTACTTTTCAACTGCTTTTATTTTTCCCCCCTAATTTTTGCTTGTGGTCGGGGTGTTATAATGTGTTGTAATCATATTGCATGCTTGTATCAGCAATGGACTGCAATTGTATATTTGTCCTTTGTAACTATTTCTCTTCTTTTCCACCTGTCAGTCCTCCTGGCCGCAATAGGGTGTAGTTCCTACAAAAGAAGACCGACAAAGGGTTAAATCTCCTTACCTGATCTCCCTGGTATTTAAGATGCAAAGGGTTAAATCTCCTTACCTCATCTCCCTGGTATTTAAGATGCTCCCGTCTCTTCATCAAGCATGGCCACTGTGGAAGCTGTTATGAAACACACGCGTCAGGCCAGCTCATTGGGGTCCCTTCTGATGTTGTCACTCGGCTAGCTCAGTGGAGAGCCGATACTGTGAATTTTGGATTAATATAGACTGTGTAGAAGCATGTATTCCCTGATGAGTTTTGAAATATTGTGACATACTCAAAGGCATACATATTGTAATAACAGGTAGTTTCTAAAGTGATAGGATCTATATTTAATTTGTGGCATTGGATACACATTTTTAGATATAAATTGTCTTGTTGATTGTTACTATATTATATAGGAACCTTATATTTTAAAGTGCCCAGTACACTTTAGAAATGTGATATCAAACATGTATGTACAATATATCTTTGTATATGCACCATACCAGACCATTACTATCATGTATACAGATTAGTATAAACTGTGTATAAACTGATATTTTGAAAAGCATGCAATGTGATATTTGATTCATAAGTATTATACTCTCTATTCAGTTGAGATATTGTACCTGGAATATTATTAATATGTAATAATGAATTTGCATATGTCATTGCTATGGTTTAAAGTATACTAGACAATTGTTTTATCAGTAACAACTATTATTATAGAAGTATATGAATAGGCATAGTATTTATATACAAGTGTCTATAATACTCTTTGGCAATTATTTGTTTTCTGGAAATATACTGTAAGTTACCAACTGAGCTTATTAAATTAATTCCTGTAGAATGATTATATTAGAGTAGGATAGTTAGGGATCTATCTTTTAGTAAGGGGGCAAGTGGTGGGTCCCAGTCCAAACTCTGCCACAAAATAGTAATAGTGTGACTATCAATGTTTGGACTTATTATTGGTGCTTATAGATGGCATAAATGCTGGAATACCAGTCAGCTTACAAGGATTTGAACCAATATATGTAATTTATGAGTATCATCTTTCAGATATCTTATGTATTGTGTATAAATTATTAGTACTCTCCGGATTAGATAATTATGCTTAAAATCAGATTTTATAATACATGTGAACTTATATTTTAGGAACTATCTATACAAATGTAAGTTACAGTGATTAATGAATGTATTAAGCAATATTCTGATACTGTAAATGGGGATTATGTGATGTAATTAGTGATATACTGTATTCCATTAAGGTGAATACTACCTCAAATTATTAGATATTTTTTCATCAAAGAATAGTAAACTATATTGTAAATAAAATATATATACCATTGCATTATATGCTTGTTTTAATCCTGGAAAAATAAAAGTTAAGTTTTACAATTATTGTTGTTTGTATTCATATACAGAATCTCACAAAAGTGAGTAGGCCCCTCACATTTTTGTAAATATTTTATTATATCTTTTCATGTAACAACACTGAAGAAATGACAATGCTACAATGTAAAGTAGTAAGTGTACAGCCTGTATAACAGTGTAAATTTGCTGTCCCCTCAAAATAATTCAACACACAGCCAAAGGGTAAGATGTTGGCAAAAAGGTGCAATAGTATTATCAAAATTGAACTCTAATTATGTTAACTCATAAGATTAACAAAAATATTCAGAATGTTACTCAACAAATGAATACTATCCTCACAGATGAAGAGGATAAAGCGACGAATATTACACAGAGTAAATATTACTATTATGCTAATAATACACTACTATTCTCAAGACCTCTTACTGCAAGATACAAAGAGGTCAGGAGACACAAGTTTTAATGCACAATTTTACCTATAAAACATAACCCTTATTTCTTCTTGTAAAATCTCCTTTATTAAAATCTGTCGTCTGAAAAGGAAATAGTTTTTTCTAATGACGTATATAGAGGGTTCCAATAGTTGTATTGTGTTTATTGCTCAATTAATGTGTAGGTTTTATTTCTTTTAACCCTAACTTAACATTTTGAAGGTTATTTGAAGAATGGAAACACTTGCTTATGAAATAATATCTTTCATGTCTTACAATAAAATAATACTAAATGATATATTCCTTGAGAATTAAAAGTCTTGTACCCAGTTTCTTTAGAAAAGTATATAAGTCTCTTGCAGTGTTTATTGTGTGTTTTTTGCAGAGACTCTTTCTGGGGGCCTTTCCTTGAAATTACAACCTTTAATTCACATGTTATAGAGATCTACATTCCTCACTTGGGCGTACACTAAAATCCTTTGTTTCTATTGTCATCAATCTAATTATTTATTTTGAGGAACTATATCCAAATAGAGCTTATTAAAACAGCAGTTTTTCTCACACTATATTCTTCTTAGGAATTAAAGCCATTTCATACTAGTGATCTATTTTTCTCAGTACCACTGTGCTTGTAAAAACGCTTTGTATCTGTGTAGAAGCCGACACAAAACACTTGTTAGGTGACAGTGTGCACGTCATGTGTTTATGGTGTCACATGCTGTCTCACTTAATGGAGATCAGACATTGGTCTAGCTAAGACTATGTTGCTTGCTATGTATGTGTAATAATTCAAATGAGGCAATAATAATTTCTCTCATATTCTCATAGTATTCTCATAGGGCTGTGAATGACCCATTGAACCTTAATGATATGAATGTATTTGTGTCCACAAAAGGAAGCACATAACCATAAAAATACAAGTGTTTACTTGGCAAGAAAATCTCAGATAAATTCAAGATGATTATTTTGTATTTTTAATAAACTAATACAAATGTTTTTGGTTAAGCATTAACTTGATATAGTATATGAGTTCTGCTCACAAAGTTTTATTATAGTTAAAGGAACACAGTATTATAAGTTAAAGTTTCTTTGAAATAGTGTATATGAATTATCCCAGCATAATATTTCCCTGTGACACATCTATTTAAAATACTCCACAACAGACACAGTTTTTGTTTTTATTGATTTTATTTGCTGCCCTTATTCTTATTTTTGTGAATGGTTTATTGCATATAAATAAAAGTTAAGTTTTATGACTGGTCTGAGCTTATATGCTCAGAACTGTAATACATTATTGTGAATACCTGGTAGCAAGACAAGCAGGAAATGCTTCATCTCACACTTCTGCTCCTGCCACTGTTCATCGAATCATTGGCCACAAATTCATCCCGATAGTCGGTTCCTCGTTGGCTGAGTGGCTGCTTTCATGCTGTTCCAGAATGTCCTGTTTTGCCATTTGTTGGTGGTCCTTGTTTCTAAGGTTCTCGCCTGATGCTTGAAACAACTCCTCAATATCCAGGGCGTTGGCATCTCCCAGTCCAGTCATGTTGACCAGGTCTAAAATCTCATCAATGATGGCCTGTTCAGGGTCCACATCCAAACACACAGTTCTGGACATATTTTCCTCCACACTCATTTCAGGCATTGCAACTAAATGTTACTTATTGTCTGCATGATGGTATCCTTTAAAAAAAAATCATCATGGATTCGTTGTCATTGTTGTCTGTTTTTGTAATGAGCTGGTGGAATGTGCCGTGAAGATAAAAGGCCTTGAAGGTCACAATGACCCCTAATCCATTGGCTGGATTAGTGAAGTAGTGTTGGGTGGCAGGAAAACTACTCAGACAAGTTGGTAGGGTTGCTTGAAACATTTTCGATCAACAGGAGCTCTTTGGCCTCAATTTTATTACGCCTGCAGTTGTGTTGGTGAACCAGTTTTTGAAGATATCCATGGTGACTCAAGCTTTATGGTTGAATTGCCAAAAGACTGGCAAAGGGGATTTTGAAATTCCCTTCATGGCTCTAGGTGTTTTGGAATGATACACAAGCAATGGTTTGATCTTGAAATTTCCAGTGGCATTCCCACCCAGGAAAAGGGATAGATAGTCTTTGACTGCTTTCAACCCCAGTGCTTGCTTATGCTTGCGCAACATGAATGTGTGCCTTGACATTTGCATCCAGAACAGTTCGGTCTCATCAACATTGAATACCATTTCTAGATGACAATTGCCTCTTTCTATGATGTCTTTTAAAATTGCTGGAAAGGCTTTGCAGCTTCTCCATTGATTCTGATGTTTTATAGGTTGTTTAATTTCTTGAAAAGGTCAAACCAACTTCTGCTAACTGAAAAGCTTTCAGTCATATCTGGTCATATATTTGGCTTTGAATATGACTGTAGATGTTCCTGGGTGGCATGTTGTGCTCTGTTTCTTCATCAATCCAGATGTTAAGTCGCTTCTCTAGTTCCTCTAGGCTTTAGCTTCTGAATTGGGTAATCTTCTTAACAGAAGATGTAGTGATGGTTGCCGAAAGACTTGATTTTCTCCTTATTTTTAAGGATGGTGTGGATTGTTGAAGTTGGCAACTTTAAATCCGCTCAGAGGTCCACTTGGCGTTTCCCTTTTTTCCAACCAGTCCAGAACCGGCATCGTCACATCCAGAGAAATGCTTTGGTGCTTCAATTTGGGATATATTCTTTGCTCTTGGTCATTTTCTGTAATACAGTACAAAAGAAATGACTAGATTTTATTGGACAATTAACAACCACATGATGAGAAACACAGGAACATAAAAATATACTATATTTCCTCTTCGGCTGGTTGCTGTAGTAATTGGTCTATTTCTGGGGCTTTCTGCTCATCCTGGCTGGCACTTCATTCTCCTCTTTCCTCTTGTTCGCTGTTCTCTCACTTTAAATCTAATGGCGTGGATAGGGATACAGGGAATTATAGCAAAAATAGAGCTATAGCAAATCAGCCATATAAGGGGTAGCATTAAGCGGGGTATACCTGTACTTATAGAACCAATGTATAGAGCAAAACAGGCTGATATCAGATTTGCCACTATGAAATTATATATATCATCTACATGTGGGCAGACAGACTTATTTTTTCCTAACCTCATTCATAGGATTAATCAAATTCTAATAATGGAAATGATGATCAGTCCTTCAACAATAAAGTTGATACATTTAAGGAAATAAGGGCACCCTGGGTTTGATGTAGACATGCTTGGTCTTCAATCTTTTATTTCGGCTGTGATGGTAATATGTTGCATGTTTAATAGTGCAGAGATGGGGCCTCAGCACGGGATCCAGGGAGGCCACTACAAATGAAGATTACAATGCTTTTGAGTGAAATAACATGAAGACATAAGAAAATTAGGTTGAGATTTAGTCTCTTGTATGGGGTTGGTTTCACTTTTTTTTTGTGTACTCTTTTTGTATTATATGAGGATCTATTATCACAATTGTATAGTTTAAAAACATCAGCAGCCTTTTGCAGCAATAATGAAGACTGAAGAGAATAAGGAGAATATTAATGGGAGAGAGGAGGGAAGAGGGAACATTTTGTAAACTATTTTGATCTGAATTGATGTAGTTGCCTTTTTTATTGATTTACTTTCTGATTTTTATAATCTGATTTGGAAATTTTTTGTGAGATTATAAAGAAAGATTTCTGTTTTATGATTCAATAACAAAATGTATTGAGAAAAAATGTAACTCTAATTGAAGTCTACTGATATTTCTTATTGGTAAAACTGCTGATAAATGTATATATGCCATAATGGTCAGTGGTGGGTGACTTGTTGCTGCAAGAGCTTGTAATACTATGACATTTTAAAGGATTTCTGTGGAGTATATTGTATTTCTTCCTTACTTCTCCTGATAACCACATACCTTCTTCCCTACCTTTTATACTCCTCACAGTCTGATTATTATGATCTCTAACCTTCCACCTGCCCTTTTTCCTTTTGTCAGGAATCCAGCTAAAATGATATGAAGAGAAAAGCATTTGACATTCCATTTGACATAAGACTTTTTCATCTTATCATTGGCACTTTTGCTTCTTACTGAAAGTGATATTGATAAATATATTCCCGCAAAAACACCTATAATGCATATTAACATCAAGATAAGGCAGTGTGAGGGCACTTCCTCAGTGACATAAAGTAAACATAATTTCCGTGTTATATCAATCTCGGTAATACATATCAGGCCACCCACATGGACTAGAACATATCGTCATTCATTTTTTTTATTTTGTACATTGCCGGATTTTGAGTGCAATTTCATATGGGACTTCTAAGTGCTAATTGAATGTGGTTTAACTTCCATGTTTTACTGATGTCATGATGATGGTCTCATTTACTATTGAAGGTTTCTAAATCGGTTGTTACAGCCTTGCTTAATTGATCATGATGCATCAAAACAGTAACCTGAGTGCAAATTCTCAAGATGTTTGATTTATGTCACTGAGGAAGTGCTTTCAATAATATGCCTTTAATATGATCTTGACCCACATCATTTACAGCACTTTCCAGTGAAGCCAACTTCTTTATAGAATTTACAGACATGCAGCCTCATTAAATTGCTATTCGTCCAATTGAAAAGTGCTCTATATAAGCACAGTTCATATTTTTTTTACAGAAGTTTTGTTAGTGAACTTCTATCACTAACTAAAAACTTCTGTAAAAAAATATGATCTGTGCTTATATAGAGCCCTTTTCAATTGTCCGAATCGCAATTTTTAATAAGGATGATGATTTGTGGGGACACAACATTTTAGCCATATATAAAAAGGGAAGATTATTACCAAAATGTTGTTATACTCTGCCCATGATTTCCAAATTCTGTAAAATTGGTCTTCCTTCTTCAGCCCAAACTTTTATTTCTAGTAGGTTAATGCTTGTGGTTTGCTTCTGCAGTCAGTTCTAGCTCCAGCTGATATTTGTATAATCAGCTTTTGTCCATCTCTTCCTATACCATCCACAGGTGCATTTAGTGGCATTATTACTGGGTCTAACTTTACTTCATAAGCCCCCATATTTTTTATCATTTCCTGTACTGTCTAAAACATGTTGGTGGTATGTGTGGCTTGTACATTTATTATTATTGGAATTCTGTACTAAAAGTATACTATTTTAGAATTTGTTTCTTTAGACTGAATATTTCTTGATGTTATGCATTCTGACCCCATATTTTGTTGCCATGTTACGCTGTCTGTTTCTCTAAGTAGAATAGAGTTCCATTGTTGTGTATGTGTTAATGAGCTATTTGCATTTAGATTGTTAAGCATGTCATATGGCTGTGATATAGTGCCATCTCTATAATATTGGTATTCAAAAAAGGTAAGGTTGTAAGAAGTTTTATTTTTAAATATGCTTGTATATAATGTTTTCATGTACATAAAACCTAAATAAGGTTAATTAATTTTCTGATTGAGCATCTCTGACTTTGTTATTTTCTTTATGCAAATTACCCTTAGGAATAAGTCTCCCTAAGGGTGATGTGGAACTCCAGACGTGAGCCCCTTGCTCTCTGTGCCTTAGGGAATTCAGCTACACCTCACTGACGAGGCCCAGTGAAGACGAAACATATTTCTGGGGTTTGCTGTTTCTCCTGTTCAGGGTAGAATTACCTGTTATTTTGGGCTGGATCACTCTAGAGAGTGGGACCAGACTGATAAACTACAGGATATTTCTCCCTGTGAAGGGCACAAGTGAGGTAAAAGAGGTTGCTCTGAGTGGGTTATAATGTCCATAGAACTAACCTAATAAATTGAGTTCCTTCTCTGATAGAGCATCTCTGACGTTGTTGTTTTGTTTTATATAATGTTTTACTTGGAAGTATTGCCATCTTTCAGAGTCATATAAATCAAAATGTGTGTTGACTACTTAAGAACTTGTTCTTTCATCATTTCTTATAATACGAAAAAAGTATGAAATACTTTTTTCTTGCCATCTTAAAAACATCATGTTTTGAAGTGTATTTTGATTAATTGTAGCTACTTTAAAATTCACATCAGATAAGACATTTTCAAAAGGAAATGTTTTACATAAAATAAGTTGAGTATTATTGTTAAGTTTATTAAACTGAGGGTAACAACGACGAGGTTAAAAAATGGAATATTAAAAATACTTAAAAACAATAAAGAGAAGAAGAAACTCCTCTGAGGGATAGTGATATACTTCACTTATAAACAGTGTATAGAGATGTAATACTTTCTCTTTTCTCCCTAAGGAGAATTTGTGATCTTCCACTAGAGGTAACTCAGTACCAGAATTATACAACGTCTGTTATATACACCTTTCAGTAGGAAATTTATTTTGTACAGACATTTCTAAGATGGAATTATAAAGAATAGTATGGTAAACAGATAGGTACTATTTAGGAGATCAATAGGTAGTCATATGAAATATGAGATTGAATATATATGGAGATATCACGTTCTACATTCAGAACATCTCTTCCCCACCTATTTGTTTGTGTAAAATCTTTACACTTATATTAATATAGGTGGAATAAAACCCTATTATGGGCTATAATTTCTTTATTGATCCTCTAGTTCGGTATGAGGATATTCAATCATAAATCACATCACTTGTGCTAACTTCCTATTGTTTCTAGATACCTAAAAATAGTCTTAGATTCTTCCAAGACAACCATACTCTATGGTATCTGAGTTATCTGACCAGTGCCATGCTGCTTGCTCAGAACGCTAATGGACGTCGTGCGTGATGACGCACGCGTGCGTGTATACGCCTATGCCTGACGCGTTTCAACGTACTGTGACGTCTTTCTCAAAGGGGGGAGGCGGGGATGTCGTAGCTAGCCTTATATAATGGTTCCGTTGCCTTGGAAACCAGCACTGGGGTGGTAGTTACATAGGAGCCATGTTATATGGCATATAGAATTACTATTTATATGTGCACTATGTGCATCACTTATGTATGAGTATATATGCAATATGCACCAATTATTATAGATAAGATGACAAAAATAACTGAATATAAGGTGGACCTTTGCTGGCACACATATTTAAGAAAAGCCAATATAAATTATTCTATTGGATTGCTGTTTATATGTGCACAATGTGCATCAATTATGTATTTGAATATGTACAATGTACATCAGCTATTATAAATGGGATGACAAAAATAACTGAATCTGAGGTGGACCTTCACTGGTACACATATTTATGAAAAGCCAATATAAATTATTTTGTTAGCTGAAAATATTGATAATGGTAATATATATCAATACATAAGGGAAGATATAATTATAGTGGTGCCTAGATGGGATATATAGCAGAATACCCATGTGGTCTAAAAATCAATCTATATTTGATATATAAATATATATGAAGTTTGCATTATGTACCTCTGTAGTATGGAAATCTCCACTAAGATGGAAAACCCCTTGTGCCATATATCTGTGTGAAATAACAAGACTCCACCATGAATAAATAAAATAAAATATAATATAGGCAATAGTTGCCATTAAACCCGAGAAGACTATATTATAAAAGTCTATAAAGTGGTGACTAAAGAGTAGTGTAGATAAGGAAATAAAATACTATAGGGTGTATAAAAATAAGGACATTCTGTCTGTAATCTAGGTGACAGCTTAGAAAAATAGCTACCAAATGTTATTGAAAAAACGTGATATAGATAAATATTGCCTCAATGCGTGAGATATGTGAGTATGTTAAGGCATTTGAGGCCTAAAGCATATGCACCTAGGGCACATATGTCTAATATGGCTATTAGGCCGCTGTATGAGTGGTAAAATCTTGACAAACAAACCCATTGCTCTGATCTAGATGTAATTACAATCTAGATGTGCTTACTATAACATAGTAAAATGTGCTTAACATAGAGACTGTAAGAGAACCCCATGTGTAAATATAAGTGAATAAATCCTGGTGGTTCCAGATTTTATATAATTACAATATAATCTTGCTTTCAACTGAAATAATAAGGTTCTGTTCCAAAGAGTTAGTCAACATTATGCAGAGACAGCTCATAATGTCTCAGTAAATGTTCAAATAAATGGGGTAAATGAAAAACCCTCATTTAATCCGTTAGGTGTTTGGGCCTTCAACTTATAGATCCATCTAGCTTCACATTGTAAGAGTTTCTTTTCTAGGTCTCCCTTTCTGGGGCCTGGCTCAATACTGTCCACCACACAGAAACTCAGAACATTACTGTTGTTGTTGTGGTAGTATTTAATATGGCGTGCAATAGGTGTATCATAGGAGTTATTGATAGAGTAAATGTGTTCTCCTATTCTGCGACGTAGCTGTCTGCGGGTTTTGCCTACATAGATTTTATTACAAAGGCATGTTGCCACATATATAACCCCTGTAGATAGGCAGTTAAAGAATTTTTCAATCTCAAAGACCTCCTTGGTGATTGGATGTTCATACCTTTTAATAGGTTTTATATACTTGCAAAAACTGCATCGCCCACATCTGAAGCATCCTTTAGGTGGTTGCAGCCATGTTTGGCCTGGATTGCTCTCTTTGAAATGGCTATGTACTAACATATCTCTGAGATTGGTACCTCTACGATAGGTAATTGGTATTCTAGTTGGCAGGGTAATCCTTAAGCTCTTCATCACTTAGTAACAGATGCCAATGTTTACTTAGGATATGTCTGATAATATCAGAATCATATCCATAGGTCATGATGCATCTTGGTGTGTTTTCTATTTGTCTGTCTTTTGGCAGTTTCTGTTGGAGTTCAATAGGAATGGTATTTTTGGTAATGTCTGGCTTCCTATTTGTTGTATGAGTATTAAGTAAATCTGCCCTATTACAACTTAGGGCATATTGGTAGGCCAATTTTAGACATTTTTTGGGATACCCCCTTTCCTTAAATCGTAGTCTTAATTTGTCAGCTTCAATTTGAAACTCATTCTCTGTACTGCAGTTTCTACGAATGCGCAAGTACTGACCCTTAGGGATGCCTCTTTTAATGGGTTCATAGTGTTGACTATCCCAATGTAGTAAGGTATTGGTCGCTGTATCTTTTCTATAAGTAGAGGTGGAGATGTTGCCATTACTATCTTTATAGACTTTTAAGTCAAGAAAGTTTACCCTCTCTTTATTGATTTCATGGGTGAATTTTAAACCCAAAGTATTCTCATTTAGAGATTTCATGAAGGTTTCAAATTCCTTCTTTGTGCCTTCCCATACAACTAGGATATCGTCTATGTAGCGACGCCATAGTAAGATTTTATTAGTCCAGTTAGTCTGTGTTTCATTGAAAATATGTTTATCTTCCCACCAACCCAACACGAGATTGGCATAGCTTGATGCACAGGGTGTGCCCATAGCTGTACCCTTACATTGGTGGATCCATTGGTCATTGAATATGAAATAGTTGTGCTCAAGTACAAACTCCAGTAGTGTAAGAAGGAATTGATTGAATTCAGCAGATCTTGAGTCTTTCATTTGTAAAAAGTATTCCAGTGCTTTAATTCCATAGCTATGGTGAATACTGCTGTATAAGGCTTCGACATCTATGCAAGCTAACCAGGTGTCTTTAGGTACATTCAGATCTTCAAGTTGATTCAGAATGTCCATACTATCCCTCACATATGAGGGTAAACTTGTCACTGATCCTCTTAAATGGTAGTCCAAAAATTGGCTACAATTGTGTGACAGGTTATCTGTGCCTGAAACTATTGGTCTACCTGGGATAGGTGTACTTTTTTTATGTACCTTAGGTAGTGCATAGAAAGTAGATATGACAGGGAATTTCGGCAATAGGAAATTATAAGTATCTTCATCTAGAATTCCATTGCTTTTAGCTTCATCCAAGATGTTTTTTAATATCTTTCTATATTCAATCGTGGGATTTCTAGGGATGACTTCATAGGTAGTACTATCTTGAAGTATCCTATTACACATTTCCTTATACTCTTTATTCCCCATCACTACTACATTGCCCCCTTTATCTGCCGGTTTGATTTGAATTTCTTTATTTGATCTTAGCTCTTTTAATGTTTCATATTCCTCCTTAGAGAGATTATATTTCCTAGTTATCATCCTTTGGTCAATCTTTTCAATTTCATTGGACACTTGTTGCAGAAAAACCCATATATTCGCATATTCTTTAAGTTGGGGTGTGAAGGTACTTTTGTTTTTCCATTTTTTTGGAGGCAGATTGTTAGCATTGAACTCATTTTCATCTAGTAGAGACATTAGGGCCTTCAATGCATCTATGTCCTCCTTACCTACACCTAAGTGTAGGAACTCCCTCTGACTATTATTTAGATAGAATTTTTTCAGTGCCAATTTTCTTGCAAATAGATTGACATCTTTAATGTGAGTGAAGGAGTTAGTTATGGATGTTGGAACAAAAGTTAGTCCCTTTTTTTTTATTTCCATTCTCAAAAAGGGACTAACTTTTGTTCCAACATCCATAAAAAATGGAAAAACAAAAGTACCTTCACACCCCAACTTAAAGAATATGCGAATATATGGGTTTTTCTGCAACAAGTGTCCAATGAAATTGAAAAGATTGACCAAAGGATGATAACTAGGAAATATAATCTCTCTAAGGAGGAATATGAAACATTAAAAGAGCTAAGATCAAATAAAGAAATTCAAATCAAACCGGCAGATAAAGGGGGCAATGTAGTAGTGATGGGGAATAAAGAGTATAAGGAAATGTGTAATAGGATACTTCAAGATAGTACTACCTATGAAGTCATCCCTAGAAATCCCACGATTGAATATAGAAAGATATTAAAAAACATCTTGGATGAAGCTAAAAGCAATGGAATTCTAGATGAAGATACTTATAATTTCCTATTGCCGAAATTCCCTGTCATATCTACTTTCTATGCACTACCTAAGGTACATAAAAAAAGTACACCTATCCCAGGTAGACCAATAGTTTCAGGCACAGATAACCTGTCACACAATTGTAGCCAATTTTTGGACTACCATTTAAGAGGATCAGTGACAAGTTTACCCTCATATGTGAGGGATAGTATGGACATTCTGAATCAACTTGAAGATCTGAATGTACCTAAAGACACCTGGTTAGCTTGCATAGATGTCGAAGCCTTATACAGCAGTATTCACCATAGCTATGGAATTAAAGCACTGGAATACTTTTTACAAATGAAAGACTCAAGATCTGCTGAATTCAATCAATTCCTTCTTACACTACTGGAGTTTGTACTTGAGCACAACTATTTCATATTCAATGACCAATGGATCCACCAATGTAAGGGTACAGCTATGGGCACACCCTGTGCACCAAGCTATGCCAATCTCGTGTTGGGTTGGTGGGAAGATAAACATATTTTCAATGAAACACAGACTAACTGGACTAATAAAATCTTACTATGGCGTCGCTACATAGACGATATCCTAGTTGTATGGGAAGGCACAAAGAAGGAATTTGAAACCTTCATGAAATCTCTAAATGAGAATACTTTGGGTTTAAAATTCACCCATGAAATCAATAAAGAGAGGGTAAACTTTCTTGACTTAAAAGTCTATAAAGATAGTAATGGCAACATCTCCACCTCTACTTATAGAAAAGATACAGCGACCAATACCTTACTACATTGGGATAGTCAACACTATGAACCCATTAAAAGAGGCATCCCTAAGGGTCAGTACTTGCGCATTCGTAGAAACTGCAGTACAGAGAATGAGTTTCAAATTGAAGCTGACAAATTAAGACTACGATTTAAGGAAAGGGGGTATCCCAAAAAATGTCTAAAATTGGCCTACCAATATGCCCTAAGTTGTAATAGGGCAGATTTACTTAATACTCATACAACAAATAGGAAGCCAGACATTACCAAAAGTACCATTCCTATTGAAATCCAACAGAAACTGCCAAAAGACAGACAAATAGAAAACACACCAAGATGCATCATGACCTATGGATATGATTCTGATATTATCAGACATATCCTAAGTAAACATTGGCATCTGTTACTAAGTGATGAAGAGCTTAAGGATACCCTGCCAACTAGAATACCAATTACCTATCGTAGAGGTACCAATCTCAGAGATATGTTAGTACATAGCCATTTCAAAGAGAGCAATCCAGGCCAAACATGGCTGCAACCACCTAAAGGATGCTTCAGATGTGGGCGATGCAGTTTTTGCAAGTATATAAAACCTATTAAAAGGTATGAACATCCAATCACCAAGGAGGTCTTTGAGATTGAAAAATTCTTTAACTGCCTATCTACAGGGGTTATATATGTGGCAACATGCCTTTGTAATAAAATCTATGTAGGCAAAACCCGCAGACAGCTATGTCGCAGAATAGGAGAACACATTTACTCTATCAATAACTACTATGATACACCTATTGCACGCCATATTAAATACTACCACAACAACAACAGTAATGTTCTGCGTTTCTGTGTGGTGGACAGTATTGAGCCAGGCCCCAGAAAGGGAGACCTAGAAAAGAAACTCTTACAATGTGAAGCTAGATGGATCTATAAGTTGAAGGCCCAAACACCTAACGGATTAAATGAGGGTTTTTCATTTACCCCATTTATTTGAACATTTACTGAGACATTATGAGCTGTCTCTGCATTATGTTGACTAACTCTTTGGAACAGAACCTTATTATTTCAGTTGAAAGCAAGATTATATTGTAATTATATAAAATCTGGAACCACCAGGATTTATTCACTTATATCTACACATGGGGTTCTCTTACAGTCTCTATGTTAAGCACATTTTACTATGTTATAGTAAGCACATCTAGATTGTAATTACATCTAGATCAGAGCAATGGGTTTGTTTGTCAAGATTTTACCACTCATACAGCGGCCTAATAGCCATATTAGACATATGTGCCCTAGGTGCATATGCTTTAGGCCTCAAATGCCTTAACATACTCACATATCTCATGCATTGAGGCAATATTTATCTATATCACATTTTTTCAATAACATTTGGTAGCTATTTTTCTAAGCTGTCACCTAGATTACAGACAGAATGTCCTTATTTTTATACACCCTATAGTATTTTATTTCCTTATCTACACTACTCTTTAGTCACCACTTTATAGACTTTTATAATATAGTCTTCTCGGGTTTAATGGCAACTATTGCCTATATTATATTTTATTTTATTTATTCATGGTGGAGTCTTGTTATTTCACACAGATATATGGCACAAGGGGTTTTCCATCTTAGTGGAGATTTCCATACTACAGAGGTACATAATGCAAACTTCATATATATTTATATATCAAATATAGATTGATTTTTAGACCACATGGGTATTCTGCTATATATCCCATCTAGGCACCACTATAATTATATCTTCCCTTATGTATTGATATATATTACCATTATCAATATTTTCAGCTAACAAAATAATTTATATTGGCTTTTCATAAATATGTGTACCAGTGAAGGTCCACCTCAGATTCAGTTATTTTTGTCATCTCATTTATAATAGCTGATGTACATTGTACATATTCAAATACATAATTGATGCACATTGTGCACATATAAACAGCAATCCAATAGAATAATTTATATTGGCTTTTCTTAAATATGTGTGCCAGCAAAGGTCCACCTCATATTCAGTTATTTTTGTCATCTTATCTATAATAATTGGTGCATATTGCATATATACTCATACATAAATGATGCACATAGTGCACATATAAATAGTAATTCTATATGCCATATAACATGGCTCCTATGTAACTACCACCCCAGTGCCGGTTTCCAAGGCAACGGAACCATTATATAAGGCTAGCTACGACATCCCCGCCTCCCCCCTTTGAGAAAGACGTCACAGTACGTTGAAACGCGTCAGGCATAGGCGTATACACGCACGCGTGCGTCATCATGCACGACGTTGTCCACGCAAACCAGGAAGTAACAACCATGCAGCATTAGCGTTCTGAGCAAGCAGCATGGCACTGGTCAGATAACTCAGATACCATAGAGTATGGTTGTCTTGGAAGAATCTAAGACTATTTTTAGGTCTCTAGAAACAATAGGAAGTTAGCACAAGTGATGTGATTTATGATTGAATATCCTCATACCGAACTAGAGGATCAATAAAGAAATTATAGCCCATAATAGGGTTTTATTCCACCTATATTAATATAAGTGTAAAGATTTTACACAAACAAATAGGTGGGGAAGAGATGTTCTGAATGTAGAACGTGATATCTCCATATATATTCAATCTCATATTTCATATGACTACCTATTGATCTCCTAAATAGTACCTATCTGTTTACCATACTATTCTTTATAATTCCATCTTAGAAATGTCTGTACAAAATAAATTTCCTACTGAAAGGTGTATATAACAGACGTTGTATAATTCTGGTACTGAGTTACCTCTAGTGGAAGATCACAAATTCTCCTTAGGGAGAAAAGAGAAAGTATTACATCTCTATACACTGTTTATAAGTGAAGTATATCACTATCCCTCAGAGGAGTTTCTTCTTCTCTTTATTGTTTTTAAGTATTTTTAATATTCCATTTTTTAACCTCGTCGTTGTTACCCTCAGTTTAATAAACTTGTTGGCCAAATTGTAAATATACCCATACAATTTCTTTTTTTGGATCATTTAGTGGAAAACACTACAAGGGACTTACCTCCCTAGGACTTAATATAATTATTGTTAAGTTTCATTGACATTTGATATGATTTTCATGCGTTAATTATTAGACCTGACACAGAGCTGAATTGGTTTAAAAATGTCTGTTGATTCGGCATCGATTTGTGTAGATTTGAAAGCATAATTATTACAGAATTATATAAAACTGTATAATATAAATATAATATAATTATAATAATTGTTGTGAAGAAATACAAATATGGTCAAGATTTACAATTTCCTGGACAGGATCCATTCATTTTCTTGGTTGATCTTGGTTGGGAAGTTGTAGTGGGATAGAGTGGTAAATAACAATACCAGTGTACCCAGTCAAATGTTTTCTGGACATCTATTGATAACAGGATGGTTTGGACATTGGGATTGATAGCAAGTTGTTGTGAAGCTTTGGTACCTTGTCTGGAGCTTGTCTTCCCAGTATGAAGCCAACTTTATCTGCATGTATATTTTTCTTATTATTTTATTAAAGGCATACTTAAGTTTCATGGATTATAAAGGCATCTGATAGAGGAGAATCAGTAGTAAATGAAAACATGTTTTTTTTCATGAAAAAAATATCAAAATAAACATTATTAAACTTACCCTAAACTTTTCTAAATCTCTTGAGTTTGCAAACAGTTGATTTTTGAGTTAACACCCTAGAAATCCCTGCTAAAATTAGCAGAAAATGTAAAATTTGTTTTGGCCAATCATAGGCAGCTAATACATTGTATCAATTATTGAAGGCGTCATGGGATGTACAAGGAAGAAAGGAGGAGCTCATTGTTCTGTAGATCTCTGCGCCATGCTGCTGTGGGCTTGAAGATTAGTAAAGGGTTAAATTATGTACCCAAATGCAATGCTTCTTTTGGTAGTTACACCATGCTATGTAACCAGCTCTCGGTGTGTGGAAAACAAGTTTTATTTTTAAATAAAATAAATCTGTATGTGTATAGGATTACTCAATGTGGTGTGTGTGTCTGATATAAGCAGAATGTGTTAGATTAGATCTAAGTAAGAAAGGGGAAACTTAGATATACCCTTAATTTCTGGGAAAAATATAACATTTCTGTCACCATTAAAGCAAATAATATATTAGTTAAAAATTATCTTATTCAGTATGTTTTATTTGCACAATACAACAATATATGTACTGCCTATATGTACCAAATGAGCAGCATTAGGAGCTATGTAAGCCATGAGAATTAATGCATTTTTAGAAAAAAAAATCTTCAATTTAGCAGACTGATTGTAATGTGGACTGTTAGGAGTCTGAGGAGGAAGGTTCTCCTACTGAGACTATCACATCTATTCATTTATATTATCAGTTGGCTAGTCATAGTGACATTCTTTCAGTATAATTGAATAGAGATGTTATGAAAGGCTCCTCAAAATCCTTCCAGATATCTAATCTTTCTTTTTTTATTAAATGTCTGTCAGCATTAAAGCAAATATACTGTAACATTAGTTACATTTTCATTATCTAGTGAAGCTCTTCAACAGTGTATACTATAAATATTCCATGCCAGTTGTCCTTAAATAAATTATAACTATTATGAAATAAATGTGTGAATTAGTTGAAGACCCTGTCTAAAGAGCTTACAATGTGTAATGACATTTGGTACTCTGAAAGACACTTTAGGAAGGACTAATACATGATGTAAAAGGATGTGTTGGCTACACTGTTTAGTAAAGGAGTGGTTAAGCAATCTCCATACGTTTAAACTCTTGAAATAATTTATTGAAATCTCATAGCTCTGAGTGTAAAGAACAGTAACATCATTATAACACATTCAAATAAAGGGCCATATTCGATTGGAAGCCGGTAATCTCTGCGAGTGTGTTGCGGGCTCCCGCTCCGCTCTGTTTGGGAGGCTATTCAATTGTTCAGGGCCGCAAGTTGCGGGCTCGAAGCCAAAACTGTAAACCATGCACTGGTTCGGAGCAGTTGAGGGCGGGAACATGATCAATTAAGCAAGCCTGTAACCGCCCATTTTGAATCAGCTAATAGGAAATGAAATTGTCAGAATTATGGCAGTAAAACATGGAGGTTACATGTCATTCAATTATGTTCGGGGGTCCGTAATGCGATCAGACTCGCAAACCCTCAAAATAAAGAATTATGAAATGTAGTGCCAATACTGTTCTAGTCCATGATATGCTTTAGCTCATTGATACCCGAGATCTATTTAACCTCAAAATGATACATACAAATACATACATTTTCTGCTGATTTGCGGCCTTGAGACTGTCGAGTAATTAATTCTAATGTTTTTCATTGCTTTCTCTGTTATTTTCAGTGCAGGATTGATTAAATATTTGCATTCACTGTGCTACGAATAGGCATTTAACCCCCTTACGGGTCCTCTCTAGCACTCATTGGATTTTTTGCTTCTTTTACCATTTACGGGTGTGAATACATTTGTGGGCTTGGAGAAATTTAGCAA
>CM050167.1:154773266-155050766 GCA_027410445.1 Discoglossus pictus
ACAATCTTTTTTTAGTAGAGGCCAGGCAAGTCAAATAGGGCTTAGATTGTATGTGCATCCGATTGGCAAAGCGCTGAAGAACGGGGGGGGGGGGGGGGGGAAGCGCTAGCTTTAAAAATAATCACCCCATGATCTGTGCACAAGCACTCATGAGTTAAGACTTGTGCTATTTTTTTTTTTACTTTAGCCAAAACCAGATTATGATCACTCACTTCACCTAACTGCTACATTCTGAGTCAGTTTAGATATCGTGTCAGGACAAACTATGACGACTGGTTCCTACATGCAAACCATAACAGCTTTTGTGTTTTGAAATGGGACAGGTTGACATGTGTCATTTTGCTCATCTACCCTTGTGGCTTTCAGGTCCCCCCCCCCCCCCCCCCACCCTTACATATTAGAACATAATATAAGCAGTCTTTAACTATTAAGAGCAATAAGCAGCTACAGGTTTTATAACCACTGTCATCTAGGGCTCCCCTTTGCCTCTGGAAAACTAACAAGTTTGGCTCGGATTATGGTTTGAGTTTGTCATCTTCTCTCTATAGGAGAAAGCTCTTGTTTTAGAGCATTTAAACATTTATTTATATACAAGCAAGCATTTCCCCAGTCAATAAACAAAGACTGACATTTTTTGAAAGTTTTATTTCTCTTCAATCTTCACGACAGAGTGCTTCCTCAGTAAACACTTTCCAATCGCAGCAATACAAACAGTCAGAACTACAAGACTTGTAGACCCAATTGTCACCAACACCCAGAGCTTCAAGGGTTTGTATTCTTGTGTCACTGCCATTGCCTTATGGTCTGGTCCAGTTACCAGCAGAGGGCCCAGAGAGGCAGAGCCATATTCATCTGAATGATGAACTGTAGAGAAGGAAAGAAATGATGTTTTAAGTTTGCCATTCACACTGGATTTTTAGCCTGAGCCAAATGTACATCATGTAGTTTGGGAGTGTTCCTAGAGGAATTCCATGAGTATTTAAAAAAAAAAAAAAAAATGTATTTATAGATATAGTGTATGATGTACAAAATAGAACATTAATACTTACAAGGTCCAATTTCTCTCTTCCTATTTCTCCTGCTGCCTGGATAATATGGACCCACTCTCCTGCCTGAACCAGAAGATACAGCACAGTTTGAGGTATCACAGCACCTACAGATGTCACTGCCGCCTTCCAGAGGGGACCAGCTGTAAAAGGGTTAGGTAGAGAGGTCTGACTAGATTGACAACATATTGGGGTATAGACCCCCAGGTGAGCAATAACTGTCAGGAACTTGTCTTCCCTTAGAAGAATACATATCTAGATAAGGGCATGCAAACATTTATTTTCACAAATACAGCCCTGATCTACTCACATGTTGCTGCTTTTGCTGAAGGAACAAGCTTTGTTCACAGGATCAGGAGTCTGGGTGGCTACAGCAGCTCTCAGATTACAGGTTATATAGATCTAGAGAAGATGGGTAAACATTTGCTAGGCTAGAAATTGACCTTCCTAGAGTGCCTACTGTTCAAAATGTTATAACCTTACCGTGGAGGCATCTGTCCCAGTGAACCTGAAAGCATCAACCATAAACTGGAGCTTGCCCGTCTCAGACCTTGGAGATCTGAATGCCGACGAAGAGTCCTGCTGTTTGCCATCCACCAAGCACCTACAGATCAAAGTCTAGTTTAGGATCTGGTTTTGTTCATCTGCTGTTAGACTAGGAATCAAAACTTACCCGTTTAGAGCAATGATGGGATAACTAGGGCTGGAGGTGACATCTGGAGTTAATGTAGCCACACAGCTATCAATAAACAGTATCATAGGGACATGGTTGCCAGTGGCAATAGAGGCTTCAATATGGAAGACATCACCCAGTTGGAATATTGAAGAAGTTCTTGGAGCACTCCAGTCATCTGGAAAAAAAAAAAAAAAAAAAAAAGTCAATGGCATCAGGACTTTCTAAATATACCCAATTGTTTGCCATCTTCCCCAGGCATGTAATTTTAATGTTGGTCAGCCATTTTTTACTGCAGTGTTGTGCAATGCAGAGATAATCTTAAGAACATGTGCTTCTAGGCAAATCAGTCCTGAAACTGTGCAAAGCAGGCATATTAGAGACCTACTAGATTAGTGCCACTGTGGTAGACTTCTAGCATGCCAATGCCTGAATCTGGTAAAAGATTTCACTGTGCCATTAAGTCTCATAAAGGACAACAGGAATATTAGAATAAGTTCAGTGCCTGCAGTTTGGGGGTAATAGATTTGGCCATAGTACTGGGTAGAAGTCAGAAAAGCATGGAAAGGATAATATAGTATCATACATTAATGCCTGAAGTGTTTGTTAGGCTGCCCAGACTTATTTGAAGTTTAGCATTCTAAAAAGGTCTACTCAGAATGTTTCAAGAGTTTTAAATTATATTGTAATCAATCTATTAATTTTCTTTAATCTTGTTCCAGAAGTGCCTGCTGCCATAAGACATCTAGGAAATGTCTGATATATACATATACTGTGTTTCATTAGAATTGATAAACTCCTTCCCATTCAGGCTAAAGAATGACCAGTAGTTTGGGTCTGCAAGATGAAAGCCTAAAATAAGGTTTACAAATGCTGAATGTAGCACAGTTACTATATAGTGTGAAACTTAAAAGGGGGGACTGGACCGAGATCTACAGTATTCCTTTGTTACAAATGAAGCATGTTCCCTAGGTAACTGGGATAAGCCTGTTAATAGCTGCCATCAAAATATCTTGGGTTGTGTTTAAAACACTGGATGGAAGCCCTGTGCCTAGGTAATACATACCAGTCATCAGCTGCAAGGAGAATGACAACCTCTCCTCCATAGATACTGTGGAGCTGAAGGGATACCATGTTGGTTTGATGGCATTGCTGCTCACATTACCGTGTCTGCAGAGGAGAAATAAAATCAGCTCAAAATACATAAGATTGAACGTGCATTAGATTTTGTCAAGTTATACTTTGTGTATGGTGGTTTCCTTGAGAGGACTGTTTAATTACACATTCAGTTATCAGTACCTTTTTCTAAGAGGCTCTCACCTTGGATAATAACACAGGATTGAAACCACAGCAGCGTTTGTTCTGATGATAGGAGAATTCAGGGCAGGAGTTGGGTTGTAGGTCAGATTTGTGCTGTAGATCAGCCAGTCAGGGGTCATCTACAGAGACAAGAGGCTAATCATGAAATCAGAACAGCATGACATCTATGTTACCTTTCTACAGGAGACAGGTTGCAATGAATGGACAGAAAGAAGATAGATACTGTAGACTTACAAGGGAAGGCAGGAAAAAAAAATTGTATAAAAACAAATAAAAAAAAATAGATGTTTTGGAGTAGGGCTAAGGGGCACTTTCCAATAGTTAGTGTTGGATCTTTCTAGTTTAGAACAAGTATTTAACACCAGTCCTTGAGAGCCAGATATTCAGGCTTTTCCTTGGTGGTACGAGACCAGAATCCATTAGATTTGACCAACACCAGTCAAAGAAGAATCTTAACCAGCGAGATAAAAAGGTTTCTAAATTTGAGAAGCATTTGTCATTGGTAACGGAGACATGCACATTTAAAAAGCAGCTAGAGACATTTGCAAAGAGCATTTTGCACTCAACCATTAATTTCAGGCCCATATTACCAAGTTATTAGTTAAGTTACAAAATGCCTTGCTTGAATAGTTGCTATAAGATGAATATATTAAATGACAAGGCATGCTATTAAATAAGTTAATGCTATAGATTGCATATTAGTCCTATTGCACACAAATATTAATGTATCAACAACAGCCAACGTGTTCTGGATGGAGTCCATCCTCACCTGTAAGCGGTTCCCACAATCCTGCAGCCCATTCTGGAAGATCACAGTGGTGCTTGTACTCTGGGAGCTGGGTGTACAGCGGTTAGGTCCTAGGGTTAGGTCTGAGGGTTTGATCAGCTTTCCAGTTCCATAGAGATCTCTCTGGACACTGACCACCATACTGTCCTCCTCACATTGAACACTGATAGGATTCTGTGATGACAGCTGTCGTGACTGACTGGACACATCAGGAAACCTCCTGGACAGACCAGACACATCAGGAATCATTCTAGATGAGCCCTGAGCAGATCCAAGCATAGACTGGGGATAGTTCCTCCACCAAGCTTCCCCTTGTCTCCTATTTCTGGGGACATTCTGCATGGAACTTGTAGCAGAGAACACAGCCACCAGCACCACAAGCTGCAACCACCTAAACTTCCCAAACAGACCCATTCTGACCATAACATGAAGAGAGGCTGCTGGGAAGAACCATTTATACCCCTCCCACCACCTGAAGATACTTTACACCTGGGCCAGGTAATCATATACAACTGAAAATCTCCCCTAATTTGTTATATCTATAGTAGCAGTATGAATAATGAAAACATGTCAGCAGTTCTCAGGAGACACAAACGCATCAAACATTAATGATATTCCTGCTTCAACTCCAGCTGATGATCTTGATAAAAGGAAAACTAAAGATGTTTTTAGAAAGTGAAATATAAATGAAATATCCAACATTTCAATATTTAACACTGAGATGCCTTAATTCTTCCCCATGGCGTTCAATTTCCTTCAATGAGCTGCTTCTAGCTGTTGTTTCATGAGATTGTGTCTTTATAGTTGTAGTGACAGCACTGGCATTTCTAGCTGAAACCGTTCCATTGTGTGGATAAAAGCTTTCACTACATTCAAACAGATTCACTAATCTTTGCAAGGGCTGCAAAGCTTATTTTGGAACTAGTCTATTTGGAAGCCGCATCCCGTCAGAACACTGGAGTGTGCGGATGCGCCACAGCACCACCTGGTGGTGAAAAAACTTTATTGCAGACAAAGAACTATTCCATCCCATGAGTCGACAGCGAGGCCATCGATATGTTCGGCGTGGGCACTCGTCCTCCCAGGGCCTCGGACACGCCTCTCATAGCTCAAGGCCTCTTCTGTCGGCGCGCCTTATGAGCCAGATCGGAGGATGGAAGAGTTCTTTGCCTGCAGTAATTTTTTTACACCACCAGGAGGTGCTGTGGCGAAGCCGCACACCCCAGTGTTCTGACGGATGCAGCTTCCAAATAGACTAGGACCCTTATTTTCTATGAGGAAATGTGTCATTGCAGCCGCATACAACGCTTGATGAATTTCACTCCTAGGTCTCCTCCCATCTGTGGGATCTGTAGAAGATTGGCAAAAATCAAATATAATAGATTTTAGTGCAGGATAATTTCATAGAAAAGCATATATTCCAAGTTTTCACATGGCCAAAGATGGACACACAATATTTAATACAGACACTACAAATACAATGGCAGCAGTTTATGCAATGTGTCAGGTTTAACACATGTACATAATACTTAAAAGGAAATAGAAGGTTTCCGGATTTTAATAGGTATATCATATACATGTGTATCTATTTACGGATCTATCCTGTTGTAAATTCGCCAGCACTGACAGCTGCAGTTCCTGCAAGTAACCGCTTGATGGCACTTTGGAAATTTTGCAGAGCTGACGATATTTCACACTATTTCGAAGGTTACCCTAACCCTCCCCGTAACCCTGAAACCTTACCTAACCCTAACTCTATGGTATGGGCACTGAAAATCAGCAGCACCATCTAGCGGTTGGTCTGCGCCACTGCTGCTGCCACTGCTGGTGAATTTGTGGTGAATTTGAAGAGGGTAAGACCCTATTTACTTTTGTGTACTTTGTTTTATTAAGAAGTGCTTATAAGCTCTGATTTTAGTGCCTAAATTCAAACAAATAGTCTCTGTATGGGTCTGTCCACTGCAACGTATGCAGACACAGACTCTCTAGGGGTACATGTGCAGTGTATTGTCCTATCCTATCAGGGAACATGTCTCAGCAGCATGCTGCAGCACATTTTCAGAGACTTGGTCCCTGACAGGCTAGTAGATTACACTGCACATCCAGTCTTACAAAATCTGTGTTTTGCATATGCTGCAGTGGGCAGACCCATACAGAAACTAGTTGTTTTTGATCTTTCCCTTTATGAATGCAGCAGCAGTTGCAGCAAGGAGCTGCTAGATGGCACTGACGATATTTTGCAGTTCTCACGATATTTTAGAGAAGTTGTAACTTTAGAAGGTTACCCTAACCCTTAAACTAACCCTAACCCTCACCCTAACAGTTTACCTAACCCTAACGCTATGATATCGGCACTGAAATATTGGAAGCCATCTAGCAGCGGTGTGGTGGCGAATTTAAAAAAAGGAAAGGGCTATTGTTTTAATTTAGGCAGTATATATTTTAAAACATTGTACAAAAAAATAAATAAATACACAGGTATAATATATACTTAATACAATTCAGGAACCTTCCATATCTCTTTAATATGTATACAAATGAATAATCAGAGTATTGCAGTATATAGTGATATCTTTTTTTATTGGACAAACGTATTCAAAATATACCTACGAACTTTTGAACAATATATAATATGTATACACATACATATGGCAGACCAGATGAACTCTTACTATCAACCTTTGTCCTGATTTTTTGGAGAAAACGACCATAGAGGTTGAGAGACAGCTCATTGTAGTCTTAAATGTGCAACTATCCTCAAAGGGACATTTAGTGGCCTGATGGGCAGAGGGTTTTTATAACAATCCCCCCAGAAGGACAGATGGGAGATGTGTACAAAGTAATACATTAAAGACAATGTTATTATTATTTTTTTAAACAATTCATCCTTTATCAATTATAGTTATTGTAAAGAGTCAGTTTTCTGTTTAACAATCTATAATCAATGGTTCCCAAACCCCTCCTCAAGACCCACGAGACAGGCTGATCTATATCATGATTTTCTGTCTCCTATTCTTTAGAGACTTGAACCAGGTCAGATTTCCAGGATATTTTTATTTGAGCATGAATAAGAAACCTAAAATAACAGAGGCACTGATTGACTACCTATCATATACTAAAGCAAGACATAATGAAAATCTGGTGTGATATCTTTCCCCAGAAGAATTTATACTAAAACAGGTATCCCTAAAATCTGGAGTGTAAATCATAATCACTAATGACAGCACTGTAGAGGAAGATTGTTTTATAAAACATCTAGGACAGGGGTTCTTATCTTTCTACAATTTCACACCTCCAACTTATAAAGTCACACTTCATCTCTATATCTTATTTTCAACCTTATATAAAAAGGGAAGATTATTACCGAAATCTTATTAAATCTAAACTATATTCTGTTCATAGTTTCTAATTAATATATAATTGGTCTTTCTGCTCTAGTATAGCTTACTGGAAAAAGAAATTTCTAGTTGGTTAATACTTGCAGCCTTATTAAATTGCTATTCAGTAAATTTGAAAGGGCTCTATTTAAGCACACAGCATATTTTATTTACAGAAGTTTAGTTAGTGAAGATCTTGATTTTGGATAGAAGTTCACTAACTAAAAACTTCTGTAAAATAATAAGCTCTGTGTTTAAATAGAGCCCTTTTAAATTTACCGAATAGCAATTTAATAAGGCTGTTGGTGTTTGCTTTTGCAGCCAGTGAGATGCTATAAAAATTCTAGCCACAGTTAATATTTGTATAATTAGTTTTTGTCCATCTCTCCCTATACCTTTAATTCATAAGCCTTTTTCTACTAATATCCAGATTTTTTGAATTTATAGGTTTTCCATTCATATAAGAATGGATGTTCCCAATTCTTTACATCTTCTAAAACATGTTGGTGGTATATGAGGCTTGTACTTATTTCTTATTATTTGAATTATGTACTAAAAGTATAATATTTTATAGCTTATTTCTTTAGACTAAATATTTCTGGATGTTCTGGCATTCTGATCCCATGGCGTCCTGATAACTATGCAATGTCTTTAACTTCCATTGGAAAGCATAAATCCTGTTCTATTTTTATCCATGGTAATGGTGGTTTAGAGTAATGCCATTTTATCAGTTGCATAAATCTTGACAAAGTATTTATCTTTCGGGCCGCTATTCTCCAAAGCAGGAAAATAGAGAATTTAGTATTTTCTTTTGGTTCATTATTATTTGTTGTCATTAAAGGTCAAATGCTTTCTGAGTATCTAGTAATAATAAGATGGATTGGACATTGTAATTGAGAGCACGTTGTTGTAAAGTAATAATCCTGAGTACATTGTCTGTGGCTTGTCTTCCCAGTCTGAATCCTACTTGATTTTATAGCTATACCTTTGGGCCCTCATTCAATTGCTATTTGGCCAATTGAATAGGGCTCTAAAGAATCACATAGCATATTTTTTTTAAAGACGTTTTTAGTTAGGGGAAACCTTGCTTTTGGATAGATGCTTACTAACTAAAAACTTATTTAAAAAACATATTTTATGTGCTTATTTAGAGCCCTATTCAATTGGTCGAATTGCAATTGAATGAGGGCCTTGGTGTATATTTTCATATCAGAATGTATGCGGGATATCAGTCTATGTATGGGATGGATCTTTCCCAGGGTAGGCAATGAGATACAAGGTGCAGTTATGAATTCTGAGGAAGGGTTGGAACAATTGTTCAATCCTAGAAATAGGTTATAGAGTCTTGGAATCAATTGTTCCTGTTACATTTTACAGTAGCTATTACTATACCCCCTTTACTGTACTACGATACCATTTTAAATTATTTATAGCTTCACTGATCTCTTCTTGTCTAATTTGTTTTGCTAAATATTCAGCCTACTCTGTTGTGATAAAAAATTTAGTTAGCCTTAATCATTTCGATTTTTTTTTTTGACTCCATTAAGTCCAGAGTTTGGAGTCTTTGTCCCTATTGTTAATCTTGTGGAATTGCTTTACATGAGAACTCCACTAAACAGAGTGACTGTGGCGGGATAAGGGTTAAACATATTTAACTTCTGGTATTTGTAAGGGTGGAGATAAAGGAACCATGTTCTAGTTTTCATGTTTGGGAGCATGACAATACATTGAGTCTTGAAGTAGAAAATTATTAAACAAGAAAGAGAAAGATGAGATCTTATTTTTCAGTTGTTAACTACCAGCTCTATTTCACCTCATTTACTTTACCTTGTGATAGAGTCTCATTCTGTATCATAGTTGTGGTTGTTTTTTTTGGGGGGGGGGGCTATTCTCATTCTCTGGAATTTTGGTCTACACAAGTTTCTGATCCCCACCCAATCAGCATGCAGCATCCGGAGTGCAATATTAACCCACTATTTACCTGTTCTTGCTTGCTCAGCCAATTGAGCAGCAGTGTTGTCAGCCTCCCAGTCACTGCTGGGATATGACCCATCCCTGCTTCCTATCTATGCTGTGTGCTGTTGCAATAGCAACTAACATAGTGCTATGTCTCAAATCTTTCATCTAACCGGATTGGCCAAAACAAATAGATGCAAATTAAGTCTGACCCACAACTGAAATAAGGACATCTTGTAAGATAAGAATGCTGACATTTTCATATTTTTTTACATTTACATGGAAGAATAGCTTGTGACCACATTAAACAAGAATAGCTTTTGACCATATTAGTTTTCTCTTCCTCTGTTGTTAGCCAATAAAATAAGTGAATGTCACACACTAACTTGAACCACTTTGTTGTCCTCTTGTATGAGGAAACTTCATTGTGCTCCCCAAGCTTGTATCCAGTAAAGAACCCTTGTTGGATATTCTTGATTTCTCATTTACTGGTGAATGCCTGGTGAGAAGATCTTGAGTGGAGTTTAACCCCAGGAGAAGAGAGAAGGAGAAAGGAAGGAAACGCACCATTGGTATCTCTGCCCTGGATTAATTTATGTTAGGTTCAAGGTTCCCCTTCATAAAATAAAATCCTTAATTTGGATCTCAGATTATCATTTTGAGAGTACAGTTCCCTTCCTTGTTTTGTAAGCTGGGCTGTATTGTTAGTATCTTTGCTTATAATATTGTTCCTTGGTAATTATTTTGACTTTTCAGTTGTTATTTTAGACTTCACAACTGTAATATATGTTTTCATAACTAATGTTGACTTTTTGTTTTGATCGTTTAGAAAGAATTGCCTTTTTAGATGATGTTGATCTCTTCTGTCTGACGCGGAGGCTTCACAGGCTTCCTGGGTCAGCACGTAGCGTCGCGTGACCCAGCGGAGCCTGTGAGGCCATCAGCCAATCAGCTGCATAGGCGGCGTGTCGTGCGTCCGCGTTTTGGGGCGTTTGGCACTGCAGCACGGTCTCCCGACTGAAACGGATGGAGGTCTGAGGTCCTGCAGCAATAGATTGAAAGTAGGAAGGTTAAATACTGAGATTTGATCCCCAGCTTACTAGCACATAAGGGGCAATACTGTCAGGCTCTGCTTGTGCATTTTGTGTTGTCTTGTCCCTGTTCTCCTGTGCTGCGTGTGTGTGGTTTATTAAACGGTTGCTGGGCTGTCTGGTGTGTTCCCCCTGTGTGCCCCCTTGCGTGATATCATGGATGCAGACGACTTAGAGGCCTTACTGGCTGAGGTTAGGACCCGGGCACTAAGCCAAGGGGTCAGGTGGGTGCAGGACAGGCTGGGACCCCCCATGCCTTCTGCGCTTGGCCCTCAGCACATTGAACAGGAACAGCCTGCGGTGGCTAGTGGCCTGGTCAATACTGGAGGTGCCAGTGGGACATATTCCCATCTCATCAGTGTAGGGCTAGCAGACCCCCGTCCATCAGTGGCAGAGCCGCAAGAGAGGGGGGGGTACGGGTCAGGGCAGCCAGGACCCCATACCCCTCAAGCAGGTGAGAGCCAGGCCCACGGGTGGTAAAGGTGAGGGCCTAGAACTCCAGCCACCACCGGTCACTTTGCCTAAAGGGCCTAGGCCACGACAAAGGTCGAGAAACACCCCGTTACCACCCCGTAAAGGGGGTGCAGGGGGTAAGAGAAAAGCCGGGAGCCCTAAAAAAGCTCCTACAGACCCTCATTGCGCCGACCATGCGATTCCTATGACTTCCCATGCTAACAGTGCTTCTGGTACTTTACAGGGTCGCACACTAGGCAGTGAGCAGAACATGACGACGACGAGAGAGAGACGGGGCAGAGTGGTCAGCAAAATGAACAGCCAGGAAAGCATGGTCATAATCGATGACGTGTTAGTAACAGCGGCAGTGGCGAGGCCGGCGCGCCCCAGTCAAGCTAGGAGGGCTACAAGCAGGTACAGTCCACTGCTACTCACACACACCCCACTAAGACGTACTAGAGCTGAGACTGAGGGCGAGACAGTTAGGCCATAGCAAACATAGCAAAAGGGGGCTAAGACCGACCAACAGTCAGACCTTACAACGCCTAAGGAAGTCGCAGAGGCTACGGCGCTAGCTTACTCCAGCCGCGCAAGCATAGGTGACCAGGACCACTCCTCAGGGGAGGAGTAGATGGTATGGGCACGGGCATGCAGGTCACGGAGAGCTAGTGACTGTTCCTCTTGCACCCACAGGTCCGGAAGGAGATCCAGATTAAGAAGCGGGAGATCCTGCCGGTGCAGCTGTGCCTGCACTGGATCAGAGAGGAAGAGCCCGCAGAGGGCGAGACGGTCAGAGTCCCCTGAGCTTCAGGAAAGACACAGGGATACCCCGTTGGCTGTTTCCACTCCGAGGCCTCCGGAAGCAGGTGAGCGCACAATGTTGGGTTGCGCAGCAGAAAAGGGAGAAAGAGAACTCCCGCACACAAAGGCTGGGTTTTTTGGGTCTCTCAAGACCCTGTTAGCTACACACAACATTACGGTCAGTGAGCAAGAGATGGGCTCGTGGATAGGGGGGCTAGCAAAGAGTGCATGGTCCCAGCCATCCACTAGTGGGGCGGCGACGCAGGCAGATCTGGCCGCGGCCATAGGGACCGTCGAGTCACCCGAGTCAGTGGGGGTTCCGGTTGCGGTAGCTGGCAGTACCAACGCAGGGGTTACCGACACAGCCATGAGACCCATAGTCTTGTGCTTGTTGGATAACTTAGGTGCGCATCTTACCCAAGAGGTTAAGGAAAAGATATGGAGGAGGGAATTTGTAGATTTGTTCTCCCTTCTCCCCATGTCCAGACAACTGGAAGTGGGCGAGAGAGGCCTCAGATAGGGAGAGGATCATCGGAAGTCCTTTAGGAGGCTGCCAAGGACGTTCGATACCTGGCTTCAAGCCTTCTCCATCTGGGCCTGTGTACTATGCAAGTGACACCCTGAACAGAGTTCGGGATTGTTCGTTTACATAGACAAAATTCGTAACGCCCACAAAGTCTATGGGGGCATGGCTTGGTGGCAGTAGGATGAGGAATTCCGACAGTACTTGGCCTCCAGGCCAACCATGGCATGGAGTGACAAAGCGGTGGAATACTGGTTGAACATTATGACACCGATGCGAGTCACGCCTCCCTTTCGGAGCGGGTCAGGTGGAGCAAAGGGCTCCACCCCCACCGCAGGAACGGGTCTCAAGACCTGTTTTGCATACAACGAGGGGATCTGTAGATGGGCCCCGAATTGCAGGTTCAAGCACGCATGTTCTACCTGCGGGGGGGAGCAGCCCCTTGCCAGATGCGGCAGATCAAAAGATGGTAGTAGAGGTGGAGAGCCTCATGCAAAAGGGCAGGATGCCCATACGCCTCCCCGCCATGCTGCCGTGGCTAAAATGCTACGGTAGATTGGCGGGCAATACCAACGCTGCGCGCCTCCTGGAAGAAGGGTTCCAGGAGGGCTTCCGAATTCCATGCGGCATAGATATTCAGGGTCTCTTGGTTCCTGAACTTGCGGTCGGCTAGGGAATTCCCAGGGGTAGCGGAAACCAAAGTTCTGAACGAGGTCAAACTGGGCAGGATGGTGGGGCCATTTGAATCCCCTCCGATTCTGGATTTGATCGTCTCTCCGCTCGGGGTTGTCCCCAAGAAGGAGAAGGGAAAATTTAGATTAATACTACACCTTTCCTATCCCAGAGGCCATTCGGTAAACAACGGTATCTCAAAAGACCAGGCTACTGTGTCTTATGAATCTTTCGACCGGCGGTCGAGATGGTCAGGCGGGCGGGCGCCAGGGCGCTCATGGTGAAAGTGGACATTGATGCAGCATTTAGGTTGCTGCCGGTCCATCCGTCGAGTCACCGGCTACTAGGATGTTTCGTTGATGGCAGCTATTTCATCGACCTATGCCTACCCATGGGGTGTTCAATCTTGTGTGCTTACTTCGAGGCTTTTAGCAAATTCTTGCAATGGGTTGCGAGCCTGGAAGCGGGGTACAGGAGCATTACGCACTACCTCGATTATTTTCTGTTCGTCGATCCAGCCAGGAACGACGCTTGCCGATTCATGCTGGAGGTTTTCTCCGGGAATCTGTCAAGATTTCGGGGTACCACTGGCCCATAACAAAACGGAGGGCCCCACGAATAAGTTGACCTTCCTGGGGATTCGGATCGACTCCACGACAATGGAGTGCAATCTTCCCTGGGAAAAAGTGGTGGACATGCGACCCGAGCTCAGTGCGCTGCAAGGCGCGCTTAGGGTGTCCCTGTGACGGTTGCATTCTATTTTAGGGAAGTTAAACTTTGCATGCAGGAATATCCCCATGGGGAGGATATTCTGCAGGAGGATGTCACTCGCTACCGCAGGCATCGCGAAACCGCATCATTTCATCATTTCATCAAGTTTCTTGGGCCATGCGGGACGACGCGAGGGTATGGGCAGTTTTGCTTGCCGAGTTTAATGGCCGGGCGCTTCCTCAAAAGAAGAGCGCCACCAACACAGAGTTAGAGCTTTACACGGATGGATCCGCATCGGTTGGCTGCGGGGCATATCTCCAGGGGAGATGGTGCGCCGCGGTCTGGCCGGAGGAATGGGTAGCAGCAGGTTTGACAAAAACCTTACATTCCTCGAGTTATTCCACATTGTGGCAGCAGTACACATTTGGGGTCCGGCTTTCAGGGACCGGCGAGTCATATTCCACTCGGAAAAGATAGGGGTTGTGGAGGCCGTAAATAACATCACGGCTGCATCCATACCGGTAGTGCGATTACTCCGTCATCTTGTACTATGCTGTCTCCGTCTGAACATATGGTTCCAGGCGAGACACGTTCCAGTGGTGGAGAACGGGATTGCTTATGCCCTTTCTCGGTTTCAGGAGGAGCGTTTCAGGTCATTGGCCCCTCAGGCGAACACCCTGGGCGAAGGCATTCCCGCGGCGCTCTGGGAGCTTGGATCTGCCTGGTGACGAGACTCATTAGACAGTCTGTTGCCCCGGCAACATGGACCGCGTACAGACGCATGTGGGCAAAATGGGATGGCCTAGTGGCAATGGCCGGTGGTACTACGACGGAAGATAAGACCATAGGGATCCTGCTTTAGTACCTGCTGCGGTGCGCCGAGCAAGGCGAAACAAGAGCCGTAGTAGGGAGACAGGTCACAGCGCTGGCTTTCAGGTTTAAGCTTGCCGGGCAGAGGGACCTTACAAAGGAGTTTCTAGTGCGCAAGGTGGTGCACGGAATGTTCAACGGTGATCGCAGGCCAGATAACAGGCTGCCGAGTACTTTTTCCTTGTTACTGAGAATGGCTCAGGTGCTGGTGGTGGTTTGCAGAACCCCCTTCGAATCTCTACTTTTCCGTACAGCTTTTTCCCTGGCGTTCTTAGGAGCATTTAGGATAGGGGAGTTAGTCACGAACCGTAGGCACGGTTCTGGGGGACTGCAAGTGGTGGATATCTGCCTGAGGGAAGGCACGGTAGTGATATGGTTACGGAGGTCTAAGACCGACCAAGTGGGAAAAGGAAAAGAGGTGGTTCTGCATCAGGTTGGCACGGAGTGTTGCCCCTATGCTTGTACAGAGGAGTACCTTACGCAGCGACGGGCGGGATGGTGTTCGCTGCTGGTTCACGCCAATGGGACGGCGTTATCCCGTTATCAATTCAAGAAAGTGTTAAAAAGCGCATTGCAGCGGCTCGGGCTAGATCAGTCTAGAGTTTGGGACAGCCACGGAGGCAGCCAGGCTAGGTTTGGGGCAGCCACGGAGGCAGCCAGGCTAGGTTTGCCCGACGCTGCTGTAAATCGCATCGGTAGATAGGAGTCCGAACGTTTTCGTTCCTACGTGAGGCCGAGGGCAGTGGTCTAATGGATGTTGCTTTCTGCTTTCAGGAGGACAGAAGCAACTGTGGATTGTGGGCCATTCTTATGTGTACTGGGCCCACAGGTTAGCCGCAGTTACCGAAGGAAAGACACAACTGGGCTTTCCTGTTAAGGACTTGCACGTTTGGTGGTGCAGGATTCGTGGTTGCGATGGGCGCAGGTGGATGGGCTGTTGGACACATATGCACAGCGTTACGTTCAGCCCAGCGTTATACTGATTCATGCCGGCGGGAACGATCTGCGTACGGTACCCATGAGGAGGATGCTAAAGGTCATGAAAAGAGACGTGGAAAAATGGATGAAGAAGTTCCCGGGTACATTTTTTATTTGGTCAGAGATGATAAAAAGAAGATCCTGGCGTAACGCGCGTGACCCAGTCAGTCTGGATAAATCAAGACAGAAGATCAACCAACAGCTGGCAAGTTTCGTTAGGAAGTTGAGGTTCGTCGCCATCCGATATAAGGAATTCGAGCCGGTCGGTGCAGACAATTTTTTCGGTAAGGACAAGGTTCATCTTACAGAAATCGGGCTGGAGTTACTGATGTTAGAATTTAGGGAGAGCATCGTATGGTCCTTGGCTTTGATAGACTCCAAGGGGGGATCGCAGTCTCAGGAGGTGTCACTCGCGTGCACCGTGGGGGACGTGAGTTGCCCGGCCCACTGGCCTAAGTGGGCGTTGGCCCTACCTCACAGGGCGTGCTTAATATAAGCAGGGCCCAAAGCGTGAGGTCACTGTCCGTGGCCGGGCTCCTCCCCCGGAAAAAGTATTACCGTATTTTGTGTAAATAAAGTTATGTGTTGTTATATACAATTGTTTATAAATAAAGCTGTGGCCTGTTGTTCTCCCATTTCAGTCGTCGTGTCAATTATTCATCATCTTAGCCTAAATGGATTATGCATGGGTCATGTCTGACGTGGAGGCTGCACAGGCTTCCTGGGTCAGCACGTAGCATCGCGTGACCCAGCAGAGCCTGTGAGGCCGTCAGCCAATCAGCTGCATTGGGGGCGTCTCGTGCATCCGTGTTTCGCGCCGTTTGGCACAGCAGCGAGGTTTCCCGGCTGAAATCCCACCCTCCCACCCTGTTAATTTGGTTGTTTGTAAAAATGAAAAATTTAAATAGTTATATGCAAAAAAAAGAAAAAAAAGATAGATTTTGTATTCAAGGAATTTGTGGAGAAGTGGCAAATTTTGTGTATTTTGCTATGTTTATTGCTTGGCGGGTGGTCAGTTGCCCGGCCCACTGGCCTAAGTGGGCGTTGGCCCTACCTCACAGGGCGTGCTTAATATAAGCATTGGGGCTTTGGCCATGGTTATGTGAACCAGATAAATAGACGGGCGCTACAGCAACCCGTGTTTGCTTTTGAGGAAGACGTCCAGTGACGTCGAAACGCGTCAGGCGTGCAACGCTGCATGCGTCCTTCCGTTGGAGCACGCAGAGGTCGCGCTCTAGCAGTGTGTGAGAGTGTCTGTGTGCCCTTACCCGTCCGAAAACCAATATTTATGCATGTGACTGGCTTACAGGATTTATAATCTCAGACATATTTTCTATTGGTATAACAGCCTAAAGTCTACGATATACATCTCAGACTTAGAGTCTATCAGCTTATATTTGTTGGTAGTGAACATCAATGTGTATTACAGTATACCAATACATGAGACTGGCTATTAATTAATCATAGCTGGAAATCCTACTGTAATTCCCTATACTTCTGAGAGAAATCTATTATGAAATTAAATACGTCTGGTCTTTTGCCTGGATATACAATTCCTTCTTCTAGAAATAAAGCCTAATCTTTCTGGTTTATAAGGAAGAAAATGAATTGAGGCCTGTATTAGGACTATAATATGGTTTGGGGTACACGTGTAATGGAGTAATTTCACCCCACAAAAAAGACACAACACTGCAGAGTGTGATATTAATGATTACACTCCCCATTTAAGGGTTTCAATTATTTATTTTACTGACAAGTAAAAGGTATTAATTTTTCCCATACAATTTAGTCCTCTTTTAACTTGTGTGTTAATCCAGGATTTTTTAACCAGTTTTTATCTTCGCCTTTGTGATATATAAAGATTAAAAATGTATTATTTTCCCAATTTGTATATAGCAAACAAACTATAGAATAATTACACTTAATGTACCAGACACACACATACATATAACACATAATATACACACACAAAGAGTAATACTTCACATAGATACACATATAGATAGGTAACTATATCCACACACCCACCACCCCCACCCTATACCCTACCCTACATAAGCATACATGTTATTTCGTTATATATACACTTTTTAAAATGTATGCTTATTTTAATTTTAGGATTTATGATGGAGGTAGGAATGAGGAGGGGAGAGGAGGAGAAGAGGAAGAGAGGAGGAGAGGAGAGAGGGAGAAGGGAGAGGGGGCCCTGGGGAGTGGAGGGCCCTGGGGAGTGGAGGGGAGGGAGAGGTAGGGAGAGGTAGGGAGAGAGGGAGTGGTTTGGAGGGAGGAAGACATAGGGAAAGAGGGAATGGAGGAGATAGAGCACATTTATGTTCACATTTGGATGTTAAAAAACGTACTTCCTGCAAACATTTACAGTTATGACATTGCACTCTTGGAAACTGGGCAGGAACATGCAAATTAGTCCACAATGTATTTCACTCTTTAATCCAATACTACTTTAAACATGGGCCCTTTTAACACATGTCTGCTGTATACCACACATTTGAAGCGTAGCATACAATGGATTATGTACTGTTTTTTAGCATATGGTGGACAAAAGAGTGATAGAAGCAGTATATATATATATATATATATATATATATATATATATATATATATATATATAGTCAGGTCCATAAATATTGGGACATCGACACAATTCTAATCTTTTTGGCTCTATACACCACCACAATGGATTTTAAATTAAACGAACAAGATGTGCTTTAACTGCAGACTTTCAGCTTTAATTTGAGGGTATTTACATCCAAATCAGGTGAACATTGTAGGAATTACAACAGTTTGTATATGTGCCTCCCACTTTTTAAGGGACCAAAAGTAATGGGACAGATTAACAGTCATAAAACAAACTTTCACTTTTTAATACTTGGTTGCAAATCCTTTGCAGTCAATTACAGCCTGGAGTCTGGAACGCATAGACATCACCAGACGCTGGGTTTCATCCCTGGTGATGCTCTGCCAGACCTCTATTGCAACTGTCTTCAGTTCCTGCTTGTTCTTTGGGCATTTTCCCTTCAGTTTTGTCTTCAGCAAGTGAAATGCATGCTCAATCGGATTCAGATCAGGTGATTGACTTGGCCATTGAATAACATTCCACTTCTTTCCCTTAAAAAACTCTTTGGTTGCTTTTGCAGTATGCTTCGGGTCATTGTCCATCTGCACTGTCTCCAATGAGTTCTGAAGCATCAATGAGTTCTGAAGCATTTGGCTGAATATGAGCAGATAATATTGCCCGAAACACTTCAGAATTCATCCTGCTGCTTTTGTCAGCAGTCACATCATCAATAAATACAAGAGAACCAGTTCCATTGGCAGCCATACATGCCCACGCCATGACACTACCACCACCATGCTTCACTGATGAGGTGGTATGCTTTGGATCATGAGCAGTTCCTTTCCGTCTCCATACTCTTCTCTTCCCATCACTCTGGTACAAGTTGATCTTAGTCTCATCTGTCCATAGGATGTTGTTCCAGAACTGTCAAGGCTTTTTTAGGTGTTGTTTTGAAAACTCTAATCTGGCCTTCCTGTTTTTGAGGCTCACCAATGGTTTACATCTTGTGGTGAACCCTCTGTATTTACTCTGGTGAAGTCTTCTCTTGATTGTTGACTTTGACACACATACACCTACCTCCTGGAGAGTGTTCTTGATCTGGCCAACTGTTGTGAAGGGTGTTTTCTTCACCAGGGAAATAATTCTTCGGTCATCCACCACAGTTGTTTTCCGTGGTCTTCCGGGTCTTTTGGTGCTGCTGAGCTCACCGGTGCGTTCTTTCTTTTTAAGTATGTTACACACCTAATGTTTTTGCTATTTCTCTGATGGGTTTGTTTTGTTTTTTCAGCCTAATGAGAGCTTGCTTCACTGACAGTGACAGCTCTTTGGATCTCATATTGAGAGTTAACAGCAACAAATGCAAATAGCACACTTGAAATGGACACTGCAGCTTTTATCTGCTCTTTGTAAATGGGATAATGAGGGAAGAAAACACACCTGGCCATGGAACAGCTGAGCAGCCAATTGTCCCATTACTTTTGGTCCCTTAAAAAGTGTGAGGCACATATACAAACTGTTGTAATTCCTACACCTTTCACCTGATTTGGATGTAAATACCCTCAAATAAAGCTGAAAGTCTGCAGTTAAAGCACATCTTGTTAGTTTCATTTCAAATCCATTGTGTTGATGTCCCAATATTTATGGACCTGACTGTATATATATATATATATATATATATATATATTGTTGTTGCTCAGTCATGTCCGACTCTCCATGACACTATGGGCCACAGCAATCCAACCGCATCTGTCAGCTACTGAGCTCTATCAAACTCATGTTCATTGCTTCAATGACATCACGTATCCATCTCTGCCTCTGCTACCCCCTTCTTAGTGCGCCTTTGTTTTTTCCCAGCATCAGAGTCTTCTCTAGGCAATCCTGTCTTCTCATGATATGACCAATATATTTGAGCTTTTGCCTCATGATCATACCTTCCAGTGAACAAACTGACTTGATTTTCTATAGTTTTGATTGTCTGGATCATCTTGCAGTCTCTAAGCAGGACTCTAAGCAGTTTTCTCCAGTGCTACAATTCAAAGGTGTTAATGCTACAGAGTTTAGATTTCTTTATGGTCCAGCTCTCGCATCTATATGTTACTATTGGGAATATCATAGGTTTAACTATGCAGACTTTTTTTGATTGTGTAATATCTTTTACTAGCTTGTCCAAGCTTGCCATAGCTCCCGAGAAGCAAATGTCTTCATTTCATAATTTACAGTCACCATCTGAAAAAATCTTGGATCCCAGGAAAATAAAATCTATCACTGCCTCCACTTCTTCCCCATCTATTTGCCAGAAACTGAGATTGCCATTCGCCATGATCTTTGTCTTTTTAACACTGAGCAGCAGGATAACTTATGCACTTGATTCACCCTCATCATTAGGTCCTTTAGTTCCTCCTCAATTTCATCCATCAGAGTAGTATCATTGGCATATCTGAGGTTGTTGATATTTCTCCCAGCAATATGGAAGGGACATGGAAGGTTTCTGGATTTCACTAGGGTTATAATATACCTATGTATCTATTTACTTTTATGTTCTTTATTTTATTAAGAAGTGCTTAAAAAGCTCTGTATTTTTTCTGCCTAAAATCATTCAATTGGCACCTGTTTGGCTCTGCCCTCTGCAGTTCATGCAGCTCATGAATACACAGACTGTGGTGTGCAGTGTTTAAATTTAGTTTATCAGTAACCTCTCTTATGTTGCAGAATGTTATGACTGGCAAATATTAGACAATGTCATCTCTGTACTTAGAAGTACAGTGTCTTCATAAGCTGCAGAATGGAGAAACCAGTTAGGAACTATTTGTACCATTTTAGGCAGAAATAAAATAGCTTTTAAGCACTTAATAAAATAAAGCACCCAAAAGTAAAGAGATAGGTATAGTATATTTCTTGTGAAATCCAGAAACCTCCTATGTCACTTTAATTCCAGTTTTGAATTCTTCCAGTCCAGCCTTACACATGATGTATTCTCCGTACAAGTTGAATAAATAAGGGGACAATGTACAACCATGTTGCACTCATTTCCCAATCTTGAACCATAATCATAATAAATCATATACAGATATACCCTGATTAACGCTACCCCTTTATAGCGCTCTTTTTCCTGTAATTCCCTGCTTAACTCTAAACCCTGCTATATCACGCTCCAATTCACCATAGCGTTGTCTGTGTGCTGTGACTATATAATTCCACCGTTCAGCAAATTGTTCCCATAAGATTCCAGCATGCAGGAAAGCACGTGGATTGCTAAACAGGGTATACCTATATTATCATATACCATTATTATTATAGTATGGTAACATTAAAGTACCATACTGTGATCATATATTTAAAATACAGTAGACTCTCAGTTATCCGGCATCCACTGGGATTGGTAGATGACGGATAAAGGTCATTTCTGGTTGCTTGAGAGTTACTATTAAAAGAGGCCTAGATTAGCTGCACATAGGATGCTCTGCTAAGTATTTCAGTGAAGGCTGTTCTAGCAGCAGCAGCTTTCCCACCTCACTTACACATAAGTATGTTCGGCTGGAGGGTGCAGTGCTGAACCTGGGGAATGCAACTCCAACACTGCTGCACTGGCTCAGTCACTCATGCCCGGGGAATGTAACGCCAACACTGCACTGGTTTAGTCACTAATGCCCTGGGAATGTAACGCCAACACTGCACTGGCTCAGTCACTCATGCCCGGTGAATGTAACGCCAACACTGCACTGGTTTAGTCACTAATGCCCTGGGAATGTAACGCCAACACTGCACTGGCTCAGTCACTAATGCCCTGGGAATGTAACGCCAACACTGCACTGGCTCAGTCACTCATGCCCAGTGAATGTAACGCCAACACTGCACTGGCTCAGTCACTCATGCCTGTCTGCTTCCAGGTAAAACTGAATTGCAGAAATGTACAGTGGATGAAATCTAGGTGCCTGTAAAGCATTTTGTGGCATGACAACCTGGCGCCTGGCATTTGTTAAGCCCTGCAAAATTATTTTTTTATTTAAAGCACAGTATTCAATTTTTTTCTGGTTGCTTGAGTTCTGGGTAACTGAGACTGGTACATTTCAAGCTGTTATGAACAGAAGGGACAACTGGACTGTTTGGGTTTAATTGGTTGTTATATGTGTGGTTGGAGGGTGCTGGCAACTTGCTTGGCAGTTGTATCATGGGTGTGGTGCATACTTGTAGTTGTATCGTGGATGTTGGGACCCGTAGAGAGAGAGAGAGACTTGGGGTGAGCGTGGTCCCCCAAATCGTGCGAGCGTAACAGCTGGTGGTAATGGTGGGAGATCTCAAGCATTTTTACCAGCAGCCAGGATGGCTACTTACAAAGACAGAGAGAACAGGACTGCAGAGGAATGGCCCTTCTAAAGCAATGGATGGCGTTCCTGGGATTGTGGCAGGGCCATGAGTTGTCAGGCTGGCTGGAGAAACTGGTATGGAAAGAGATAGCCTTGGAGAAACAGTATCATGCCAGGATAGGGCCTGTTGGTGCCCTTGGAGAGGATCTCTATGTTCGATTGGAGCCAATAGATGGTCTCTGGGAGATCGTGTATGGTGATCCTGAATGTGGCATGGGGACTGTAAGGAGGCAGAATAACTTATTTCTTAAACGCTGTCAAGGTCTGAGACTAGAACCCAGAGGCTAATTTGCTGGAACCCCTGATTCAGCAAGAGCTGCAGCTGGAGGCTGAGTATGTTGAATTGCTGGATGAGGCATCCATGGAAGTGTTTTGGCCATCCAGTTGGGAGGAACCCTGTCAGACGGACATGGAGGAAGAGGACTGGTTACTAGAGGTCTGGGGAGAGGATATTATGGACTCTGACCAGGACTATATCAATATGGAGGTACAAATGGGCCAGGCCCAGTTAAGTTTTGCTACAACTGGGTCAGATGAGGATGGTACCATACATTATGGATACATCTCAAAAGCAGTGGAGTCTGAATCTCAGACAGGAATAGCAGGCCAGATGGAGGGCCTGGGATAGTTTTAGAAGGAACCAGAGATGGATTGTGAACCTAGCATGGGGTCCCCATCGATAACTACAGTCCAGGAACCAGCCATGGATACAGGGGCGAACACAGAGAATAACCTTGGTACTGTAACAGACCAAGGGTCCAGCCATACCCAAATGGCTGGGGCACAACTGCTAATCACAAGGCAGTTGAGAAGACAGATAATGTCTGTAAAACTAATGGCCCAAGGAGAAGTCTGGATTAGAGCTGTGAGGTCCTGCCAGGGAACACTGTGGCCATGGACTCAGAAGGAGGTGAGTACTGTGCCCAGACGGTGGTTCCAGAGAGAGGGGGATGTGACATGCTGATCCAGACGCAACCTAGAGGAGTTGAGTCTTTAGACCAGAACACAACATTGGGTGCCGGCTTCCAGATCCGTCCAGTACATTCCCCCTTGGAATTACTATTTTTCTGGGTGCCCCAGGGGAGTGCTTTACCCAGGCAGTGGGGCAGAAGAGTGCAGCCCTGTTTTTGGGGGGTGGGATAGCAATGGTGTTGTTCGTGCAAATGTTAGTGTCTTTGCCGTAATTTTCAGAGGTCGGAATGTGCTTAGCCTCGTTTTCATTCCGTTTCCAGATTTTTTTGCGTTTTTCGTCTGCCTTTGTTTTTCTCGCTTAGCCGATTTTCGAGTGATGAAACACGTCAAATTGGGCTTAAATTCGCTTGCAACCTCACTCCCAGGTGTCCTGGCTATTCCCCTGTGCTGTGTGTGAGTGTAGTTTAATTTATTTTTTTATGCGTTTTTTTCGATTTCCGCGGTTCGGCCGTTACATACGTAGTCCCTACGTTCCGGAAGTGCTTGCAGCCTAAGTAAGTCCTGCGTTCCTCAAGTGCTTGTAGCCTAAGTAAGTCCCGCATTTCTCAACTGCTTGCAGCCTAAGTCTCGCATGCTCCAATGCCTCAACTGCTCGCCTCACGAGGCTCACAGGAGTGCCTTTGGCGCTCATTTCAGCCTAAGTCCTGCGTGTTTCCATGCCTCAACTGCTCACCTCACTTTGCACAGGAAGTTTCTGTCTGTAAAATCTGGCATCTACAGCTGCCAGTGCTTTCATTAGCAGTAATTAAAAGCTTATTAGTTTACAAGAATATACCCTCCTGAAAAAGTAATAGAGTCAGCTGACAATAGAAAATACACACCTGCAGTAAGGAATAGTTTGGTATAAAAGATAAAAATGTAATAGTTGTGTTTACTTTTGGTACTTTATAATAACAATCTGACCATTATCAAGGGTAGTTATTCAAAATATACTGTATATTTAAATTTCAATGAAATGCTATGTTTTCAGTTTCACACCATGTTTTTCTGTATGAATTACTTTGGTTTATGCCTGTGTAAAGCATATCTGATTGTCACTGCTTCCAGCAGCAGTAGGCAGCTCATTCTAGGCTCTGCAAGAAAGGGAGCTCTACAGCCTTATTAAATTGCAATTCGGCAAATTCTAAAGGGCTCTATATAAAGCAAATAGCATATTTTTTTTACAGAAGTGTTTAGTTAGTGAAGACCTTGCTTTTGGATAGAAGTTCACTAACTAAAAACTTCTGTAAAAAAATATGCTCTGTGCTTATATAGAGCCCTTTAGAATTTGCCTAATTGCAATTTAATAAGGCTGCTAATCTCTTAGAAGATTACAGGTCTTGCCAGCAAATGGTCAAATGAGTTACAGGGACATTGAAACATTCAGACCTTTCCTGATATCTGCCCATCAGTGCAGCAGTGTGCTGCAGGTGGTGCATCAGTGGCAGGCCGGGTCCTATCCTGTTGTATGTGCGCCGATGTTCAAGCGCCGCCGTGTGCATGAGCGCACACTGTCGAGTTGCACCACTCTGGAGGAGAGAATGTTATTTTGATATACCGCGGGAGCGTGCTTCAACAGAGGCGCACATAAAAATGCATAGGTCTGCACGCCACAGTGTACTGCGGAATTCGTAGAATTTGTTCTTACGGTAAGCGTCCTTGTCTATTTGGAAGCCTCATCCGATCAGAACACTGGGGTGAGCGGCCACAGCACCACCTGGTGATGCAAACAATTTACTGCAGGCAAAGAACTATTCCATTCTCCGATCTGGCTCAAAAGGCGCACCGACAGAAGAGGCCATGAGCTATGAGAGGCATGCCCAGGGCCCTGAGGGGCAGAGTGACCACGCCAAACATAGTGATGGCCTCGCTGTCGATGCAGTGCCTTTCAAGTTGAAACATGTCGGAGGATGGAATAGTTCTTTGCCTGCAATACATTTCTTGCACCACCAGGTGGTGCTGTGGTGCATCCGCACACCCCAGTATTCTGACGGGATGCGGCTTTCAAATAGGCTATATTCAGGGTAAGGGTAGTGGCAGATGATAAACTTTAAAATAAGCAAAAACAAACAAAAAAACTAAATAAGTGATTAAAATCTAAGTGATGTTGTATAAATACAATTTTGGAGAAATTCACTTAACATTGCAGGCACTGAGCCGAGGTGTGCTTTTCAGAAGCGCCTGCATTAGCACTCCTCTTTTTTTTTTTTTTTTTTTTTTTTTTTTTTTTTTACAGTGGTCCTTCAATTCAAAACTATAAACAGTATAATAAAATAAAGTAGATTAATCTGGGTAATCTGGGTACATCCCTGTAACATCACTTACTTTATATGTGAGGAAGCAAATCAGTTCTAAATACCATAGTTGTTACTGCTGTGTAATGTGTATGTTAGTCTCACACCATCCCATATACATTGTAAGCCTTGTGTGACAGGAACATAAAACCCCAAGACTGGCATTCAGTGATCGCTGATAAGATATGCCCTATAACCCTGCATCTTTTACCATCCACATAACATTTAAAACAAATACCTACTAGATTTCCTTTGAGGAAATAATCAATTTATATAAGGCATGATGTTCTAGTGCAGTTTTGTCCATAAAAGTCCTACTGAGAGTAAGGTTATAGAAAGTTATTGGGCCAGTGGATGTTCAGTTGTATATGATTACCTGGCCCAGGTATAAAGTATCTTCAGGTGGTGGGAGGGATATAAATGGTTCTTCCCAGCAGCCCCTCTTCATGCTATGATCAGAATGGGTCTGTTTGGGAAGTTGAGGTGGTTGCAGCTTGTGGTGCTGGTGGCTGTGGTCTCTGCTACAAGTTCCATGCAGAATGTCCCTAGAAATAGGAGACAAGGGGAAGCTTGGTGGAGGAACTATCCCCAGTCTATGCTTGGATCTGCTTGGGACTCATCCAGGGTGTTTCCTGATGTGTCTGGTCTGTCCAGGAGGTTTCCTGATGTGTCCAGTCAGTCACGACAGCTGTCATCACAGAATCCTATCAGTGTCCAATGTGAGGAGGACAGTATGGTGGTCAGTGTCCAGAGAGATCTCTATGGAACTGGGAAGCTGATCAAACCCTCAGACCTAACCCTAGGACCAAACCGCTGTACACCCAGCTCCCAGAGTACAAGCACCACTGTGATCTTCCAGAATGGGCTGCAGGATTGTGGGAACCGCTTACAGGTGAAGGATGCTATTTATAGTTAAGAGATGTAACTAAACATGCTTGTAAATAACATTGTGTATATTTCGCTATTGGATATGCCTGATCACATAAATTTGATAGAAATGATCTGCAGTCCATGTTGTCTACCAATTATATTTACCTAAAAGTGGCTTATCCCAGGCTTGTGTAACTGCTGCTGGACCAAATTAGTATATAATTTCATAGTTAAGCATACAAAGACTTCCGTGCCAAGCCTATAAATAAAATTCCTGTGAGTCTGGGGTAGAAGTTTTTTTACAACTCCTGCTGTATTCAATTGAATTAAGCCTGCAAGTACAGGCTCATAGACCCACATGCAAATCATGAATCTGTATGTGGCACTTCAGGGCATGATCTATTACGCAAGCGCGTAAATTACAATTTCTACAAAGCCAATAGTAGATGAGACGGTCATCATGATATCGGTAAAACATGGAGTTTATCTTGCAATCAGTGTTTAGAAGTCTAATCTGAAATTGGATTTGCAAACAACAAATGTAGAAATCAATAAACTGGTCCTGTCCAAGATATGTATTAACTCCTTGATTCCAGGGATCAATATTATATGAAAATAAAACATTAACATTTTAGCTATGGACAGTTTGTTTATGCAAAAGTGATGCTTGCCAACTAGGTTCCTTCCATCTGTCTGATAACAAGCTAGATGTTTTTTTTTTTTTTTTTTTTTTTTTTTTTAATATTAAGTAGGCTCTTCAATATTCAATTTTTACTTCTTAAAATATACCATTCTTTCTTTGCAATCTCATTAAATTTCCATTGCTTGCTGTTTCTGCAGATGACTCCAGACTGGCTACTCTACAGTACAAATCTCACATACAGCCCAACTCCTGCCCTTAACTCTCCTATCATCCGAACAAATTCTGCTGTGGTTTCAATCATGTGTTATTATCCAAGGTGAAATGCATAACTGCATGTGCATTAGCAAGTTTATAGTGTCTGGAATCAATGTGGCTTGGGGTGGGGGAGATGACCTTTCATATTCAGAGTCTGTTCTCTGTATAACTAGGTGTGTTGCTGTCAAGCTTCTTGGCAGTTGGCGTGGTGCAAGTCATAACCTGAGAATCTCCAATGATTATTAGACTACTTTTTTTTTACAGTTGGTTGGCCTTCATTCTTGAGGGGTTATTGTACTGGAGTTGACAATAGAACTAGATTAAGCATGTGGTAGTCTTACAATTTGAAGGCTCCCTTCTGGTATCTATCTAATACTGTTGGCTTTTAACATACCATTTTTGCAATACAGCAGACACTGTATTATATTAAACTAAATATTTTGCAAACTGTATGCTTTTATAACACATATGACACACCTTAAGTCTGCTTGATTTATTTTATCTAACTTTGTTTTGTGTGTCTCTTCTGCAGGCATGGTAATGTGAGCAGTAATGCCATTAAACCAACATGGTATCCCTTTAGCTCCACAGTATCTATGGAAGAGCGGTTGTCCTTCTCTTTGCAACTGATGGCTGGTTAGTATCAATGACTTTTCCTATAAAACTAACCCCATACCAGTCAGATAACCCCTTTGTGATCTTCTAGATGACTGGAGTGCTCCAAGAACTTCTTTGATATTCCAACTGGGTGATGTCTTCCATATTGAAGCCTCTATTGCCACTGGCAACCATGTCCCTATGATACTGTTTATTGACAGCTGTGTGGCAACATTATCTCCAGATGTCACCTCCAGCCCTAGTTATTACATCATTGATCTGAATGGGTGAGTTCTGAATATCTTTTTACTCCTAGAATAACAAGTGATAGGATATCAGCACAACTAAGATTCTTGATTGCAGATGCTTGTTGGATGGAAAACGGCAAGACTCCTCCTCTGCCTACATATCACCACGGTCCCAATCTGCTAAGCTTCGGTTTACTGTTGATGCTTTCAGATTCACTGGAATAGATGCCTCCACGGTAAGAATATTTACAATGTATTGGCAGTGTTTAATAATTCTGAAAATGCTTCTTCAATCTAGGTTCTTTCCACAGATCTACATAACCTGTAACCTTAGAGCTGCCTTAGCCACTCAGAACCCAGATCCTATGAACAAGGCTTGTTCTTTCAGCAAAAGTAGCAACAGGTAAGGTAGATGGGCTATAATGCATTTTGGTTTTCCATGTAAAGGTTGAAATACTATCTTAACAATAATGGAGAAAGCTGTGCGAACACAGCTATAGTAAATCTTAAGCATTTTGGATTTCAAAAGCACTGGCTCTGCATTTCTTTTAATGTGCTATGATGCCTTATAAACATAGCTTGTTCAAATGGAAAATGCATGACTCAAGTTTCTTTCCACAGCTGGTCACCTGTTGAAGGCACCAGTGATATCTGTAGGTGCTGTGATACTGGGAATTGTGTGGTATCTTCTGGACAGAGCAGGAGAGTGGGACCATCTTATCCTGGCAATAGGTGGCCTGGAAAGCGGGATATTGGTGAGTTGGTCTATGAATATAATGGGGGGGGGGGGGGGGGGGGCTCATTAGCAAATTGTTAAAGGGGCCATGAAATGGCTGCCATGCTCCATCTGATAGGCATGCAAAGTCTTCATCAATGAGATGCACATGAAGATCCACAACTTGGAATGGTGTCATTGTTGAGATACTTTGCAATTTTGATTAGCACTGTCTTGTACCACTAGGAGAAAAATGTGGCTCCTTGGTGATACTAGCAGGTAGCTAGGATGTTGCAGTACTAGGTTGTGGCGCTTTTTGTTTAAAATGTTTTATTGTAACCAACTTAACATCTAAATAAATCACTGGATTTTTTCCCCTCTCCACACAGCCTCTCATGTGAAGCAGGAACATGGCTCTGCCACTCTGGGACCCCTGCTAGTAATTGGACCAGATGGTAACAAGGCACTGGCAGTGACACAGGAATCCAAACCTCTGAAGCTTTGGGTGTTGGTCACAATTGGATCTATAAGTCTGGTGGTTCTAGTTGTCTGTATTGCTGTGTTTGGGAATTTTTTGTTTAAGAAGGCATCTTTTCTACAGGCTGAGCACAAATAAAATATTCTAAAATAACTATCAGAAGTTTGTCTTGTGTTTTTTATATAAAAAAAAAAAAAAAAACATGCACAGATCTAAATGGAGATATGTACAAAATATGCTCCAAATGGGACATGGTCAGAACTGGAAAAGAGGGTTCATACAGGAAGTTGTCTGGGAGGGGGTTGTCCTGCCAATCTGAAACTTAGCCATTTCCAGCATTTAGAACTCACACTTCTATCTGGCTTTGAGTTATTGCATAATATGACTTAATTCTAATTAACTTTTATACAATGGATACGAACACAGGTACAGTGCCTTGCAAAATTAGTCAACCCCCCCCCCCCCCCCCCCCCCCCCCCCCCCCCCCCCCCCCCTTGACTTGCCTATCTTGCAGCCTTAAGTTTAATGTTTTGTTAATCTGCATTTTATGTGATGGATCAGTAAGTTGAAGTGAAATGAGAAATGTATACATAACACTCTTATTTATTTTTTTAGAAGTAGAAAACAGAAAATTGGCATGTGTATTTATCTATTCACCCTCTTGTTATGAAGCGCATTAAAAAGCTCTGGTGCAACGAGTTACCTTTTTTGAAAGGCTCCAGAGGCTGCAACACCTAAGCAAGAGGCAACACTAACAAAACAGTGTGCTTGTGAACAACAATCTAAGTCTGACCACAAATGTTCTATTGCATTTAGGTCTGGGCTATGACAAGGCCATTCTAATCCCTTTACATGTTTCCCCTTAAACCACTGAAGTGTTGCTTTAGCAGTGTGTTTGGGGTCATTGTCCTGCTGGAAGGTGAACCCCGGTCCTAGCCTCAAATCACGTACAGAGTGGTACAGGTTTTGCTCAAGAATACCCCTGTATTTCGCACCATCTTTTCTTTAACTCTGACCAGTTTCCCAGTCCTTGCTGCTGAAAAACATCCCCACGACATGATGCTGCCACCACATTTCACTGTGGGGATATGGTCTTTGGGTGATGGGTTTGCGCCAGACAGATTTCTTTTTTTTTTTTTTTGTCCAGTTCAATTTTAGTCTTTGGAGCACCTTTCTCCAAACATTTTGGGAGTCTCCCACATGCTTTCTTGCAAATTCAAACCTGCCATTTTGTATTTTGCTGAAAGGAATGTCTGTCTTCTGGCTACTCTGCCATAAAGCCCAACTCAATAGAGCGTAAAAAAAATCTTCAAAGTTGTGGGCATGTTCTGTAAAGTTAAATTATGCAAACAATCCATGTCCAGGTCGAGGCAACAAAACACGAAAAATGCCAAGGGGGTAAATACTTTTGCAAGGCACTGTAATTGTCACACATGTAAACTAACACACCCCAATGCATTAATTACACTGCATAAGCCAGACAGGTTCTCCATTTATACCAATACACATTCTTGTACAGAATCTAAAAGTGCTAAACATACTTCTGTTATAAATTATGCTTACACTTTATAAATTAAAGAAAACAAACAGATAAATGGTAAGAGAAGGACACTAGTCAATATTTCAGTAAAGTGAGATTATTCTACCCAACCTTATATTTAAGTTGTAGCAATATCCTCATACTTTGAATAGTTTCTTTAGAATGGAAAAGAGTAGCCCACTGACTGAATATAGGTAATTTGTCTAATCATGAAGTGATTTCTCGCTAGAGAAAACTTTCCTGAATGAGCTGTCTGACCAGACCTGTGAAGAGACCTCCAACATGAACCTTAATTGTATTGGTGGGGGGGGGGGGGGGGGGAGCTAAGATTAATGTTGCTATCGAGTCCTTTAATTGTTCTCCAAAAGATGAGCAGGACATTGTGGAAAACTATATTTTCCTGTGCAAACATTACGGTGGATAGTGACTGCAGCCAGGAAAGGTACATCTTTTGGTTGGGAGTGTTTTTAATAGAAGGTCACTAGCAACTTGTTAAAGGGGCCATGAAATCGCAGCCATGCTCCATCTGCTAGGGGTGCAAAGTCTTCCTCAATGAGATGCACATCTGCGGATATCATGCTCAGCAGAGGAAGGGTTATGTGCTGCATTTCTTACTACAATCCCTCCCTCATTGACTTTTCTCCAGTGAGTAAAACCTCTTGAATTCCGATCTTATTTCATGGTATCACATATTCATGTTATTCAGATTTCTTTAGGCTTGAATGGATAGGCTCAATAGAATAAAACATGAGTATGAGAGTGTTCACTCCTTGGAAAGAAAGGTCTCACTTTAGTGAATACCTGCTAGAAGATTATATTTACATCATTAGTAAGGGCTTTGTCAATAGTGAGGTGATACATCCACATTCCACATCATTTTATTATATACAGCCTTTTTTCTAAAGTGTGATGAGAATCTATACAACCTGAGTATGATGCTCCTCTGAATAACAAGGGAATTTGAAAGGTCTCACTTTACTAATGTGAACCTCTGCAACAGAGGCGGACTGCTCTGGAGAAGCTCAGTTCTGTCCCTGTCATGGCAAGCCACAGCCCTTACGAGGCCCCTCAACCCTCCCCCTTGGCTCTTCCACAGCCCCTCGTAACCCCCCACCCCATGCCCCCTGTTGCTCTTGCATGGTTTCCGCTTCCCACTCAGCCCCCTTACCCTTTTGCGCCCATCGGGCCCCCTCACAGTAAACAGAGTGAATTTGGGCTGATGGGAACCGAGGTACCACTGTATGTATGTAAATATTTTGTGTGAGTTGATGCTGGAGAGGGCCAAGCGCAAAAAAATGGGGGGCATGTAAATGATCTGCATCTGTTTTGTTTATATTTAATTTATTTTACAAGGAGAAGATGGCTGATCATTGAACTCTTATGACATCATTATGGTGGCATCACATATATTTTATGGGTAGAGTGGGTCTAAAAACAGCTATTGTAAGTGTTTGGTATGATGGATGTGAAGATGGAGTGAAGGTAATAAGCAGGAAGGAATGAATCTCTGGGAGTGGGTGTCCTTGTTTGTGAAACACACTCTGCAACCTGGACTGTGTGCATGAAACATTTATATTTTATTAATGCATATTTATACAGGGCTTAGCAACTTGTGTGTCTGTATGTGCACATATGTGTAATTATATTTTATCACTTGTGTTTGAATTTATATCCAAATATGTTTTTGTACATAAATGGTCCTGTGCATGTCCATGGGATCAGTTGATTTCCTCACTTTTCTCTATGTGCAGTAAAATAAGCATAAGTTTGTGGAGGGAGGGAAAAGTTACTGCATGCTACTATCAACCCTTACAACACTGTTTACTTTTTTTCACATTAGGCTGAAACAATAGCTCTCAAAGCACAAAGGAAACGTCCATGTGAATAATATATTTCTCAAGGAATTTAGGCACTTTTGCTAGAAGAAGGGATACAAAGCGTGCTGTATTATAATGCACCCGGGTGAACACAGTACTACATTGATCATGCCAAAGTGTAGGTGTCTTACATTTGTTTGCTTTGCATTATCCCTAGAGCCCAGCAAAAGATTTGTGACAGGAAGAGTTAATCTACCTCTAACACAGTGATGGAGTATGGGTCTGTGCTGTAACTCTCTAATGAAAAGGAAAAAAATAAATATAACTTTTTTTTATATTCACAAAACAGTACTGTGCTAAAGAAATATAAAGATAAGAAAGCAATGTTATATTTTAATCAGTACCAGATGAAAAGTGTCCTTGGAACTTTTCTTTACAGGATCCAATTAACTTTTTCTTTATAGGAACCAATGTGTTTTTGTGTCTAAAGGTGGTAGGTTAATCTAGATTTATACATTTTGCTCACTACAGAGATTAATCTAACTTTACTTCCAAACTCCTTGTCCCAGGATGGTTGGTTAAGTCTGATTTTGTGTGATGAGCGATCTGTTTTATAACCAAATAAAGTTTGCAATTAGAAAACATTAGTTGTATGAAAATATTTGTCTTTTCATCTTTATTAAGTATCAAAAACACTGCATTAAAAATGTAAATCAGTCAGCCTACTGTGATTGAATATATAAGCCCACATGCCAAAAATATCTGCTCCAATCACAATATTTATTTGGTAAAACACAAAGGGCCTCATTCTATTAGCGGCCTCAGCCGTTGCGGGGCCGCAAGCTTTACGGCTATTCTATTCCCTTCCGGCCGGGGGCTCCGGCAGGCTTGCGGCCGGCGCCTTGCTATCCCTTGCGGCCGCTCGCGCCGGAGGAAAGCCTTTGATCTAAAACGGCCGCAAGAGTTTCGGCCGTAAGAAATTCCTATTTGCAATTCAATTGCTCCGGGAACCCTCTCTGGAAGGCTAAAAACTAACCGCAGCTTACTTGCAGGAAAGAGGTCCCGCTAGCACCAATTAAGCACATAAAATAGCTCAAATAAAGCCATCCTGCACTTTGAGAAGACTATAAAGGGATTTTAGGTGTTAGAAAAAATAGCACATAATTATCCTGTACTCAAATCCGTAAAATATTTTATTTTTAATATACGTAAAATATACATGTAAAAGGTCCAGAGTGCTTGGAGCACTTCAGACCCGCCCACGCCGCAGCCGGAAAATAAACAGTTAATTTGAACTCGGGTTTGGGCTGATGTGCAAGCTTGAGAGGGGGTTACTTTTAATCCTCATGTCCCCCAATATGATCCCTAGCATTTACAGAGCTGTACAGTGCAGGCTTGAATTTATTTTTGCGATTTTAGATTTCACAGCTTACGGCCGGTTTCAAGATATGCGGCCGGCCGTAAGGGGAGATCCTTGCGGGCCGTATAATAGAATCGCGAGTTAACAGAACCCCCGCAAGGAATCGCAGCCTTACGGCCGATTTACGGCCGATAATAGAATGAGGCCCAAAGTATGTATAAGAATTAAGAAAACTCGCTGTGAGTCCCATAAAGATGACACTTACTGGACTGAGGCAATAGATAACCATGTAAATATTTGTACTTTGTCATTCAATGGTACAATAAGTGTGAATGGATACCTGGTTCAAACCAAGAAAGAAATCTCAGAGCACATAATAGAAATAGTTTATTAACTTGAATTGTTGCAAATTGTAATGTGTTACTGTTTTAATCAATTTATTGAATAGCAAAAATAGTAGGGGAACTAGAACACTTCAATCATTGGACAGCGAAGCTGCCGAGTTGCAGCTTCCACTTAACCTTTACATGTTGGGCACTATTCTTGATAACTTGCAGAAATTCTTAATCAACAGAAAATATACTGTACAATAAGCATGCTGTTCTCTTGACTTTGGCACCAACCACATCATTATACCTGGTGCTACTCGTGCTAGCCCTCTGCTCTTCCTGAGTAATGTGGTAGACATCTTCTGACTTGAGGGTCTCATTTAGCAGTGCCATATCATTATGTTCTGCTGTGCTTATCCATAAGGTTATCTTGGCAAAGATACAGGAGTGGATTGTCAGTTTCCTTCTCCAGTGAACCTCAGTTTGTCTGTTATGACCTGCCCATCACCTCTCATCTATGACCTGTCCATCTTAAGTCACCTACATGCTAAAGCTCACAACTTCATTGAAGTACACAAATCCCTTCACTTTGACAAGGTAGCAATCCAGAAGGGATAGCATTCTAAGTACACTTCCTAAAAGTTAAGTTAAAATAATTAAAAAATATCACAAGCATATATTGACAGTTGAAGCAGCAAACCCAAACCCAAAAAGCAATTCTCTTTCTATAATTACAATTGTAATTTAATTTATCATATTTGTTGTTGTTGTTGTTAAGTCGTTCAGTTGCGTCCGACTATCCATGATGGACCACAGCACGCCAGGTGCATCTCTCAGTCACTGACTCTCTGAGCTCCATCAAGTTCATGTTCATTGCTTCAGTGACCTCATCTATCAACCTCTGCCTCTGTCGTCCCTTTCTTCTTGTGCCTTCAATCTTTCCCAGCATCAAAGTCTTTTCTAGGGAGTCCTGCCTTCTCTTGATATGGCCAAAATATTTGAGCTTCAGCCTCATGATCATACTTTCTAGTGAACAGTTTATCTTGATTTCCTGAAGTATTGCAGTCAAAGGGACTCTAAGCAGTCTTCTCCAACACCACAATTCTACGACTCTCAGACTTCTTTATGGTCCAGCTCTCACATCCACATGTTACTACTGGGAATTCCATAGTTTGAACTATGCGGACCTTTGTTGATAGTTTAATATATTTACTTTTCACTAGCTTGGCCAAGCTTACCATCGCTTTCATCCCCAAAAAGCAAAAGTATTTTTATATTATGACTACAGTCACCACCTACAGAGATCTTGTATCCAAGGAAAATAAAATCTGTCACTGCCTCCACTTCTTCCCTGTCTATTTGCCAGGAAGTGAGATTTACATTTGCCATGATCTTCATCTTTTTAACACTGAGCAGCAGGCCAACTTTTGCACTCTCTTCTTTTACCCTCATCAATGAGTCCTATAGTTCCTCCTCACTTTCAGCCATCAGAGTAGTATCAACAGCGTATCTGAGGTTGTTGATATTCCTTCCAGCAATATTGATTCCGGCTTTGTATTTATCCAGCCTTACGCATGATTTACATCCAGCCTTACGTATGATGTACTTTGCATATAAGTTGAATAAATAAGGTGACAATATACAACCTTGTTGCAATCCTTTTCTGATCTTGAACCATTCTGTTGTCCTATGTTCAGTTCCGACAAGGCTTCTTGGTCGACATACAGATTCTTTAGGAGGAGGATGAGATGATCTATTACTCCCATCTCCTTACGGACATGTGAAGCAGAAGTAAATGTTTTTTTTTTGGAACTCTCTTGCTTTCTCTATTATCCATCAGACATTGGCAATTTGATCTCTTGTGCCTCTTCCTCTGCAGAACCTGGCTTGCACATATGGTAGTTCCTGGTCCATATATTGTTGGAGTTGAGCTTATAGAATCTTAAGCATTACCTTGCTGGCATGTGAAATGAGTGTAATTGTTTGAAATTTGGAGCACTCTTTGGTACTACCTCTTGTTTTGGATTGGGATATAGATTGAACTTTTCCAGTCTATTGGCCACTGTTGAGTTTTCCAAATGTGTTCGCAAGTAACAATTTCAAAGCATCATCCTGTAGAATTTCGAAGAGTTCAATTGGGATTCCATCATCGCTATCAGCCTTATTATCAGCAAGACATCTTGGGCACATTTCACTTCTCTCTCCAAGATGTCTGGCTCGAGCTCATTGGACAAATTATTGAGGTCATCGCTGCTGTTAAGATCCTTCCTGTATAGCTCTTTAATGTATTCTTGCCACCTCTTCTTTTTTTATCTAATCTTCTTCTGTTAAGTCCCTACAATTTTTGTCTTTTATCACACGCTTTTAGATTCCCAATTTTCTTGAAGAGATCGCTTGATTTACCCATTCTGTTATCTTCTTCAATCTCTTTACATCGCTCATTGTAGAATGTCTCCTTGTATCTTCTTGCTATCCTCTGGAATTCGGCATTCAGTTGGACAAATCTTTTCTTATCTCCACTACCTTTCGCTTTCCTTCTTTCCTGGGCTACTTTCAAAGCCTCATCAGACAGCCAGTTTGACTTCTTACTTTTCTTTCTTTTATGGATATTCTTTGTTGCTGTTTCCGGATAATGTTGCAAACTTCGGTCCAAAGTTCTTCAGGCATTCTATCTTCCATGTGTAGTCCCTTAAATCTTTTCTTTACTTCCGCTGCATATTCACAAGAAATAGTATTTATTTCATATCTACATGGTCTGATGGTTGTCCCTCTTTTCTTCAGTTTAATTTTCAACTTTGCAATAAGAAGCGCATGGTCTGAGCCGCAGTCATCTCCAGGTCTTGTTTTTGCTGACTGTACAGAGCTCTTCCATCTCGGAGAATTATCTTGACAAAATTCTACTAACCTCTGACCTCAAGGCCACATTTACCAGTTATTCCAGGTGTCTTCTGGTTCCCTACTTTAGCCTTCCAATCTCCTATGATGATAGTAACATCTTTTCTTGGTGTTATATCTATGACGTATTGAATGTCTTCATAGAACTGGACAACTTCAGCCTCTTCGGCATCCATGGTTGGAGCATAGACTTGGATGACTGTGGTGTTAAATGGCTTGTCTTGAATTTGAATTGAAATCATTGTGTCATTTATTGGGTTGTAACCAAGCACTGCTTTGACCACTCTTTGATTCACTATGAGGGCTGCTCCATTTCTTCTGCACGATTCTTGCCCACAGTAGAAGATCTGGTGGTTGTCTGATGTGAAATGTCCCATTCCAGTCCATTTAAGTTCACCAATTCCCAGGATATCAATGTTTAACCCTGTCATTTCATTCTTCACCACATCTAGTTTCCCTTGGTTCATAGTTCTAACATACCAGAATCCTAGTCTGAATTGGTCTTTGCAGCTGCGTACTTTCCTTTCCCCTCCAGAAACATCTACAGCTGGGTGTCCTCTCGGCTTTGGCCACTTCATTAGATCTGGGGTTACTTGTACTGGCCCTTTGCTCTTCCTCAGTTATGTGGTAGGCACCTTCTGGCCTGAGGGGCTCATCTTCCGGTGCCAGATTGTTATGTCTCTGGTTGTACCTATCCCTAAAGTTTTCTTAGCAAAGATACTGGAGTGGGTTGCCAGTTCCTTCTCCAGTGGACCGAGATTTGATATATATATCACATATATAGTTGTGAGCATACGAGTTGTTGCTAATGCTTGCGGGCTCGTGTAGCGAGGGCTGCGGGCGAGGGCCTCAGTTGCTGGCATGGAGCCAGCAACTGCGACCCTCGCAAACTTTACATCGCAACGCAAACAACACGACACACCAACTACGCCCCTCGCAAACTTTACCTCGCAACGCAAACAACATACGAGACACTTAACACACATTACGACCTCGCAACACTCGGACGCAACACGCGAACATTACAAAATTCAAAACACAATAAATACACACAGCACATACATAAAAAGCTTACCTACAGCAAGAGGGAGCATCCAGGACCTCAAAAAAGCAACTTACACTTCTACAAACGCAAACAACATACGAGACACGTTAGCACACATTACGACCTTGCAAAAATCGTCCGCAACCCGCGAACAGGAAAAAATGTAAAACACAATAAATACACACAACACATACATAAAAAGCTTACCTACAGCAAGAGGGAGCATCCAGGACCTCAAAAAAGCAACTTACACCTTCATTTAACTCAAAATAAAAGAGTTTAGACACTAAAAAATTATCTAAGCGAGAGAAAAAATGGCCGCCGAACAAAACGAAAACGAGGCTACAGCACTCTAAACACGCAAAACACCACAAGAATCTTGCAAAACACCACAAGAAACTCGCAAAACACTACAAAAGACCTATTCCGCTAAGACACATACCACACATTACCCACCATTTTACGCCAATGCGGAAGTACACGACTACGCTAATGGTTTGGTCTCGCGCACGCACACTATTACACTGCACACATTCAGCATGCTTACACAGCAGCTCCACACCACTAATGCTGCAGTAACATCAAAACACATTGCCAGCTCTTCAACACAATGCTTCAAAATAGGTAAAGTATATTCATTTATTAATGTATTACATATTTCATTATTACACACCAAACAGCATTAGCTACCTTACAATTTCATTGCCGTCATTTTTTGACGGGCAATTGGCTAGTATATATATATATATATATATATATATATACTAGCGACTTGCCCGTCAAAAAATTACGGCAATAAGATTGTAAGGCAGGCGCTCATTGCAAGCCTTGTGCTGAGCGCCTTCGGCGCTCATTGCGAGGCTCTTGGTTGTTTGTGTGCTATGAGCAGCGTTGGTGTTTTTTTTGGGTATGGCAATGAATAATTAATAAAATAAGAAATTAATATACTTTTCCTATTGTGAAGTAATATATGCAGGAAGCATTGTGTTGAAGAGCTGGCAATCTGTTTTCATGTTGCTGCAGCATCAGTGCTGTGGAGCTGCTGTGTAAGCGTCACGAATGTGTGCAGTGTAATAGTGTGCGTGCGCAAGGCAAATCTGTTAGGGTAGCTGTGTACCAGATTGTATAAGTTATTGTTGTAAAATGGCGCCTAATGTGTGGTATGCGGCTGTGGCTGATTTAGCGTCCTTGTTTTAAGATGTCGTCCGACTTTTTCGGAAAATCCATAGGTGTTTGGTGGTGTTTTGCATGTTTAGGGTCCTTTAGCCTCATTTTCGTTTTGTTCGTCTGCCATTTTTTCTCTCGCTTAGGTGATTTTTAAACTCCGAAATTTGTACTTAAATCGAGGTGTAACTTCACTTGCAAAGGTCCTGGGTGCCCCCCCCCCTTGCTGTGGGTAAGCTTTTTATGTGTTTGTTGTGTGTATTTCTTGTGTTTCTAATGTTTTTGGGGTCGAGCGGCTTGCAACCTCTTTTTGGGATCTTGTACGTTTTTGGGGGGAAATCCGTAGGTGTTTGGTGGTGTTTTGCGTCTTTAGAGTGCTGTAGCCTTGTTTTCGTTTTTTTCAGCGGCCATTTTTTCTCTCGCTTAGGGGATGTTTGGGTGTCTAAACTCTTTTATTTGGAGTTTTTGTTACTTCAGTTTTCGAAGACCTGGGTGCCCCCCCTTGCCCTAGGTAAGCTTTTTATGCATCTGTTGTGTGTATATATTGTGTTTTTCAAGTTTTCCTGTGCACGGTTTTCGGACGTTTTTTGCGAGGTCGTAATGGGTCGTAACGTGTCTCGTATTTTGCTTTCGTAACTCCGTAAATCTTTGGTGCTCCATGCCAGCAACTGTATATATATATGTGTGTTTTAATTATACTGAGGGGGGGGGGGGGGGGGGCAGGGGCATTGAGAATTTAAACAAAGAAATAAAAAAATAACGTTTTGGAGGAGCACTGCAGCAATACGCCCCCCACTTTTTTGATTTATTATTATATTATTTTGGGGATTAATTATGAAGGCACGAATGAGAGAAAGGCAAGCAAGAGAGATCCTGGCTATCATCCGTGTGGAGCAGGATCTCAGCTTGTGTTGTGGACTTTTTTAGTAGGTAGTTCACCACAACAATCATTTAATATATGGTGGGCAAAAGAGCGATAGAAGGTCCACTACATAAGCTGGGATCCCACTCCAAGCTGATGATAGCCAGGAAGCTTGAAACAGCTACACGTGGATAGGATTCTCAGCTTGTGTATAATCCATCCTTGGCTTTGCATAAAAGCTGTGCAATGCAGGGGGCATAAGCTTAAAGGAAACCATGTTTAAATGGTTTATGGATTGAAGAGGGAGGCATTTGCAGGCACATTTGCATGTCCTTCTCAACTTCCCAGAATGCAGTGTAATATTTCTCAGAATTTTGAGCTGGAAACAGTTTTGTTTAATTTGTTTTAGGCATTCAAATGTGAACACAGATGCCCTATTTATTTACTATATATGTATGTATATATATATATATATATATATATATATATATATATATATTTATTTATTTTTATTTTATTTTATTTTTTTAGTTCCACATTTGTGCCTCTGTTACTGTAAAATATTACTTCTAATCTAGTTTTATGCCTTTTAATACTATTTATTCATGTGTTGCATCTTTAAATGTTTTAGCCAGCTTTTAACACATTTTCTGTTTGCATATATATGATGAGTCACTCGTGGGCATAAATTGTTTTTAATTGCATGTATGTGCCTATAGCAATATTAATTTAGATTGTAAGTAGCGAGCTTCTAATTTTTTATGGCGCTTTGTAAAAAGCACTTTCTACAAAGATTCTAAGCTCAAAACAGGGCCCTCAATTTTCTGTAGTTTCTTAACATTGTATATTTCCCTGCTCTCATCCCCTGTAAAGCGCTACGGAATATGTTGCTGTGTTATAAATAAATAATAATAATAATAATATTGCGTGTTTTTTCATGTTTTTAGTGGTTCCTGTCTTTTTAAGTGCTGCTCCAGATCTCAGCAATGGTTTTAAAACCATTTGCAAGTGGTGTTTAGTACGCATAGATTTTCATTGAGAAATGTGGTCCTTTTTCGATTTACGGGTTTGCCGTAATTTGCAATTGAATTGAGTAGGGATTTAGTGCAAAAGTAAGAAGGGGTCACTCTTAATATTTCAACAGTGAAAAAATCAAGGGGAAGGCTTGCCGTATTTTGTTGCTCTGGTTTGCTGTAGTCATCAGGGGTAGCTCTCTTTTTGCCTGTGTAACCTTACGATAAAAAATTGAGAAATTAATATATTGTATACTTTTTAAAATAAAAAACAAATGCTCAATGTTTAGTTCGAAATATTTTGAAAATATACAGTAGCTTCAAACTCATCAGTATGTTATATTACATGTATTATATCCATATATGTCAAAATAAAATTAGGTTTCCAAATTATATTACTGACAAAATTCAAAACAGAGGTTGAATCTTTCAAATAAGATTTTAATTGTAAAACTAAAGGTTGTAAGAAGTCGTCAAGACAATGAGACAAATGAGATATTAGGGAGGAGATTGCTAGCAATTATTAGCCTTCCTAGTGGCTTGATTGAAACCAGATTTGGTTCCTCATATTTCCTTGGGGGTTTCATATCTATAATTGTTGCAATATGCTATGTAGATATGTTGTATAAAACAAACCGTTTTACATCTGGTAGACAAAATGTACAACAAACAACAAAAAATGTTGAACATTACATTTAACCAATATCTATCTTCTATCAAAATACAGTTAGCGTAAATGAAAAGGTCATTCATTGAACTATTTAACAGCATTATATTGAGAAGCATAAATGTAATGTTCCCTCACTATCATTTATATTTATAGATTACATTACATAGTTAGATACATTTGTATTTATGTTTTAGTGCTTAATATGTATGAATATTTGATTAATACTCTGAGAAACCATTACCATTTAGGCTTTTATTATGTCCTGAATTTGGTTACTTTTTTATAAGTTTGTTACCAACATTTAATATGATCTTATACTAAATTTTATAATGTAGTTCATGAAAAAAATGGATCTTACACACCATGCTGATCCACTTGGTATTCATGGCAGAGATACTGGAGTGGGTTGCCAGTTCTTTCTCCAGTAGGCCACAGCATACAGCTCCTGGTATTCCTAGGTGGTCTCCCATCCAAGTACAGACCAGGCCCAACCCTGCATAGCTTTAATTGTGCCATTGTGCATTTGAAAGAGCACATTTTAAACTTTGTATGCAAAAAGAGAGATATAGTACAATTAGCATTAAATAAAGTAGCATGGTTTCTCTTAGTGCTTTCCTTAACAGTTATATGACACAAAATAGAAGGAAGCCTTGATGTCATAAGTGTATTTTTCAATATAAAACTATATAGGCATACACTGAGCACTTGCTTACTGTGAGATCTAGATAATGCTCCCTCAATTTATTTTACAGTGAGGAGACATTGGATGCCAATAGGATTTCCATTCAAATCTAATCAAAACACTTCCGCAAAGAAACGCAAGCTTGTATATTCTTACCATAGGTGTATAAACTGGTACCTTATAAGCAGCCTAAGGTGACAAACTAGGCTTAAAAAAAAAAAAATCATTAATTTTCTAAAACCCATGTTGTACATTACAAAGGCTAGTTTTTCACACCACATATAAGATTTTCAATTGTGTCAAGACAAGTTACCTGCTACAACTGGCAGCAGTCTACTTAATACTATATACAGGATGACAAGGTAAGATTGAAATTATTGTCAGGAATTTCATGTTAAATTGTTAAATGTGAAAGAGTATTTAATAAAAAAAAGTCCCATAAATTTGAACCTTTTTCTTATGACATTGGTTGAAGGTATATGCAAGTGAGCTGGGTTATTAATGCATCTAATCCAGGAGAATTAATGGTATGTTTTCAATGGAAAGCTAAAAAAACATAGTGCATGCAAATAAATGTAATTATTCACTATTAATTCCCCTCTATCAGATGCATTCATAACCCAGCTAGCTTGCATATACCTTTAAATCTGCTATTTTGTACTAATTTTGGGGGTGCTTAATTTAAACACAGCCATGAAAATCATACCGATTTTTTTTTTTGTTTGTTTTTTTATTATAGGCCTTTTTCTTTTACTTGTATGAATAAAATACAGGTACCAAATATACATTGTGATTTTCTTCATATTCCAATTACTTTCATATTTTTTGCAAACATATTTAAAGACTATTTCAAACTTAACTAGCATACATTTTCAATAGTAACTATGGGCCCTATTTAATTGCAAGCCCGTAATTGCCTGTAATCCGAGACTTTGGCTGCGGGCTACATTTTTTCTAAACATTTAAACTCATTCAATTGTCTCTAACTTGCAAGTGCCCTCTCACAGCCTCCACAAGGAAACCATGCACTCGTAAGTAGGATTTCAGTGGGCATGATCATATGATCGGACAATATTTAAAGCAAGGCTGTAATTTACTTCTTAAACATTTACAATACTTCTTAGACACAGCTAATAGTAAATGAGACCGTCATCATGACATTAGTAAAACATGGAGTTTATACTACAATTAATTAGTGTTTAGAAGTATGATTTGCGATCAGACTCGTAATCTAGCAATGTAGAAATCAATAAAAATTGTTAAAGCAACTAATCTAGTCCATGCGGGTTCCATGATATATATTAACCCCTTGATTACCAGGATCGATAAAACACAGAAATAAAAGTTAAAAAATAGTTATTTTTTATTGCAGATTTGAGAGCTTTAGTCTGCAGTGCAATTAATTCTAATGGCTTCCATGCTTTCCCTGTATTTTATAGTACAGTGTGTGTATTTGCTGCTGCAGTTGTTTTTGATACATTTCTAAATTTGTGGTCAGATTTAATTTGCGAGCTACTTGAACTTTTGTAATTGAATATCTATTTTGCATCTTTAGGACTAACTTTTCTGGGATTGAATAATCAATGGAGGAGATAGGGCTGAGTTACGTCTTTGGCTGGCCCGCAGTGATTGTGGGCGGGTCACTCGCAATTGGAATGTGAGTAGCTAAATGTAGCCAATTGAATATCCATAACCTTTATAAGTGGCTTTTCAAATTCAAGTTATTGCGATTTGACCAATTGAATGAGGCCCTATGAAAAGCAGAAAAATAAAGAATAAAGCAATAAACCTTAATTTACACTTGCAAGCTATTAATTTGTTCCTTATGTGTTCGGGTGTCTTCCAACAGTAGCTGCCCATCATGGCTGGATCTCATCTGTCTTGGTATCTCTCCTCTGTTTCAGATATCCTTGTGAAATCTTCCCCCTGCTTTATGTTTTCAGGAAATCAAGATGAGAATACAAAGAATGGATCTTTTTTTATTTTTTTATTTCAATAATCTTTATTGAAGAAAACCATAAAGTAGATTTATAACCATAGAAGATGAAAGTTAATGTAATAAACAGTGCCAGAACATATGCATAAGACATTTTTCTTTTGTTAGTGTTAGTTTAAACAAAGCATTTGTCTGACCGGCAATAAATTCAACTCACTTCACTTCCATCTTAAACTATAAAAAGCTATAATGCCTCAGAGTTTACTCCATGGTTCTGCTATCTGATGTAGTGAAGGAGTTGTTCTATATACAAGATCCCGTATCCATTATAAACAGTCAAGATAAACAGTTTGCAAGCATAAAATGAAGATACCTAGTTGTGGTCAGATCCTTCTGTTAGTAGCTGCCTAGTGGCATGTGCTACTAGACCCATTTTCTGCCTGCTTAGAGGGCAACAGGTGAGAGGAGAAAGGTTTGATATGTGGTGGGTTGGGAGGAGTAAAGAACAACACAGGTGGGTTGGGAGGAGCTTTTGAAGGGGAGAAGTCTCCTCCCAGAACCCCCAGGTTAACACCTGGTTATTTGTGGTGGAATCTTTCTCTAGGTTAGTAGTTTGTTAGTGGCTTGCAGGAGAATGCATGAGTCATAAGATGGCAGAGTAGAGACTGGAGTTCATTGCTTGTGCATCTCTTCCACGTTTGGAAACTCTAGAATTTGTTGAATACGTTCTACTCTGATATCAGGGAGGCTGGCTATCATTTTTGTCTAAATTGATGCCAAGAAATTCTGCTGTATGAGCTGGGTCTAGATTATTTTCTGCTGTGAATGGTATGCATAGTTTAGTAAATAAAGCTTCTTATTTCTATCAGACTGTTTTGCTTAGAGGAAGCTCATTCTATGTATAGGAAGTCATTCAAGCAATAAGTGGAGACTGAGATACCGGGCTTGAATCTTGCCTAGAGATACTCTAAACTATAGCATATTTAAGATTGCTTTTAAAGTACTTCATTTATTCATTACTTCTGAGAAACTTCACCTGCGAGGGCCTTCAGTATGTGCTTTGGGGCATGCTCAGTTGTAGAAACCTTAAGATATCTAGTGTACTTTCCCTACAGCTCAGAAACTATGTGGAGATATATAGTGTCATGCTTTTTAGGCCCATTGGTAAAGGGTCTTTCAAATGCCCACATTTTGAGGTTTGCCACTAAGAGCCATATTGCTAAACTGGAAATCTGATAAACATAGAGGAGGTCAAAAATAAAATTGATTTTTTATTCTTTGTAATGAGACCTACATTTTAGAGGATACTCTGTCTTTGATAAATATCAAGTTCCCCTACTCCAGGAAAGTACTATAGCTAGCAAAGGTTCCCATATTTTTACAAAAGGGCAGTGGAAACTAGGAGAGGAAGGAATGAGAAGGGAGAAGGTGAAGCCATTTGTCTCTTTAGGAATGGATGGATCTGGGATCTTTGTGTCTGGAATCAAACGTTACTTTTTTTTTTAAATGCCCACCATAATGAATCATAACATTTTTCCTTGCTTCAAGATAGTTCGAAAGTGAGAAACTATCAGGCTATTACCTCCTTTAGAGTATACAAAGTATGTATTAAGAAAAAGGTTTGGTAAAAAAAAAAAAAAAAAAAAAAAGGGAAAGAGGTAATATCTTGGCTGAGTAATTTTAATGTTACTCTTGTGTTGCTGAAATGTATCCAACTAACATTTATTTTGTTTGGTCAGTAACAAAGCATTATGATATGTCTAAAGGCTGTGATATTTTCTTTACTATTTAGACATTAAAGTGAAAAAAAAAAAAAAATATGCAAATAATTCAACCTGAAACTTTGTAAAGGCATACTCAGATCAGCAAGTTTCCAGGTAGGAAGGGTGAATAGAAGTAAAATAACCGGACAAATGTGACAGCATTTGAAAAAAGCATATATATTTTATTCAGGTTTGAAAGTTCTGTTATAGAAATTCCTCCAGTTCATAGCAAAGCATGCAAAAACAACAACAATTACACACAATACACCAGCTCCAACCAATATCCAAAGCTCCACCATCTGTTCAGTATCTGCAACTGATAAAAATGCTTTCCGATTATCAGAACCAACAACAAGAATGGGACCAAGAGTCGCAACGGCTTCTTCTTGCTCGGTATTTGGACCTGCAGAAAGTGTAGTATTAGAACAACAAGACTAGTATATAGAAAAATAAAAAAAAATAAAAAGCAGACTAACCATTTGCCGAAAGAAGTCATCTCCTGTCTGGTAACCAAGTTTATTTAGCATGAGAAAAAGTGTCTAACATACATACTTTATAACCTTTTTGTGGTCTCTGCAGCCCTGAGGAGTTCTGGGAAATTCATTAAGGACTTCTATTTCAGTGAGTTTGCATACAGAATAGGTTAATCAATTTCTTGCGAGGAGAGCCATAGAAGCATGCGGTACTTCGGCTAAAATGAGCGCCAAAAGGCACTCATTGCAGGGCTCGTGATGAGCACCGCAGGTGTGCATCGTGAGGCCCGGGCATTACCAGCACCTGACAGGGGCTGCAATGAGCACTGATGGCTCACATCACCCCTAGTACCTGGTTCCTGTCAGTGAAGGGCTTGCAAAACCCTGCAGTACCTGGTTCATGCCAGTAGCTCAAGCATCTACCTTGATAAAACCCTGCCAGCAGCGCTGCACTCATTCTTCTCTGTGGCTCCCGTCCTCCGGCCGGAAGTACTTTCTGGATCAAGCTGAGCAAATGCGTATGGATCCAGGAAGTAGTTCCGGCTGGCCGGAGGATGGGAGACGCAGAGGAGGAGAGTGCGGAGCTGCTGGCAGGGTTGCATCCAGGAACCGGACGGGAGGGAAAAAGGGGGGGGGGGGGGGGGAGGAGGAGACAGGGCGGGTTGGCCAAGGCCAGCAATGTGCAGGAAAGCCACTCGTTGTGAAACCTTGGGCGCTCATCGCGAGGCCTAAAAAGTAGACGCTGGGAGGGGCTCGCAGTGAGCACAGAAGGCATTCATTGGGAGGCCTGCAAGTTAAAGGGGGAAGAATGAAGCATTGTCTGGCTAACAGCATTGCCCGCTTTCAAATTTTATTACCGTAATTTTTGATGGGCAATTTCCTAGTTCACCATATCATCGATTAAAAGCCTCAGTGTTGATCAAATCCCTATTAATCTTGTGTTCAGATACTGTGAATGCCACTTACTGCAGTTTGCCTCTACTTACCAGACATCTCTCCTCTCTTCCAGTGTCTTCTTGAGCCTGTGTAATATGGGATCCATCTCCCACCCTGTCCTGCAGATACTATGCAGCTGCCAGTATCACAACAGCTGCATAGGTTACTGGGTCCTTCAAGTGCTGACCAGCTGTATAACAAGAGATTGCGATTCATATCATCTGGTACCTGATTTTAGGTTTCCCTGCATTAACAGTGGAGGCCGCTAGTACTCATACACTGTTCTCTTTAGATTGTGTTTAAATGTATACACCCATATTAATCAATTGATGGATTCTCTCAAACTAAACCAAGTCATAGTATTTCCGAAAGTGCTATAAAATGATCTACTAAAAGAATTTTAATACCAACATATTACGACAGGTTTTCTTATATGGAACCCTTTGTCTCTTCAGGTGTCTCTAAAAATATACAAGTGGCACAGTTTACAAATACAGCATTTGAGATGCCAACATAGAAATCCTCCATTAATGAACGAGTGGAATCACAGGGCTGACTGGTTTTCTTAAGAGGATGGTTAAGTGCTAGATAGTAATTGCTGACCATTCCCATTCATATAGGGAGTTCTGCACCAGTTAATAATTACTGAAAATTTAACTCATGTGCGGTCATATCTGAAGATCACAAATGCACGTAGCATGAAGTTCAGTGCAAGTTTGCAGACACATTCACTGCAGTATGTAAAATGAGGCTGCAACCCAAGTCACTAACTTACTATGCAACAAATTCTTGAATTCGGCAATTGGAATTAGTGAATTTAATATACTGGACTCCATATGAACCTGTGCACATAGTACTTTGGACAGAACATAGGGCAGCAATATAGCAGAGATTAAATCCTTGTGAGTTATGCTTACTGATTTTTATAGTTTGACTAGACAGGATAAAAAGATTTTTTTTGAAGATATTTTGTAGGGGGCAAGGAGTGCCCTGTAGAGCCTATAGATGTCTCATACAGTTTAGAGTATCACAATTTCTAATCACTTATGTGAGTTTTATCCTGCGCCAGATACACAAGCAAGTCTTCTATACACCCTGAAACTAACGACCAAGGGATCTCTGACTAGTAGAATTTGCAGATTATATTGTGACTGCAAAGACAGCTTTGTTGACTCGACTGGCTGGCCACATGAAGCCGCTCACTGGCTGCAGGCACAAGCCTTTATCTTTATTTATGCAGTTTCTGCCAGAGCGTCAATCGATTTACCATCAATTGCTACAAATGCCTATACCTCCGTTAATAGGCTGAGATTCCATCATTACCTCTAATCCTTTGTCTAATGCTGTACAGCCATATTGTTCAGTTCCATGTACCATTAAATTGAATTCCTCCAGAATGTGAAGTGGAAAAGTTTAAACAAAAAAAAACCTTGTAATGGCAGAGCATTTAGGTGTGTATTTAAATAAGTATTTTACATTAAATTCCAGTTGATTGATGTACCCATTGCGAACATTTGTTAAAATCGTAAGTGCTGGCTAGAAGTGAAAGCTAGGTTTCTAAAAAATTCAGAGCCCATAATTTGTTAACTGTTTGATCAAAACTATATACCATTTAGATTTTTTATTCAAGTCACATTTTACTACTTCTATTACTCTTTTCCTTTACATTTTTAATTGGAAGATGACGCTAAATTAATCTCCAGAATACAATTTAAATAACTCAGTAGTAGTTTGAGCCAATAGGTCAGTGTATCCATTATGCTAATCTTCATTAGTATTAATAGCTCCAGGTTGAGACTCAAGTAACCAGATTACTTACGTGCTTGTAGCTTTGTTGAAGGTACATGCTTTGTCCATGATATCTGGGGCTTGAGTACCTGCAGCAGCTTTCAGATTACAGGTGATGTAAATCTAAGATAACAGAGAAAAATTTTATAGCTCTTTCACTTCAATACCACTAACTAAACTAAAAAGAAAACTGCTCACCGTTGAGGAATCTATCCCAGTGAACCTGAAAGCATCAACAGTGAACTGGATCTTGTCTGGTTGGGGTCTTGGATTTCTGAAGGCAGAAGTAGCATCTTCCTGCTTTCCATCCATCAAGCACCTGTGGTTAAGATACAGGTAGCTTAAAGAGGAAGTTCATGTAAACACAAGACTCTCTTATAAAAGAAGAAACATCTAGAAGCTTAAGCACTTGCTTTTTATTGCTACAAGTCCTTTATGTGTTAGGTGATGTGCATTCATATTTCCATGTACTTCAGCAGCTCACAGAAATATAAATGCACTGTTACACCTTAGAACTTATTGCATTTTGTTAAACATTAGTTGTGGGACTGCCCCAAAATCAAATATGTTTGGATGGAACCTATACTTCCATGGAGAAATTATGGGACAAGAATATAACTCAAAAGCCAGAGGAAGCTTTGTTAGGACTGCCAATCCCAGGCTTTCCAAAAGAGGCACAGTTTTTATCAAATCAGATTTTTAGCAACTAGAAGTATACTTCCAAAAAACTGGAAATTAACCACCCACCGTACAAAGTATGGAGAAGAATCCATTACATTCACTCGATGAGTATTATCTGAGATAAAACACGTGAGCTACAGAAGATTAGATTCATGCTGGTTGTCTGGACTCCCAGGCAGTGTGGGGGGTCTGCTTTCATGACTTGATAGCCCCCTTCCCTCTTCCTTTCCCTCCCCCACCTTTTAAAAGATTTCATTTTCTTTGTTACAACCCTGATATAGCTTACTTTAGAAACCCAGCAAGAGAAAGCATACAATTAAAAAAGAAAAAAAAAACTGGGAAAACAAAAGAAAGTTATTTGTTACATGCCACAATGTATGGTATTTTTATAATGTCTGCTTGGATGTGGTGTATTTTCCTTTTCACTCAAATACCATTTAAAAAAAAAAAATAAAAAAAAAAAAAAAAAGTATTGCATTTTGATTGGGTCTATAGGCCAGTGAAAAATATTAAGCTTGAAGTGGCAGCTTTCCCTTTAACAAAGATAACTGGCAAACTAGGCAAGTTTTATCCGTTTTAATCTTCTCTAGGTGTAATTTAGAGTACAAATATATGTAAAGCCTAAAGTTTAGTGGAACTTGCAATAAAAAAAAAAAAAAAAAAAAATCACATGTTCAGAGATTACCATTTAAAAATTTTACAAAAAAAAAAAAATCAAAGTTAACAATACTGTGAACATTTTACCCATTTAAAGAAATTATCTCATAGTGAGGACTGGAGTTAACATCTGGAGATGCTGTGGCCACACAGCTGTCCACAAAAATAGTCATAGGTGCATGATTTCCGCTGTCAATAGAAGCCTCTATATTAAAGATGTCACCAAGGTGAAACACTGTAGAAGTTCTTGGTGCACTCCAATCATCTGCAAAGAATATACAGCAGAATAAATGTACTTTTACACTGGCCTCAAAGGTGACATAGTACCTACAGAATAAGACCCTTTCACCACGTTGATATTCCCTCTCGTTAATAAAATCTCAAGTTAGATGTAGTTACATGTATTACTGAAAAAATAAATAACTTGGGGTTTGTAAGAATTAGTTACCGTACTTAAAATAACTTGTTTCAACAAGTCTGAAATATAAACACAAACAGCCTTGCGATTAGGTAAAATTAAAAAAAAAGGGCTGTATTTAAGCACACAGCATTTTTTTTACAGATTTTTTTTAGTTTGTGAACTTCTATCCAAAAGCAAGGACTTCACCAGCTAAACTTCTGTAAAATAGAGCCCTTTTAAATTTACTGAATCGCAATTTAATAAGGCTGAAAATTTTAAGAAGGTCTGAGTATTTAAAAACAAGATATTGCCATTACAGTATCCTGGGTCAGATTAGCAATCCATTTCAGAGAAGAAAAAAAAAATAACCTTCTACTTCTAACTTTTTTCTTTAACTATACAAAGTGTTCTATATAGACCAGTATTCACCTACCATTCATTAAATGTAATGAAAAAGATAACCTTTCTTCCGCAGACACAGTGGAGCTGAAGGGGATCCATGTTTGTTGGATGGCATTGCTACTCACATTACCATGTCTGTTAAAAAAAAAAATATATATATATATATATATATTTAACAGATACCTTAAGTGTTTTGATTCATCTGTTGCAAGTTGTCCTTTAACAACTATACTTGCATAAGGACTGATTTCACTTTTTCTGCATGGAGTTCTTGAGATACTCAAATACCAGAATCTAATTACTGCATGGCTTGAAAGCTAGTGGGTTAATCAGGACTCACCCGAGGCAAAGCAGAGAACCTTAAATCCAAAAAATGTAAGTAATGTCCTCATGGCTGAAAGAGAACCACTAGCCTACTCTCAAACAGACTAAGGCCTTCCTGGTACAATAGGTGGTTAACAGGCAGCCCAAGATCATTGCATGCAGACAGAGGTTCCTTAAGCAAATGTATAACAGCAGTGTTAAATGCATTGTGTGACGCTGAAAGGATTCAGGAGTCACATATGCCTCCAAGCACAGTGGGTAGTCAAACACAAGTTTTATAATTACAAAAGTTTTAGGAAGTGAAAGACAACACTTTATAAATATTCTATTATGATATACTGTAAAACATTACCATGCTTGATTGACTTTTTGTAAAGGATGTGACACTGATTATTTCTATAAAAAAGTACTATCAAAGGCATGCCCATTTGGTTAAAAAAAAAAAAAGAGGCAACTCTTTCTATGCCTACCCACTTGAGATCTGCAGTTTAATTTTGTTCCTGCACTTTACATTTATTAACCATTCATTTGAATTTATGCTAATGACTACATTTTCATTTAGTTCTAGTTCTCAAGTTAATGTTTTTAAAGAAAACAAATATATATATTCAATGTCTGTGTCCCTTCAATTGACATTACAAAATCACATTGGTATCTGTACAATACCTGGGATAATAACATTGGATTGAAACCACAGCAGAGTTGCTTCTGATTATCGGAGAATTCAGATCAGGAGTTGGGTTGTAGGACAAGTTTGTGCTATAGATCAGCCAGTCTGGGGTCATCTTTAGGGAGTGCAAAAATGTAAAAAAAGAAAACAGTATTAAAAAGGCTCAGATGTGGTCAAGTATTGCAACCAATAATGAAAAAAATTTCCAAGCAGCCCAATTATAACTCAAAGAAAAATCTAAAAAATGCCTTACAATTTAAAAAAGGGTGACACAAATTAACTGCATGCTTCTGTGTCCTAGATATGGACTCTAAAAAGGTCAATATTTTAGTTTTACGACTGCAAAATGAAAGTTACATATTTTAAAAATGCACTTTAGGAATACTGAAGAAATTTCATGATATTAAATAAGCATATCTTCCCATTACAGCCACAGTGAGACCAATTAACATAGCATAGAAAGTCATTAGCTTATGTGACAGAGGTAAGTTTAATGTTCACAAGCTCCTATCCTAGATAAAGCTTCTGATCTCAAGTCAGAGTCAAGAAGTTCCCAGACAGTTGCAAGTAATTTATGTGGCATATATTCAAGTTTCTTAAAAGTCATAGGGAGTTCAATTAATGGATTGAAAAAATCTCCACAATTAAAATTTCTGATTTTCTTAGCAGTTTGTTTACCTTCTGCCTATTTAAAATGTCATTTTAACATGGGCACCTTTATAGAAGTCTTATGAATTTGGTTGTATTTACACTAAACTAATTTTTGTTAATTTCATTTTTTGGTCTACTGACCTCTGAGTATCTATGCCTTAGAGCAATTCAGTCCTACAAGGACCGTCAATAGCCGTGTATTTCAAGCTCACTACCTACGTACATGTTGATTACTCAGCTGTGGTAAACCAGATAGCTGGCAGCCCTTATAGGACCTAGATGCCTTGGGTTGTTTTCTACAAGTTTTTGCAGCATACAGAGTTTTAATTTTATGATGATCTATTGAGTTAATTGAATGAACTTTTTAAACCGGGACTTATAGGTATATATGGGGTGATTAGGAGTATGAGGACGTAATAAGCACTTGAGTGAAACTCCATAGAGAAAATTATGTGGGTCTTAAAATTGGTCTCTGAAGGTACTCTGCCCCTACCAAGAATGGAAATGATTAAAGCTTAGGCAACAAAATGTATTTATATATTTATTTCTCTTTTTGTAAAAAAAAAAAAAAAAAAAAAAGGCGCCAGGAAAGGTTTAGTATTTCCATAGAAATAGAAGCACCATGTCAACTAAGATTGGTTTTGGAGCTATGAGCGAGGAGTCAACCCAATACATAGTTTTGTAGTACAAGCTTTGAGCTGTATATCATAGGAATGATTGGCACCTATCCATCAAAAAAAATGCAATAGACTGGGATTTAAAGAATTTCTGCTTGTACAAGTTAAAATCAAGATCAGAGTATCCCACCAGAGCATTTCATGACCAGTTGCCTAGCCCTGTATTATGCCATCACTTAGGAGTTTGAAGGACCACTGCACAATGGAAACAAAACGTTTGAAAATGCTGAATCTGACATAGCAATATTGAGCAGGAAAAAAAAAAAAAAAAAAAAAGTCACAACCATCCAAAAAAAAATGTTGATACCTCTGTAGGACCATAGGAGAAGCATCCATGTTACATTAGCAGAAGAGGTGTCTGCAAGAGGAGAGCTTAGGTTTATGGAGAGCTATGGTTGCATTGAATGATGCCTACTTCTAGGCCAGTGGGAGGAAAGTGACGAGGCATCAGTTTTAAGCTTATTATCAGACAAAGGCTCTGGACTGCTGCCAGTTCCCTCTTACCCCACCCGATGGACTTAAACACACAGGCCCATTACCTAGCTCATGATGGGATGTACACCTATACTACAAGACCTCAAAAATTCACACCATCCCAAAAAGGTTTATGTCCATGGCTTACACAGCTGATCAGTATTTTTAGTTTGGTACACACTTTCTGTAGTGCTTTTCTCTTGCACTACAGTGGTCCTTTAATTTGCAACAGACAGATAATGTATAGCCTTAAGACTTTGAAAACTGTAACCCATCACCCATGAACATGTGCCAGTAGACATAGAAAATATAAGCACTCTGTCCTCTCACCTGTAAGCGGTTTCCACAATCTTGCAGCCCATTCTGGAAAATCACATTGGTGTCTGTACTCTGGGAGCTGGGTGTACAACGCTGGGGTCCTAGGGTCAGGTCTGAAGGTTTCACCAGCACTCCAGTTCCATAGAGATCTCTCTGCACACTGACCACCATTGTGTTTGCCTCACACTGCACACTGATAGGATTCTGTGAGGACAGCTGTCTGGACTGGCCAGACACCTCAGGATGCCTTCTGGACTGGCCAGACACCTCAGGATGCCTTCTGGACTGGCCAGACACCTCAGGATGCCTTCTGGACTGGCCAGACACCTCAGGATGCCTTCTGGACTGGCCAGACACCTCAGGATGCCTTCTGGACTGGCCAGACACCTCAGGATGCCTTCTGGACTGGCCAGACACCTCAGGATGCCTTCTGGACTGGCCAGACACCTCAGGATGCCAACTGGATGAACCCTGAGCAGTTCCAAGCATAGACTGATAATTACGCCACCAATCCTCCCCTTGTCTCTTGTTTCTAGGGACATTTTGTCTGGAATTAGTAGCAGATAACACAGCCATCAGCACCACAAGATGCAGCCACCTCAACTTCATAGACAGACCCATTCTGACTAAAGCAGACACAAGCCAGTGAGATTCAGCAAAAAAAAGTAGCCTTTGGGCCAATTCAATTAACTTTCCACCTGGGGCAGGTAATAAGCCCACAATTAAAAAAATAATTAACCCTATCTGCCTTCTCCAATAGCTTCATTCCTTCTCAATACTTTTTCACATACATTAAGCACAATTCAGTTTGAATTAACCAGTTAGAACCCAGGAATATCACAGTAACTACTATAGAAACTGAGATCATTATTTACCATAAAATCAGGCAATGCAAAATAAACGTGCATATGCCTAAAAACAGATTAAACTCTGTTTTTATTGTAATATGTGTAATGTTAGCCCTCCCATGACACAAAAGTACAGAGTAATACTGTATTACTATTTTTTATTACTCTATTTTTAAAGCATCAACAGTACAGGGATACGATAAATACATAATCATGCGTGCACTGCTGTTGTACGAGCTTGCAATCTAACAGCCTTATTAAATTGTGATTCAGCAAATTTAAAAGGGCTCTATTTGAGCACACAGCATATTTTTTTACAGACGTTTTTAGTTAGTTAACTTCTATCCAAAAGCAAGGTCTTCACTAACTAAAAACTTCTGTAAATAAAATATGCTGTTTGCTTAAATAGAGACCTTTTAAATTTACTGAATTGCAATTTAATAAGGCTGTAAGCTTTTAAATAGCCTTATAAATATCAAGAAAACCTGCCCATCAAACACACACAGAAAACACAGATACCTATTTGCCAAACAACCCAAAAGTAATAGTTTCTATAGCAATGTGTAAAAATGATTTTACTGCTATTAACCCTTACACTGTCAATGTAAAGTTATTGAATACTTTAGCACATCAGCAAATTATATTTGTGCTAAAATTGTATATGTATTTGGGATCTATCCTGTTATGATGTCGGGATAGGACTGCTGCTACAGTGCGGCCTCCAACCACTAGATGGCGCTGCCGATATTTTGCAACGCTGCCGGTATGTGAGAGAAGTTCTAAGCTTAGAATGTTAGCCTAACCCTTAAACTAACCCTAACCAGCACCCTAACCCCAACAGTTTACCTAAGCCTTGACTCTATGATATGGCACCGGAATATCAGCAGCGCCATCTAGTGGATGCTCACTGCCACTGCTGCTGCATTGTGCTCCGCTACCATAAGAGGATAGGACCTGTATCTGTGTTGCAAATTGTTTACCGTACTGAAATATGAGCAAAATTATATTAGAATTACAAATAACATATGGTATCACAATAGAGAAACAAAGAAGCTGTATTTCTACCTACAGCCTGTTGAAATCTAACTATGCATATATATATATATATATATATATATATATATATATATATAATATATATATACCTGACTTGGAATCAAAGCCAAGTTGACAGCTGTGGAAGCACTTTATTTAGGGTTCTCTGGTGGTCCAGTGGTTAGGACTCAGTACTTCCAACGCTGTCAACCCCACTGGAGATGGAACTGGCAATGCACTCCAATATCTTTGCTGTGAATATCAAGTGGATCAGCATGACCATGGACATAAAGATGTTGGTGTGCTGTGGTCAAAGAGTGTTGGAAATGACTGAATGACACAAAAAGAATATCTGTAATCTAGATTATGTATTAAAACATAATAGAAGAATGTATAAAACACTTAAAATATTATAGCTTGACATAAAAATATCCGGGGTGGGGACAACATTTTATTCATGTGAAGGTTAGCAAATCCATATAAAAAAACACATATGTGCACTAATAAGTGAGTGATATAAAGCTTCTTGAAACAGATGAATGTTCTGAGCGAGAAAGATAGTGGAGCTTGGCAGAGAGTTCCATGGAGTAGGGGCAGCACAAGAACATCCTGAAGGCAGGAGTGAGGGGAGGTGATAAGAGAGGAGGAAAGAAGAAGGTCATTTGCAGAGTGAAGAGGGCAGTTGGGGGAATATTTTGAGACTAGGAACTTGCTTGTCAAAAATGACAGGACTTACATTTTAAACTTGGAAATGCTATTTGGCAGTCAATGCGAGCGTTTTACCCTCTAAAAAACAAAATTCTTGCATGTAATAATGGTTATTTTTGAAAAAGGAGAGCAAATGATTGTTTTAGTAATGAATGTGTTTATCGTTGTAACCGGCAAGTTGTATAGTAATATCTTTTAGCAGCTCAGAAAGCATGTTTTTTAACGTTATAAGTTTTTTTTATTGTAACGGGTACATTAATATTATAACAGTGTATGAACTTTGTTTGTAAACCTTTGTAAAACATTACATGAATTTTCACACATATGTATTTGGTTTTATTGAATCCAGAGGAAGGCAACAGAAAAAAAACAAAGTGAAATGTAGCCAATTGTCTCAAATGTGAGAAAAATTAATTCCTTCCTGACCCCAGATAATGGTGGTCAGATTACTCCCTGGATCAATAGTCTGTCTGTAATTATACATGAAAACTTCCAAAGCACTAAATGCATATATGAAACCTCCGAATAAAAAACAATCCAAGAACATCGTAACAAAATACAATGCAAGTGATAGTTGAACTCAATATTATTATACACTTGTAACTTTTGTTTAAACCATATGTATATGTGAAGCATTACATGTTATTGAATAGATTTCTAAATGTTTAAAAAAACCCAAGTAAAATGTAGCCAATTGTTTCAAATGGGTAAAAAAATTAATTCCTTCCTGACCCCAGATGCTGGCGATCGGATTATTCCCTGGATCAATATTATCTCTTTAATTTTACATTAATATTGTACAACCTGTAAATACAGAGAATGTAATCAAACACATTGCAACTCTTGAAAGCAACTTGAAAATACATGTAGAAATCAACTTGAAATAGATAGAGTAAAAGTATGAAGTATTACAAATTATTTAATAGATGTTTAAATGAGGAAAGGAAACATATATACATACTCCCTGGATCAATAGACTCTCAGTAATTATACAGGTAAATACATACAATGGAATTGTTTTGAAACTAAAACTCAATGTAACAGCAGAATAAAAGAAACCGCTAACAACTGTATAAACAAATTTCAAATACATAGAGCCTCATTCTATCAATGGCCGTAAAATGGCCGCAAAGCTGTGATTCCTTGCAGGGGTGCTGCGGCCCCTCGTAGCCCGACTTCTACGTTGATATTCAAATGAAAGGGGCCGCAGCACACCCCTTCCTACGGTCGATCGCAAGCCATGCAATTGTCCGTTAGCTTTGGAGGGCTTGTGCCTGCAGATCAGAGTGCAAGCCCTTCAAACTAAAAAGTGGAAAATAAATTCAAAGAAGCACTGTGCAGCACTGTAAATGATAAGGGACACATTGGGGGACATGAGGATGACATGTAGTACATTGGCTAGCTGGCACATCGCCGCTAGCCAATACTGTCATTTGTGGCCGCAGTCTGCTGGGCTTGGAGATCGAGTTGCTGACTTGGAGGTCATCCAAGCCCAGGACTACGGGTTCGGTTGACCCCGAATGCAGTAACCCGTTCTCCAAGCCCGGTGGACTTATGTACAGTGATACATTGCATATCTATTAACCCCTAAAGATATAAAATCTCCCGCTGCGGCTCCTTAAAGATACCGCGGCACACTAATGAGTACAGTACCCCCGCGGCAACTAACATTAGCCCCTCCATGCTGTGGAGTTCCCATCGGGATCCCTGGAGGGTCCCCACATCAACCCATCGGGACCTCCGCTGCATTAAAAATTCGAATTTTGCACCCCAGGCGGGTCCTAAAAGGACCTTAAAGGTCCTTAAAGGACCTGTGAGAATTAAAAAATTAATCCCTGCCACGGGGGTACTATAAGTACCACCACGGCACCTAAAATTAACCCCATCAATCATGGGGGGGTCAATATAGACACCCATGAGACCAAAATTACCCCCTCAGTCCAATAGGGGTCTATATAGACCCCTATAGGACACTATTAACCCCTAGGTTCACCCCATAAGTGCCATGAGGGTCCTCCGGGACCCTCATGATAAAGTCTAAGCACTACACTACACTATTAACCCTAACTATACCCCATTAACCCCTTAACCCTAACTATACCCCATTAACCCATACTAAACCCTATTTAATCCTAACTGGGCCTATTTAACCCTTACTGTACCTATTTAACCCTGACTGGGCCTATCTAACCCAAACTGGGCCTATTTAACCCTAGCTGTGCCTATTTAACCCTAACTGGGCTTATCTAACCCAAACTGGGCCTATTTGACCCTAACTGTACCCATTTAACCCTAACTGGACCTAATAACCCTAACTGGGCCTATTTAACCATTACTGTACCTAATAACCCTCTGGGCATATCTAACCCTAACTGGGCCTATCTCACCCAAACTGGGCCTATTTAACCCTAACTTACCTATTTAACCCTAACTGGGCCTAATAACTCTAACTGGGCCTATTTAACTCTAACTGTGCCTATTTAACCCTAACTGGGCCTATCTAACCGAAACTGGGTCTATTTATAGCTAACTGGACCTATTTTACCCTAACTGGACCTAATCACCCTAACTAGGCCTATTTAACCCTAACTGTACTTATTTAAACCTAACTGCGCTTATTTAACCCTAACTGGGCATATTTAACCCCTTCACTTATGGGGGTCCATACAGACCACCATAAGCCTCCATCTAACCCCATCACTTATGGGGGTCATACAGACCCCCATAAGCCTCCATCTAATCCCTTCACTTATGGGGGTCATACAGACCCCCATAAGCCTCCATCTAACCCCATCACTTATGTGGGTCCATACAGACCCCCGTAAGACTCTCTTAAACCCAATCATTCCCATAAGGGTCTATGAAGACCCTCACGGGACAATTAGAACCCTAACATTAACCCCATAACTGCCATGAGGGTCCTCCAGGACTCTGATGACACTAAGTACAAACACTACACTATCCCCCCTAATAAACCACTAAATTTAAACTAACTCTACCCCAACCTATTAACATCTATACTACCTACCTACCCCCTATTAAACCCCCCACCCCACTAATTACACAAAATAAAAAAAAGCTGTTACAAAAAAAAACATTACAAACCCCCACTACAAAAAATAAAAAAAGAACATTACATCCCCTCCACTACAAAAAATAATAAAAGAACATTACAAACCCCCCACTACAAAACATAAAAAACAAACATTACAACCGCCCACTACAAAAAAAAAATACACACTTGCAAAGAAAAATACATACACATACTGTATATACATAATATTACAATACAGCAATATATATTTTCCCCTATCTACATTACATATCCCCCTGACTCCAAATATTACCCCTATCTACAAAATATTACCCCTATCTATAAAACATTATCCCTATCTATAAAAAAATGATCCCCTATCTATAACACATAACCCCCTATCTATAAAACATTACCCCTATCTATAAAACATTACCCCTATCTACATAACATTACCCCATCTATTAAACATAACATAACCCCCTATCTATAATACATTAAACCCTAAATTTAACCTAAAATAGAATACATAAGACCAATTACCTTTGCAAGATGTCCCTTCAGTTGACACCACTAGAAAAAAAGAAACATCAGATTAGTATAAAATTAAACACTATATGGAATAAATAAACATTCTAAATACAGTGATAAACTTACCTTTCCAACATGTCCCCGTCCATCTTCTTGTCTTCACCAGCTTGCCCCCTGGAAAAAAGAAGCATCACATTAGTCACACATACACAAATAAACAGAACATAAATAAACAATAAACATTTTAAATTTAAAACTTACCTGTCCGCGATGTCCCAGTCCTCCTCCACTTCTGTCCCAGCTGGGCCTTTGAAGAATCTGCGCTTTTTTTTAAAAAGTAACAGAGCTCCTCCTTCAAGGAGCTCCCAGACACTAATGAGGCTTCTATAAGTCAGCGGGGGTGTATTCCATTCTGATTGGCTGAAGGCAATAGTACCTTCTGATTGGTTTAAAATTGATTGTCAGGTCCATCAGCCAATCAGAATGGAATATAGGGGTGTATCCCATTCTGATTGGCTCACACCTTGGTACCTTCTGATTGGCTCAAATGGCTGTCAATCAAATTTCAGCCAATCACAAGGCGCCATTAAATGTTTTTACCGGAAGAAGGCCTAGAAGCCTCATCAGCATCGGGGTGCTCCTTTTTTAAAACATTTTTTAGATTGCAGATTCTTCAAGGGCCCAGTTGGAGCAGAAGAGGAGGAGGACGGGGACATTACAGACATGTATGTTTTAAATTTAGAATGTTTATTGTTTTTTTATGTTCTGTTTATTTGTTTATGTGTGACTAATGGGATGCTTCTTTTTTCCAGGGGCCGAGCCAGAGAAGACAAGAAGATGGATGGGGACATGCTGGATAGGTAAGTTTAATACTGTATTTAGAATGTGTATTTATTCCATGTAGTGTTTAATTCTGTACTAATTTGATATTTCTTTTTTTCCTAGGAGTGCAATCTGAAGGGACATCTGCAGAGCTAAGTGGTCTTATTTATTCTATTTTAGGTTAGATTTAGCGTTTAATGTATTATAGATAGAGGGAAATGTTTTATAGATAGGGGGTTATGTTATGTAGATAGGGGTAATGTTTAATAGATAGGGGGTAATGTTTTGTAGATAGGGTTAATCTTTAATAGATCGGGGGTAATGTTATGTAGATAGGGGTAATGTTTAATAAACAGGGGTAATGTTTTATAGATAGGGGTTATGTGTTATAGATAGGGGGTAATGTTATATGGATAGGGTTAATGTTTTATAGATAGGAGGTAATGTTATGTAGATAGGGTTAATGTTTAATAGATAGGGGGTAATGTTTTATAGATAGGGGGTAATATTTTGTAGTCAGGGGGAAATGTAATGTAGATAGGGGGAAATGTTTTGTAGTTAGGGAGTTAATAGTATATATTTTTAATGTATATATTGCTGTATTGTAATGTTATGTATATATGTGTATGTATTTTCTTTGCAGGTGTGTAATTCTTTTTTTTTTTGTAGTGGGGGGTTGTAATGTTCTTTTTTATTTTTTGTAGTCTGGGTTTGTGATGTTCTTTTTTTATTTTTTGTAGTGGGGGTTGTAATGTTCTTTTTTTATTTTTTGTAGTGGGGGGTTTGAAATGTTCTTTTTTTTATTTTTTGTAGTGGGGGGTTTATAATGTTTTATTTTTATTTTTTGTAACTTAGCTTTTTCATTTTGTGCGATTATTGGGGTGGGGGGGTTAATAGGGGGTAGGTAGGTAGTGCAGGTGTTAATAGGTTGGGGTAGAGGGGTGTTAGTTTATGGAGGTTTGTATGGACCCCCATAAGTGAATGGGTTAAATGGAGGCTTATGGGGGTCTGTATGACCCCCATAAGCAAAGGGGTTAGATGAAGTCTTATGGGGATCTGTATAGAAACGCATAAGTGATGGGGTTGGCTTGAAGGCTTATGGGGGTCTGTATGACCCCCATAAGTGATGGGGTTAGATGGAAGCTTTAGGGCAGTCTGTATAGACCCCCATAAGTGATGGGGTTAGATTGAGGCTTATGGGGGTCTGTATGACCTCCATAAGTGATGAGGTTAGATGGAGGCTTATGGGGGTCTGTATGACCCCCATAAGTGAAAGGGGTTGGAGGCTTATGGGGGTATGTATAGAAATGCATAAGTGATGGGGTTAGATGGAGGCTTATGGAGGTCTGTATGACCACAATAAGTGATGGGGTTAGATGGAGGCTTATGGGGGTCTGTATGGACCCCCATAAGTGAAGGCATTAGATGGAGGCTTATGGGGGTCTGTATAGACCTGCATAAGTGATGGGTTTAGATGGAGGCTTATGGGGGTCTGTATGGACCCCCATAAGTGAAGGGGTTAGATGGAGGCTTATGGGGTCTGTATAGACCCCCAAAAGTGATGGGGTTAATAGGCCCAGTCAGAGATAGATAGGCCCAGTTAGGGTTACATAGGTCTAGAGGGTTTAAATAGGCCCAGTTGTGTTTAAATAGTTGCAGTTAGGGTTAAAAAGGCCCACTTGGGGTTAGATAGGCCCAGTTAGGGTTAGATAGGCCCAGTTAGGTTTAAATAGGTCCAGAGGGGTTAAATAGGCCCATTTAGGTTTAAATAGGTCCAGTTAGGGTTAAATATGCCCAGTTAGGGTTAGATAGGCCCATTTAGGGTTAAATAGGTCTAGAGGGGTTAAATAGGCCCAGTTAAGTTTAAAAAGATTCAGTTAAGGTCAAATAGGCCCCCTTGGGGTTAGATAGGCCCAGTTAGGGTTAAATAGGTCTAGAGGGATTAAATAGGCCCAGTTAGGTTTAACTAGTTAACCAGTTAGGGTTAAATAGTCCCCGTTAGGGTTAGATAGGCCCAGTTAGGTTTAAATAGGTCCAGAGGGGTTATATAGGCCCATTTAGGTTTAAATAGGTCCAGTTAGGGTTAAATAGGCCCAGTTAGGGTTAGATAGGCCCATTTAGGGTTAAATAGGTCTAGAGGAGTTAAATAGGCCCAGTTAGGTTTAAATAGGTACAGTAAGGGTAAAATAGGCCCAGTTAGGATTACATTGGGTTTAGTATGGGTTAATGGGATATAGTTAGGGTTAAGGGATAAATGGGGTATAGTTAGTGTTAATAGTGTAGTGTAGTCCTTAGACTTTGTCATGAGGGTCCTGGAGGACCCTCATGGCACTTGTAGGGTTAACCTCTGGGTAAATAGTGTCCAATATGGGTCTATTTACACCCCTATTGGACTGAAGGGGACGCTCAACGCACGTTTCTGTGAGATCTTATGTCTCACTCTTCAGGGGCAGTCTTACTCTGTATTCAGGACACATTTATAATGTGTGTACTAATAGAATTAACCTCTTAAATGCCTGAACATATAATATTGAAAAGCAGAGTTCTTATTTGGCAGCAATTACATTTCTATAGAAAAACAGACCTATGTACCTTCCATACTATATCATTTATATAAAACTAATCTTTAATTATCTATTGTTTATGTTCTACATTAAAGCTATTTATTTATTGAATTATTCTTTTTTGTGATTTTTTTTAATAGATATAATTTTACTATGATTCTCTTTCAGAGTTTATTCATTATATTAATAACAATTTTATTAGCACCATATTAATATTGTTTGTTGCAGAATATTACTCAATGTTTTTTTCTTAAGGTGTTATTATTATCTTTTAAAACTAATAATTGTATTATTATATACTAGATTGTTATTATACTTTTAGATATTGCCCGTATAATGTATTAAAGTATGCCAAATAATTTTATTTAAATGAGACACTGTAAATGGGTGTTGGACATTAATAAAAAAAATCATTTTCCATTATTTATAGAGAAATGGAACTTATACGGTGTGTTTCTATAAATAAATATTCAATATTATTCAAATTTTTCTTCTCTTATAGTTATGCATATTGTAATGTAATTTATTTTCCTTGATTAATACATTTGACTATACATCTTAAAAGTGCAAATTCTGAATATTTACAATAACCTTTATTTACTTGATTCAAGAACTTCATCAATGTTAAGAACTAGATATACGCAATTACTCTGATGTTCCTTATCTTATAGTTGTTCATTGTGTGATGTTATTAAATGTACTTTCTAATTCAGTTTTTTCTACTTCTTTCAAATGTGGAAACTAAATATATTTCAGTATCATATCTTATAACTTCATGTGTTATTTAATAAATGGTGTGAATGTAAAGCCCTCATTAAGGCCTTTGGGGATCTTAGTATCCAGCCAAAATATCCATTTTGCTTCTTTGCACAACAGTTTACAATCTATATCTCCTCCACGAATAGACGGAGGGAAATGATCTATACCTATAAAGCTAAGGCATTTTGGATTGTTATTATGTTCGTTTCTTACATGTTTGGCTATTGAAGTTTCTACATCATTGATGTGTTCCAACACTATGCGTCTGAGCTGTCTGCTCATTTTTCCAATGTATTTTTTACTACACGAACAGACAACTTGATGTTTTACTCCTGCAGTTTGACAATTAATTTGATGTTTTATTGTATATATTTTAGTTTCAGAAGCATTTGTAAATGTCTTTGTTGTTAATAGTTGATTGCAGGCTTTACATTTTCCACAGGGCATACAGCCCCGTTGATTTTTTTCTAACCAGTTTATCTTATTTGGTTTCTCATAGTGGCTGAAGACAAGTATATATTTTAAGTTTTTAGCTCCTCTATATGTTATGCTGCTTCTTGGGGTTATTACTTCATCAAGATCTATGTCGGTGTGTAGAATCTCCCAATATTTTCCCAATATTGAGGTTATCTGAGCAGCTTCATTAGAATAGTTTGTAATGTAACGTATAGGTTGTTTTCCTTCTATCCTTGACTTATCTTTTAGAAGTTCAGACCTTTCTTGTCTTAGGGCTTTCTGATATGACTTTTTTAGAACTTTTTTTGAATAGCCCGTCTGTATAAATCTTGCCTGTAGTTCTTTGGCTTGTATAATAAAGCTATCAGTATCACTGCAATTTCTTTGTAATCTAAGATATTGTCCTGTCAGAATTGCATGTTTTGTCATAAAAGGATCATGACTCCTCCAATTGGGCAGGAAATTAGTTGCAGTGTCTTTCCTATATGTTTTAGTTTTTAATTCAATATTTTTATCCACATGAATTTCTAAATCCAGAAAATTTACTAAAACTTTATTATATTCCACTGTTAGTCTTACATTTTTTTGCATTGGTGTTCAGATATAAACTGTTGTAATTCATTACATGTACCAGACCATACTATCAGTATGTCATCTATATAGCGTAGGTACAGCTCTATTTTTTCTGTATAAAATGTATTTTCTTCTGAAAGACTGTATTTTCCCCCCAGTTATCGTGATACAAATTAGCATAATTAGAGGCACACAGTGTTCCCATTGCAGTGCTTCTAACTTGCTTATATATTTGTCCATTGAATGTAAAGTAATTATTTTCTAAGACAAATGACAACAGTTCAATTATGAATTTACTTGAATTCAGTATGTTGTCTACTTTTAGTATTAAGGTATACTTTCACCGTTTTTGTGCCTGCTTCATGAATTATGCCGGTATGTAACGACTAAATGTCCATTGTTACTAGATAACAATTCTCAGGAATATTAATTCCCTCTAGCTGTTTTAGTGTGTCTTTTGTATCATGTATAAATGATGGCATAGTTGTTAACAATTCTTTTATAATTTCATCACTGAATATACTGTGATTTTGTGTAATGCTGTCAATTCCTGACAGAATTGACCTGCCAGGCGGTGGTCATCAAATGTAGCTCTCTTATACTGTTGCTGCGATGGCTTAATAGAATACCTGGGTATATTTACTTTGCTCTTTTCCATGGTGTAACTTTTTGATATATGGAATAGAATAGGGATATAAGTCCTAAGTGACTGTTTTGAAGTGTAGCTTTGTATGGCAGTTCTGCTAAAATGTCACATAAATATGCAGATGGATACAAAATACCCTATTCAGTGCGGCAGAACCCTACAACACAGATGAGTGACAGTATAGACACATGGCTGATACAGTTACACCCGATATGCAAATGGAAAAAGGCTGACCTGTTGAGGCTCTGAGTTAGCCACATGACTCATGCCCATAAAGCTGGCAGCTACCTAAACTGGCTCCCTACTGGCTCACATTTGAAGTTTAACTGCAAAGGGACTAGCACTAGTGGAGCAAGTTAAAGGAAAACTGCCATAGTGTCAGCTACAATGAACCTCTAATAAGGTAAAATACAGCAACAAAAGTGAATTTGTCAAGAGAGCAAGCCAGGAGAACCAACCACCAAATGTTTAAACTGATTGCTCAGCCTATTAAGTGACATCACACAAGGACTTGCAACGTGAATGGGCAATCATTTTGACAGTATAATGGCATGAAGATCAATTACTCAAGTAGAATACTGGCAGGTAAGTATACCCAGAAACCAAAGAATAGCAACTTTGTTTAGAATGAAGTACATTAAGCTCATATAAAAATATACCGATAGTGGAAAGTGCAAAAGTATTGAATATACACAAGGGTTAGTGGCACTAAAAAAATCTATGAAGCATTATCCCATCATTGATAATGAAAGCAGGGTTTTTTTATATGATGATTACACTAGGATTACTGGCAAAATAAACTTACAACATGTACCTTGGGCACCAAACTTTTGAATTAATGGCACCACCTATTAAATTACATCACGCACAAACTAGTTGCGTGATTGGCCATAATATTGACAATAAAGAAACACACAGATTGACTAATGAAGTGACATAATAGCAGTGGATATACCAAGTGAACTGGGATATAACGCAACGTATTGCATGAGAGGAGCACTATGCCTGTTTCAAAATAAACATGCCAAAGACTAACCAATGCAAAGCTATTAAACAAAAATTAAGTATAAATAATAAAGAAATGTATAGCTCAAAGGCAAACTAAAAAGCACAGCCCATCCTTGAACGATAAAGTGAGGGTGTTTTACCTGCTATAATTGGTGAACATGTAATAAAATGCAAAACATTACCGCAATGCTCCATTTAGCCAGATGATAAAATTAATAGTAAAATGAGGGGGTATTTATTTACTATGATTAATAATCCCTTAGTAAAATTCAGCACAATACCAAAAACTGTATTTAACCACTGGTTTACGGGCTTGCGTCTCAAACTCATAACTTGCAGCCCGTTCTAATTTAATAGCACAGTAACATGGGAATTTCAAGCCAGCAGCCCCTGTGAGCTTCACATTGCACTTATAGGGCTGGAATTTAATAGGGCCCTTAGCCACAAGGGAGCCAGTTTAGGAAGGTGCCAGCTTTATGGGTGTCTGTGACACGGTTAACACAGAGAGACATTAGCCTTAAAGGTCAGCCTTTTCCCATATGCATATAGGGTGTAACTGTATCAGCCACATGTCTATACTGCAGCTCAATTAATTATCCAAATAGAGTACTTTTGTTGCAGTGTGTGTGCATTATCTCTGCACAACCACTGGGGCTTTTTGTGAATATATTTGTCCTTAACTCTATCATTTGTAAGGATTGTATTCCCCTATTGTGGAAGCCCCATTTATATTGTATGTTCTGTTCTCTCAACCACACTGTTAAAAGACTAAACTCTTTCTTTTTATGCAATGTTCCAACAGATAAGTAATTTAAACACTTTAAGATCATCATATGGAAGAATTGACTTTGTTCTCATTGCCTTGACAATCACTTCATTATGACTATAAAAATGCACCCTTGTCAGCCCACCTTTAGACAGTGCTTGTTTCAATGTTTTGTTTTACTGTATGCATTCTGTTCATGATTATTTACCCCATATTATCACAACCTAAAATATAACTAAAGAGATATGGAGATCTGTTTTCTTCAGTTGGGCTTGATAAGGCTGTTATGGCTAAACCTAGAGCCAGATTCAATTGCAAGCTTGCATCTCGCGGGATCCTGGCAGTATGTCTGCATGCGTGCTGCGGGCTTCTGTTTGTCTCCAATTCCAGTGCTATTTGATTAAAGGAGCCTGCAAGTTAAAGGCAAAAAGGCCGACTCTGTAAACCATGCACTCGTTCATAGCAGTTCAGGGCGGAAATATGATCAATTAGGCAAGACCGTGACCTCCCATTTAGAAACAGCCAATAGAAAATTAGACTGCCATCATTACGGCAGTAAAACATGGAGGTTACATGTCAATCAATTAGGTTTGAGGATCTGATATGCAATGGGACTTGCAACACCTCAAAATACAAAATTCTAGTCCATGTGGATGGCCTAATATGTATTAACTCATTGATTCCCGAGATCGATATAACCCCGAAATGAAACATAAAACTTTCTTTTATACTGCTGATTTGCGAGCTTGAGACTGTTGTGCAATTAATTCTAATGTCTTTCATCACTTTCCCTGTTATTTACAGTACAGTATTGTTTTTTTATTTGCAGTGCTGCTGACACCGGTTAAACCTCCTTGCGGGTCCTCTCTAGCACTTGTAGGATTTTCTCCAACATTTCCTGTTTACTGGTGTGAGAACATTTGCGGCCTTGGGGAATTGGAGGCATTGAATAGCGATTTGCGATTTTGGCATAACTCTTGCAGATGATTAAAGGCTTCGGGAGATTGTATGTTCCAGGTTTAAGCATCGCAAGGTTCTCAAGGCCGTAACCCGTAACCCATTCGAGGACTGCAAAAAGACGCCAATTTAATAGCAAATTAACTTACGGCCTCACTTATGGGCTTCAGCGACTGCTCAATTAAATCTGGATCCTACCCAGCAGATCTATCAGGTTCATTGTGATCCCTTCACCAAGGCAGCAGATGTCTCTAACATCCCCATTAATACAGCATTTAAAAATATGAACACAGGATCGGGTATATAAAAAAGAACCAGGAACTGCTTTTATTGCAATTGAAATACATAACATATTCATCTTGTCAGAGACAGTGAAATCTGCAACCCTCACGCTATCAAGTCTGGAGCATAACTGACGGCCTTGACTGTTACAGATTACATAACTGAATCCCAACTGTCAGTTAACCCCTTCATGAACTGGTTATAAATGAACATGCAGAATAACATACAGTAATCAACATAACATAACAACATTAAATAAGTATAAAGAACTACTGAGCCCAGTCCCTAAGAGGGTGGGTCACAAGGTAAAATGTCCCCATCCCACAACCACATATGCCCAAGAGGCAGTTCTGATAGGAGTCATTATGTAACCAGTGTAGTGGCCTATTTTAAAAATCCTAATCATTGTGGGTGGATCATATGAGTCCAAAAGGGCTTGTGGTTAGGGGGATTATGAGACAATAATTCTATATAACTTGTCTAATTTGGATCAGATGCAGATTCAGGAATACTTTGCATTTTTAGATTATTTTGTCTCGCTCTGTCTTCATTTAATCTAATTGTGACCAACACATTTTTGTTCTAGTGTTTGTCTATAGTTAATAAGATCTTTATTATTTTGATTTTGTTTTTTACATTGTTTTTGTAACTGGTTAACTTTTACTGCCAGAGAAACTACGTTTTTTAACACCATTCTTTAACAATTTCTTAAAATCTGTCATTCACTCATTTATTATAGCCACCATTCATTTTTTATTTTTAATTGATATCTGCACTTTTATGAGACAGAACTAGTTGCCATTTCTGAGTAGCTGTTTATATCTATCTGTAGCTGAGTATATTCCTCTTTTAATTAGGCTTGCTTTAGAAAAATGGAAATCTTTAATGCCTCTTTCAATATAGGCATTAGTTTCCTGGCCGTTCTCATAGGTGGTGTATGACCCTTCATAATGAGATCCACAGGAAAATGCTGTGCTCTAGGGGCCTCATTCTATTATCGGCCGTAAATCGGCCGTAAGGCTGCGATTCCTTGCCGGGGTTCAGTTAACTCGCGATTCTATTATACGGCCCCGCAAGGATCTCATCTTACGGCCGGCCGCATATCTTGGAACCGGCCGTAAGCTGTGAAATATAAAAACGCAAAAATAAATTCAAGCCTGCACTGTACAGCTCTGTAAATGCTAGGGATCATATTGGGGGACATGAGGATTAAAAGTAACCTACTCTCAAGCTTGCACATCTGCCCAAACCCGAGTTCAAATTAACTGTTTATTTTCCGGCTGCGGCGTGGGTGTGTCTGAGGTGCTCCAAGCACTCTGGCCTTTTTACATGGATATTTTACGGATATTAAAAATAAAATATTTTACGAATTTGAGTACAGGATAATTATGTGCTATTTTTTCTAACACCTAAAATCCCTTTATAGTCTTCTCAAAGTGCAGGATGGCTTTATTTGAGCTATTTTATGTGCTTAATTGGTGCTAGCGAGACCTCTTTCCTGCAAGTAAGCTGCGGCTCGCTTTTAGCCTTGCAGAGAGGTTTCCCGGAGCAATTGAATTGCAAATCTCTTGCGGCCGTTTTAGATCAAAGGCTTTCCTCCGGCGCGAGCGGCCGCAAGAGATAGCAAGGCACCGGCCGCAAGCCTGCCGGAATCCCCGGCCGTAAGGGAATAGAATAGCAGAATAGCTTGCGGGCGGTCCTTGCGGCCCCGCAACGGCTGCGGCCGATAATAGAATGAGGCCCTAAGTCTTTACCAATAATAGTTTAACCAATATTAACTTAATAACTTAATTCAATTGCGCTTTCGCTCAATCTGGTAGCCCGTAATGGAGGACGCAAGTTCACTAGCTATTTAATTGGCGCCTTTTTGTGGGCTCCAAACGGGTTACGAGTTACGACCTTGAAAAAATGGCAATGGTTTAACCGGTAACAGCCTCCCAAAGCCTTTGATCTTTCATGGCCGCAAGACTTCTGAACGCTAAAATCGCTATGCAATTGCAAAAATCACTTAAGACCGACCCGCACTCAAGCACGCAAACGCCAAATGGCAGCTTATGGGTTGCAAATAGGACATGCAAAGGGTTTACAGACTAGTTTGTAACACTGTAAATCACAATATAAACACACCAATGGACTTTAAAACATGGACAAAGCAATGGAAGGCATTACAATTACATGCACAACAATTCCCAAATATCAAATATAGCAAAAAAGAGAATTTAATTTTCCTCATAGGTTATAATGGTCATGCATATGCCAATATGAAAAGCCACCTCATTTAATTGCAACTCAAATACATGCAAATGGCTGACATATTAACCCTTTCACACTCACAGAGGCTCTAATGTGGACCCTAAAAATACAAAGATCATCTTATATACATTTCACTCATCACATCTACATTGGGTCAACAAATAGTGGCCAAATTACACCGCCACATGGCATATATCAAGTATCAGGGCAACATTTCACATATGGTTGTTCAGTTCCTCAGTTGTGTATGACTCTCTGTGACCCTACGAACTGCAGCACACCTGCTAATGGTTCTGTCTATGTGTATCCACAAGGATTGCATGCCAAAGATACTGGAGTGGGTTGCTAGTTCCGTCTCTAGTGGACTGTGATTTGTCTGATCTCTCTGCTATGACCTGCCCACCTACAGTGGCCCTGCATGGTATAGCTCACAGCTTCATTCAGGTTCACAAGCCGCTTCACCATCACCACTTAGCATTCCAGAAGAGGACCAGAGGAACATACACCACGCTAATCTACTCTAACACATCAGGTCTGTAACGGTCTGTAACTGCATAGGCTGCAGTGGGCACACAAATACATGAACTCTCTATTGCTTGATTACTCTTGTTGTGCCCAGGAATGACAGTGATTTGTCAGCTTCATGGATTTAATGACGCATCCATCTATCCCTTGTTAATTACATGGAGCTGACATGTCAGTGTCCTTGTTGGTCATTATGTACATGTGTAGTGTGTGTGATGTACATGTGGTGGCATGTTGGTGTATGTGATATTCACCTAACATGGAGGCTGAGTCCTGCTGAGCCACCAGGCCTGAAGCTCCAGCTGCGGGCACCTGGCTCAGAAGGTCCTTGGACGGCCCTCTCCCACTCATTATAGGGCACAGTCACGTTCTTCTCCTCCTTGCCCATCATCCTCCTCACCTTGGCCCTGATGTCGTTGAAACGGTGCTTGGCGGACCTCACATCCCTTGGCACTGTGCCCCCTGCTGTAACCTCCTTCCATGCCTGAGCCCTAGGCCCTGGCCTAACTTCCCTCCCCCTGCAAGGATCACGGGGTGACCACAGATGGCACCAAGGAGGACCACATTCTCTTGGTGCGTGTAATTGTGGGCACTTAGCCCTTAGCCTCTTGCCCTCTCAACTGTGGACGGAAATCCTCGTCTCCCTGACCTGTCCCTGAGGTCTATCCCTCCCCCGAACTACCACTTCCCCTGGGATCAAGCCCTTCCCCCTCTGTCCCTCTTCTACGTGTGCCTGATGCTAGGGCCACCCTAAAACCCACCTCGTCCTCTCCACTCTCCTCCTCCACTTCCACCACCTCCTATTCCTCCTCCTCCAGAACCTCCTCCACCACCTTCTCCTACTCCTGCTCCCCCTCCACCACCTCCGTCTCCGCCACTTCCTCTCCTCCTCCTCTCCGCCACTCCTCTCCTCCACTACTCCCCAGGACCACCTCTCTTTCCTCTCTCTCCTCCTCTTCTCCTCCTCCCCATCTCTCCACTCCTCTCCCCCTCTCCCCTCCTCTCTCCTGCCTCCATTATAATCCCCAAAATAATATAGGGATAAATCAATCAAAGTTTGGCTTTATATGCATGACAGAAAAAATGGGTGTATTATGTGAATTTAATAACTGTGGAGAGTGGGATTGGGGGGGGCTGTATGGAGTGATCTAGCTCTATGTGTCTCTATTTGTGCTCTTAAAGTTATGTGTATTGCAATTATGTGTAATCACATATATAGTTGTGAGCGTACGAGTTGTTGCTAACGCTGCGGGCTCGCGTAGCGAGCCCGCGGCCCTCGCAAAGCGAGGGCACTGTGCCAGGTTCTCAGTTGCTGGCATGGAGCGCCGCAGGCGCTCCTTGCCAGCAACTGAGGACCCTCACGAAGCGAGGGCCTCAGTTGCTGGCTTGGAGCGCCACAGGCGCTCCATGCCAGCACCTGAGGACCTCACAAAGCGAGGTCTTCAGTTGCAGCAACTGCGACCCTTGCAAAATTCACAACACAAATTCCCAACCCAAAGAACTGCGAATCTCGCAAAGTTCACGTCGCAACACATTACGACACTCGCAAACAACATACGACACACGTTCACACACATTACGGCCTCGCAACACTCGGACGCAACTCGCGAACATTACAAAATTAAAAACACAATACATACACACAGCACATACATAAAAACCTTACCTACACAAACAGGAAGCACCCAGGACCTCAAAAATGCAACTTACAACTTAATTGCACTCAAAATAAAAGAGTTTAGACACTAAATAATTTGTTAAGGCCGACGAATAAAACGAAAACGAGGCTACACACGCAAACACCATACGAGACACGTTACCACACATTACGACTTCGCAAACATCGGACGCAACACGCCGACATACAAACATTTAAAACTTAACAAAGACATACAACAAACACATAAAAAGCTTACCTACAGCAAAAGGAACCATCCAGCACCTCAAAAAAACAAGTTACACCTACATTTAAATCAAAATAAAACACTTTAGACACTAATACCATCGCTAAGCGAGAGAAAAAATGGCCGACGAACAAAACGAAAACGAGGCTTCAGACGTAACTACACTACACTTACTCGCAATAATGAAACACATACTATGCGGAACGTATCACAATCATATTAAACACCATTTTGAACAGTAATACGCAGAAAATGGCGGATGGAACGCAAATTGTAAGCTGGAACGCAAATAGCGCATGCGTATTGCGTTCTAACGGTCTCACTTTCCAGAACTTTCTACAAGTTTATAAATACTGCCTATTTCAAACAAAAAAATACATTTCTCCTCAGGTGATCAACGGAGTGACTTCTGAGATAACTGCTGCTTTTACTTGAGAAGACAATTCTTTACTAATTTACTACTTTGCATTGTGCAAATTACAACTGAGAGGTAAGCTATAATATATTACATTTTATTATGAGGACAGGTCAAACAAATAAAAAAATAAACTAGGATTTATGTAGTGACATATATGGCACATTTATGTGTATAGGCTCACAAAAAAAATACGGTTCATTTAACAAAACAACAAAAAAACATAATTCTATATTAAACAGAGGTTTATGTATAGTGACATGTGACACGCACATATATGTCTATAATGTATAGTGACATCTGACACGCACATATATGTCTATAATGTATAGTGACATGTGACACGCACATATATGTGTATCATGTATATTGACATGTGACACGCACATTTATGTGTATTGCCCCTTCTTAGTGACATGTGACACGCACATTTATGTGTATTGGCACTGCAACAAAATTAGCTTAAAACAAAATCAGTAAACAACTACATTTAAATGACATTATATGTCATGTATACTGATATGTCACACGCACATATATGTGTATCATCTATAGTTACATCTCACACACAGACATTTATGTGTGTTGGAAAAAAAAATATAAGGTTAATTTAACCATTTAAATATGAGTCATGTATACTGATATGTCACACGTACACAAAATAATTACATTAAACTATGGAATGTGCTTCATGTATGTGACATATGTGTGTAACCCCCAACAAAAAATAAGGTCAATTAAAAATAATTACAGAAGTATATTTAAATGACATTAATTTACTGCAATTCAAAAGATCATATAAAGCTGAATCTTTCTATTTCTTTTAATATTCAAACAGACTCTGCATCAACAGCGTCACTCAACAATTTGCACCGTGCACTGTGAAGCACAATCCCTTTTATAGAACACCAACAAAGAAGAAGAGGTAAGATACAACAAGACATTACATGCTCAAAAGGCCATGCTTTGCTAGATGAAAAATTATAAATATACAAATAATTATTTCACTTTCTTTTTCAAACAGACACTACAAGAAGACCAGCGGATTAAGATTGGCAGGAGGGGACCGTCTGTCATTCGACACTTCAATCAAGGTAAAGTATTAAGTATAAACAAGAAAGAACCATGAGCCTTATTCAATTGCGACTTGCTCAATTGAATAGGGCTCTATATAAGCACATAACATATTTTTTATACAGAACTTTTTAGTTACTGAACTTCTAACCACAATCAAGGTTTTCAATAACTAAAAACTTTGCTCAATAAATATGTTATGTGATTATATAGAGCCCTCTTCAATTGGCAAAATTGCAATTCAATGAGGACCTATATATCTTTAATGGCCAAGGGCCTCACTCAAATGTGATTTGCCCATTTCAATAGGGCTCTATATAAGCACAGAGCATATTTTTTAAAGGAACTTTTTATTTAGTGAACACGTTGCTTTTGGATACAAGTTCACTAAATACAAAATTCGGTAACAAAATATGCTCTGTGGTGATATTGAGCTCTATTCCATTGGTCAAAACACAATTGAATGAGGAGCTGACAATATAACAAATGCAGTAACCAAAGGCCCTCATTCAATTGCTATTTTGGACAATTTAATCTGTCTATAAATAAGCACTTTTAGGCCCTTATTCAATTGCCATTTTGCTCATTCTATAGGGATCCAAAGAATCACATAACATATATTTTTTAAATAACTTTTTGTTAGTGAAAACCTTGCTTTTAGATAGATGCTTAATAACTAAAAACTTCTTTAACAAATATATGTGATGTGCTTATTTAGAACTCTATTCAATTTTCAACATTGCAATTCAATGATGGCCTTAGAGTACTATTACATTGTAAAAAATGCAATTGAATGAGGGGCAAACTATGCAACATATGGTACACACAAAGGCCCTCATTCAATTGCAATTTCCACAATTGAATAGGGCTCTAAATAAGAACATAACATTTTTTTTTAAAGAAGTTTTTAGTTACTAAAAATCTATCTAAAAGAAGGTTTTTCACTGACTAAAAACTTCTTTAAAAAAATATGCTATGTGCTTATTTAGGGCACGATTCAATTAGCCAAATCGCAATTGAATGAGACCCAAACTGCTACACACAAAACAGAATTAGAACAAACTCACACAAACACATAGCAAAATAAATTAACTTTCTTATTCAATGTTTAACAACCTATAAGCCTTACAAAGAAGCAAAAATAAGAATAACAAAAGTGTTGCGCACCTAATAGCATTGTACAAAAAATCACACAAACACATAGGAAACTACATTAACATTCTTCTTTAAGGTTTAACAACCTATAACCAGTACAATCAAGAATAAATAACTTTTGCACAAGTGGTGCGCACAAAACAGGATTGTCAAAAACTAACACAAACACATAGCAAACTACATTAATTATATTATTTCATGTTTCACTAACTATAACCATCCCAATAAAGGTTAAATAAGTATACCACAAGTGGTGTGCACAAAACAGGATTGTACAAAAACTAACATAAACACATAGCAAAATAAATTCATATTCTTATTTAATATATCACAACCCACAAGCCTTACTAAGAACCTTAAATAAGAATAACAAAAGTCGTGGGATTGTACAGAAAGTAAAAAAAAAAAATATAGAAAAAAATAACCATAACTGATACAATACAGCCAAATTCATACATTTTTTACTTATTTAAAAGACATTTCACTAAAACAACATTTTCTATTTTATATTACAACAGATACTGCGTGAAGACAATCGGACGAGGACTTTCTCCACAGGACCGGACCATCGGACGAGGACTTTCAACACAGGACCAGACCAGCAGATGAGGAATTTCAACACAGGACCAGACCATCGGACGAGGACTTTCACCAAAGGACCACAACATCGGACGAGGGCTACCGTCACAGGACCACAACATCGGACGAGGGCTATCGCCACAGGACCACACCATCGGACCAGAACTTTCAACAGAGGACCAGACCATAGGACCAGGATTTTACACACAGGACCACGCCATCGGACGAGGACTTCCAACAGAGGACCACACCATTGGACAACGATTTTGAACCGAGGACCAACAAACATTCGGATTTAAATCACACTTCAACCAAGGTACAGTATAATAAGTACTAAAGTATAAAACTAAAGAAACTGCTTTCAGTTGCATCCGTGTCAACAGAAAAATAAAAAAATTAATTTACTATCTCCCTTATTCTATTTAAATTGCTACTATGCAATACATAGCTCAATAACCACATCACTTTTTTTTTTAGCAAAGAAGTTTTGCAGTGGTAAATATCTATCCACAAACAACGTTTTTAATAAATAAAACCATTATTTTAAAAAAATATGTTACATGCTTATTTACAGCAGTATTCCATTGGCCAAATTCTTAGCCAGTGAGGACAGGAATTATAAATTTAACTAAATATAAATGATACATTAATGATTTGCCTTTTATTTCACCAATTGTGCACAAGAATCTTTAACAGGAATTACAAATTAAAATATACACAATTACATTTATTTTTTTTCCTTTACAGATTAATATGGCTGATAACGAGACCAAAGAAGAGAAGAAAAGACGTCAAACTAGAGAAAGACAAGAGAGATGGGCCGCCCAGCAGACACTGGAGGAGAAAGAAATTCGACGAGAAAAAGAACGCAAAAGACTTGCAAATAAAAGAATATCAGCTGCAAAAATGAAAGATACAACCAAAAAAAATAAAAAGATAATAAAGCATTTACAAACTGTTCCTAAAACATCAGATGACATTTTACAAGATACCAGTCAAGACAGACCAAAAAAAGCAACTACAAAAACAAAGCATTTACAAACTCTTACTAAAAACTTACAGGACATTTCAACCAAACAAGGACAACATATACCAAGAAAATCCACGAAAAAAACTAAACATTTAGAACCTGTTGTTGAAATATTTCATGACTTTTCATCTGATGAATATGAAAGTCAACATCCGATATGCTTTGCAAATTGTCCTTTACTCAAGTCTTTAGCAGTAGAGGTTCATAGTTGTGGGGACATGAGTACTCAATGTCAATTTTGTGAGGCTTATTATTTTAAACAGGAGAGACCCAGAGATGGACAATTTATTAGTTGTTGTCAAAAAGGAAAGTTCAAACTTCCAGAAAGGAAACAATTTCCAACCTATTTACAAAATATTATGACTGAACCTACTTTTCCAAATTACAAAAATTTTAAGACAAACATAAGATCCTACAATAGTGCCATATCATTTGCATCTATGGGGGCAACATTGGCTGCTAATGTACCAGGACATGGTCCTTACTGTTTTAAAGTCCAAGGACAAATTTATCATCGGACTTCACATTTACATCCAGAGGAAGGAGAGCAAAGAAAATTCGCTCAACTATATGTCCTAGATACAATGGAAGCTGTTGACCAACGTATGCAGATGGAAGAAAATAAAAAATGCTTACCCAGTGTTTTCATAGAGCTAAATAACATTATGGACAACAATCCCTACAGTAAAGCTTACAAAAAATTGGCAGAAGTAGAAAATGAACGACTACTTCATGCACAAAGACATCAATTACCCATGCCAAAGGTTAATATGGTGCTTAAAAGAGACAGACATACTGATAAACGTTGTTATAACTTGCCAACATCAAATAAAGGTTGCAATGGTCTTTCAGAATGATGAAGGAGAACCACCATTTCAAAGAGACATTAGAGTATATCCCAGAAATGAGGAGCAACCATTTATTAATATTAATATCTTAAGTCCAAATTTAGATCCAATGACATATCCCATCTTTTTCCCACATGGAGAAGCAGGTTGGCAACCAAAATTAACCCTTCCCAGTTACCCAAATGCTAAAGCCAGAATCCGAAATAATGTTTCTATGCTTGAATTTAAAGTTGCTCAAATTGCCATTAGAGATGAATTTAATCCAATTTTATGTGGTGGAAAACTAACACAACAATGGATTATTGATTCATATTTGCAAGTTGAGGCAAATAATTTAAACTTTATAAAATATCAACAAGATAAACTACGTGTAGAACAATATTGTGGACTCATGGACTATGTTGCTGACGTGGCTACAAGCAGAGACATGACAGCTGGCAAAGCCATCATTTTACCATCTTCTTTTCAAGGATCTCCTCGAAATATGAGAGAAAGATACAATGATGCTATGGCTATTGTGACAAAATTTGGAAAACCAGATTTATTTGTGACATTTACATGTAATCCACATTGGCCAGAAATTAATCAAAATCTACTTCTTGGACAAAGTGCTTCAGATCGACCAGATTTAGTAGCCAGAGTTTTTAAGATAAAATTAAATGAATTAATACGTGACTTTACTATAAATCAGTTATTTGGCAAATGTCTTGCTTATGTATATATCATTGAATTTCAAAAAAGAGGCCTTCCACATGCACATCTTCTCATAATACTTCAAGAGAAAGATAAATTAGATACTTCAGACAAAGTGGATGCAGTCATAGTTGCTGAACTACCAGATCCAGAACTATATGGTAGACTATATGAGATTGTTACTCATCGCATGATTCATGGACCCTGTGGAGACCTTAATCCACAATCACCATGTATGGAAAATAATCAATGTTCAAAAGATTTTCCAAAAGATTATAGAGACAAAACATATGCAAATTGTGATGGATATCCACTTTATAAAAGAAGAGAAGGAGATAGTGCCATTATTCGTGGAAAAAAAGTGGACAATAGATATGTAGTACCCTACAATCCACATTTACTCATGAAGTACAACGCCCACATCAACGTAGAATCCTGCACTTCCATCAAATCCATTAAATATGTCTACAAATATATTTACAAAGGTTACGATGCAGCTACTGTAGTCGTCAAAAGTGCAGACAACCCTGAAAGTAGTGAGTTAGTACATGATGAACTTGCATCTCATGTAGATGCTCGCTATGTCAGTGCGCCAGAAGCTATGTGGCGGCTTTTAAAATTTGAAATGCATGATAGATCACATGCAGTATATAGGTTAGCAGTACATTTGCCACAACGACATTTAGTCTATTTCCATGCTGGAAATGAAATGAATGCATTGGCCCAAAGTGAAGATCGTCACACTACACCAACTGCATGGTTTGCATTAAATTCCACTGATGCTGAGGCAATAAAATATTTCCACGAATTTACACAGTCAGTCCAAGAGATGTTGAACGTTTTTGCTTACGGATATTACTTTTAAATGTTCCAGGAGCACAAAGTTTTGAACAATTAAGAACTGTTAATGACATTGTATATGAATCCTTCCATTTAGCTGCAAGACATAGAAACTTACTCGCTGATGATACAGAGTGGGAAAGATGTTTAGAAGAAGCAGCACAATGTCAAATGCCACGACAGATGAGAGAACAATTTGCTTTTATTTGTATCTTCTCAAATGCTCCAAATGCATTAGCTTTGTGGGAGACTTTTAAAAGTAATATGGCTGAAGACTTTATGCGACGATACAATGAACCCATTGCACACTTAAAAGCGTTAATGGAAATTCAAGAAGTCTTTTTAACTCATGGATTAAGTTGTGCAAGTTTTAATTTGCCTGATCCAGGTCTTATAGATGACATTAACTTTGAAGACTATGACATTCAACTACAAGCAGAAAGAACAGAAGAAAGACTTGCAACTTTAAATACACTACAATTGCAAGCATTTCATGCCATTAAAAATGCTATAGATGATGACATGGTGACAGAGCGTTATTTCTATCTTGATGGCCCTGGCGGATCAGGAAAAACATATTTGTACAATTTATTAATGAGTTCAGTACGAGCACAAGGAAAAATAGCAATGGCGTTGGCCACTCCTGGAATTGCTGCACTTTTATTAGAAGGTGGAAGAACTGTTCATAGTGGATTTAAACTGCCAGTGCCTATTTTAGAAAATTCTGTGTCAGATATTCGCATGACATCCTTACAAGCAAAGAAATTGAAGAAATGTAAATTAATAATAATAGATTAGGCCACAATGATGTCATGCTATGCCCTCCAATGTATTGACCGTTTGCTTCGTGAAGTCATGGATAATATTTTTCCATTTGGTGGAAAGGTAATGTTGTTGGGTGGCGATTTTAGACAAACATTACCTGTCGTTGTACATGGAAATCGAACAGACATTATTGAAACATGTATAAAGTCAAGTACAGTATGGAAACATTTTACCCATCTTCAACTGCAACAAAATATGAGATCAGAAGGCCAAACTGATTTCAATGATTGGCTTATTAAAATTGGAGAAGGCAGAACAGAAAAAATACTACATTTACCTGACGACACTGTAGAGATCCCACCTCATATGATTTGTCAACAAGATATTATATCGGCTATATTTGAAGGGAGCATAAATAACGAAGAATATTCCGAGCTTGCCAACCAAGTTATACTGACGTGTAAAAATAAAGATGCATTAATACTCAATAATGAAATCTTTAAAAAAATTAATGCACCACAAAGAAATTATCACAGTGCTGATTCTGTACTTGCTGATGACAATGAAAGTCAGGCAAACTTTTCAACTGAATTCATTAACTCTTTAACTCCTTCTGGAATGCCACCACATATTTTGCAGCTAAAGAAAGGTGCAATTATCATGTTACTGCGAAATATGAACCCCAAAAAAGGCCTATGCAATGGCACAAGATTAATTGTTCAACAATTAAAGGACCATTTTATAGATGCTGAAATTTTAACTGGGACCCATAAAGGAGAGAGAGTTTTCATACCAAGAATAGATTTAGCACCAAGTGAAAGTAGTCTCCCTTTTATACTTCAAAGAAGACAATTTCCCATTATTATGGCATTTGCCATGACCATTAATAAATCACAAGGTCAAACTTTCAAATCTGTGGGTATTTTCTTGGAAGAACCAGTTTTTGCACATGGTCAATTGTACGTTGCGTTGTCACGGTGCAAAAATCCACAGGCTATTAAAGTTTACATTGAAAACAATGAAAGTCAAGGTGATTTATTAGAAGATGGACGTATTTTTACTAAAAACATTGTCTACTATGAAGTACTATAACTTTGCAGGATACAAACTAAAGCCATGCAAACATTTTGGAAAAACATTCAAAAATACAAAACAATTGGTTGTTTAATTCAGTCATAATTAATGGAAGTCATGTTTATGGATAATTCGCCTCACAAAATACTTGCCTTGCATTTCTATGAAAAATTATGTTAAAATGTTAAGTCACTATGTTAATGTTTCTAATGTTACAAGTTGAAAAACAATATTTTCAAGTTATTTCATTCAACATATTACAAAGTTCATGTTAAGAGCTCAAGCACCTTTTAAGTCACAATGTAAATATTCTCTGTTATCTTAAGATTACTACCTACATTAATGTTTATCGCCAGTTTATGTGCTCAGTAATGAATTACTTTAATTACGTACGGTTTAAGGAGAGTTTTTACTGTATGCCTTCCTCTACATTCAATGTATATTAAACTTAACAATTATTATGATACAAATTGCATGTTAATACTGATTAATTTAAAGTTAAACTGTTTTTACATTCAAATGTTAATACTTTTAATTCAAAATTATGTTACAAAATGTATTTACTATGTTCCTGTTTATAATGTTCAAAATTACACAAATTTTTTGAAAAACTTCCAAAGTTACATAAAAAATAAAGTTCAATTTTAAAAATATATACTTTCAAGGTTATTGCTTACATATATTTTAAACTTCATGTTAAAATTAGGCACGTTTCAAAAAGTCTTTTTACTTTTTACTTTCCTCTGGATTCTATGTATATTAAAGTGAACAATTCTTCAGATACAAAATTCATTTTAAAAAAACATTACATCAACGTTTTACAAAAATACATGTTCATATCACAATACTTACAAGGGTCAAAAATATATTTAAATAACTAAACAACTTCACAAACATATAAATCACATTGCCGTCATTTTTTGACGGGCAAGTCGCTAGTCTGTAAATATTTGTCAACAAGGATTAAGTGTAAAATCGTAAATAGTATAATAGAAATAAACAACCCCCCAAATTACTGCTCTCAAAATACTCTTACTCTCTCTCTATCTAGAACCAATCTCCAAATCCGGGACTTGCGTGCTACTTCGTCAGAAAATACATGGGCGGGTGGAATGCAACTTTATAATCTCCCTCTGTCAATTATCTGCGGCTAGAACGCTTTCTATTGGCTAAGAGGCCTTTGTGGCACTAGGTTATACTGTGTGTGGATCATAACGGCTGATCCCAAATCAGCCAGTCCCTTAACAGTCTACGGCTGCGGGAGGGGTTTACGGGCTTGAGGCTTCGGCCCGTAACTCGCGTCCTTGCTCAATTGAATAGCATCTTAATTGGAGACGAGCGGGAGCCCGCAACACACCCGCAGACATACCGCCTACAACAATCGAATTGCGGGCTTGTAATTGAATCCGGCTCCAGGGTTTTACCTCAATGAGGGAATCGTAGGTTGTCAGTATGCATTTGACAAGCTTCTTATTTTCAGAGGTTCCATTTACTGACATTTAGTTATAGATTTTAGGCCTTAGTTCCTAATTAAAAAATGCTCCCTGGATTAAAAAAAAGAAATATTGCTGTTCACGACTGCCTAGAACTAGAGAGTTACAATTTGGAGGTAAGTGATGGCTTCTGCAGTGAGAGAACATGCTGCCGATAAATATATATATATACTAATAACTTGCCCGTCAACAACGGGACGGGAATAAAATTGTAAGGCTGGAATGGTTTTGGTCCTCTGAGCACCTTCGCGCTCATCGCAAGCCCCGCGAGGAGTGCCTTCAGCGCTCATCGCGTGGCTCGCAATGATCGCCTTTGGCGAAATTGCCCGTCAAAAATGACGGGAGTAAAATTGTTAGGCTGGCAATGCTGTTTGCCACACAATGCGAGGCTATTGGTCCTCTGAGCACATTTCCCCCTTCCCCCATTTCCCCTCTCATGGGCGCCCATGGGCCTCTTTGCAGCATCTCCTCCATGTCCCTTCCTTGTGTCTTTCTCCTCTGTGTGTGTGCTGAATGGCTTAATGTTTGCATGGCGCGCGTTGACTGCCGTTGGTTTCATTTTCAAAGTCCTGCGTGCCTGGCATTGTTCATGTAAGTGTTACTGTCTTCAGTGTAGTGCATTTTGTAAGTTTTGTGAGCCTGGCGTTGCTGAGCCTCGTTTTCATGCTGTTGTATGGAGTTTTTCGTCCGCCATTTTTTTCCTCGCTTAGGCAATTTTGGAGTGACTAAAACACCAAATATGGTGTAATTTGCTTGCAACCTCACTCCCAGTCTTCCTGTGTCTCCCCCTGTGCTGTGTGTGAGTGTGTTATAATATTTTGTACATGTTTTCTTTTGTTTTGGTGGGTTTTCAGAGTTATGCACTTGAACAGTGCTGCGCTGCTGGTGAGCCTCGCTTTGCGACGTTCGTCTAAGTACCGTGCCGCTGGCTGCAATGTTGCCGCTGGCTGCAATGAGCGGGTTCGGGCATTTATTGCAGCCTAAATACTACTGTGTCTCTCGGGCCCTGTGTCTCCCCCCCCTCTCCCTCCCCTGTGTCTCTTCCCCCCTCTCCCTCCCCTGTGTCTCTTTCCTCCTCTTTTGTGCCTCCTTTCCCCCTCTCTCTCCCCTGTGTCTATTTCCCCCCTCTTCCTCCTGTGTCTCTTTCCCCTCCCTCCCCTCTGTCTCTTCTCCCTCCCCTATTTCTCTTCCCTTCACTCTCTACTGTGTTTCTTCTCCCCCTGCCCTGTGTCTCTCCCCTCTATTTCCCCTGTGTCTCTTCCCCCTGTCCCTTCCATGGGTCTGTTTCCCCCTCTCCCTCCCCTGTGTTCCTTTCCCCCTCTCCCTCCCCTGTGTCTCTTTCCATCCTCTCCCTCCCCTGTGTCTCTCCCCCCCTTACCTCCCCTTTGTCTCCTCCCCTCTACCTCCCCTGTGTCTGTTTCCCCCTATCCTTCCCCTGTGTCTCTTTCCCCCCTCTCCCTCCCCTGTGTCTCTTCCCCCCTCTCCCTCCCCTGTATCTCCTTCCCCTCCTATCACTCCCTTGTGTCTCCTTCCCCCATCTCCTGTGCCTCCTTTCCCCATCTCCCTCCCTGTGTCTTTTTTCCCTCTCTCACGCCACGCATTGTGCATGTGCGGCTCATGCTGCGCATTGAGCATGCGCAACCTGCAAACAGTTGTCGTAATTGCGAGCAGTACCAACAAACTTGCAATTACGACAACTATATAGGATTTTTCGCATTTTTCTACATAGCCGTTGCTGCCCTCAGGGGTGCATGGACAATCAGTAATCTGGTCAGATGTGTCCACCCAGGCAAAATGTTCCTGTAAATTATTCTCAAGCATTGGCAACTATTTGTTTTACACATCACTGTTTTGTAGATTGTATTATTGTAGATTGAATTATAATGGTGAGAGCTTCATATACAAGATGACTGCACTCTGCTTATATTACCTGAGGTATCTGAGGTGTTGAGCCCAACTGGATTGTTGGTAAGGTAAATGTCAGAGATTCTGGATGAATAAAATTAAATATTAGATTGGATATTATCACTAATATAATAATCCTATTATTATCCTTTCTTTTATAACCAATGCATTAATATGTTATATGTACTATACATTTATATTTATAAATATATATGCATGCAATTCCATTATTGTAATTTATTTACAAAAAGTTTTATTTTTCACAGTTTCTCATTGAAGAGAAATTCTAAGACTCATTGTCCTATAAAGCAAATTCCTTAACTACATTGAAAAGATAAGGTTTGAAACAACAGAATACTCCTTTAAATCCCCATACATATACAGACTTTACGTCTGCAAAGATTAGTTCTCAAACAATACATTTCTCCTGTGCATAAATATAATGACACGTTTTATTGACCATGTCTGGGTTATAATTTGGTTTATAGCTTGGTAATGTGAAAGTTCATTAGTGAGTTTATGGATAATTTGAAGGTCCAAGAGCACCATTTTGTGGTCCAAGGAATAAATATCTCCATTAAAAAAAACATATTTTCTGTTAAGAGTTAAATACTTGGTGACGCCATAAGAACAATTGATTGGCTGACAAAGACATAGTGAGATTGGAATGTCTGATAAGCAAATTAAGTTGTAGGTATAATTGGGGGAGAAATGGGATAAGCCTGGAGACTGAAGGGGAGAGCCAACTTGTGGATTATCCAGTGAAATCTTAGCAAACTTGATAATATATAAATATAACTATTTTATTTTATGTTATAATTGTAAACCATTAGAATTATTTTTCAGCTTAAATTGTCTCATATCAAAAAGTTATCAAGGTTTTGTTTTTTCCATTAAAATGTATAATCCAGATCTCTTTTATCTTTTTGACCAATTTTATTTAGTTAATTCCACAATTATACCATAAAATATCTTCTATCATTGTGTTATTCAAAGAGACATTTCTTTATATTTTCACAAAATATACATAAACGCTGATAATATATTTTTTATATGTCATTCTGGTAATTTTGATAAAAAAAGGTTTATTTTATTGCATTCCTTAAAGTTGCTATTGCGATTTTTATTATATGAAATTGTGATAAACTTTTATATTGAGATTTAGGTCTGAATAGAAAATAATATACCAAAATGTGGATTTGTAAAATTTTTCTGGTACTACATTCTTGTTTATTATCTGGCTGATGTGATTTTGTTTTACTTGTAATTGATTTGATACATTGCTTTTGTTAAATAAATAAATATATATATATATATATATATATATATATATATATATATATATATATATATATATATATATATATATTTTAGATTTGTTTGTATTTGTTATTATCAATAAATATTATTTTATGGAGAGGAATATGTGTCTATATATTGATTATGAACTCAAAATGTATTATTATGATCATTCAGAAAATATATGTAGTTTTAATGAACCCGACATATTGGAGACACTGCTGAGATAAATTAGATGAAATAATTGGGCGTGGTAAACATGTAATGGAGTTGTTGATTAAAACTTTTATTTCAATTGTATATCCTGTTTGTGAGTACAAGGAGCAGTTGTCAGAATATCTGGATAAAATACATCCTGAAATTAATGGTGGTACAATTGATGATTGGTTACATGATAAAAATCGGTTAACAACTGTGATGAGTGCTATAAACGCAATTCAAATTAAAACAGAAAGAAAGAAGCATTTAGCTAGGTTAGCAACTGTTTGGATGGAATTGGCTAAAAGTTAGAAATATCAAAATTCCCAGAAGGAAATTACCATAAATAATATAAATCATCAAATTCAAGAGGTCTCTATAACCTGTCAAACTTTGAAAGAATTACATGAAGAAAAAAACAGAGCCAGCAGTTTCTCACAATTAAAGACTTAGGGCCTCATTCTATTAGCGGCCGCAGCCGTTGCGGGGCCGCAAGGACCGGCCGCAAGCTATTCGGCTATTCTATTCCCTTACGGCCGGAGGCTCCGGCAGGCTTGCGGCCGGTGCCTTGCTATCTCTTGCGGACGCTCGCGCCAGAGGAAAGCCTTTGATCTAAAACGGCCGCAAGAGTTTTGCAATTCAATTGCTCCGGGAAACCTCTCTGCAAGGCTAAAAGCGAGCCGCAGCTTACTTGCAGGAAAGAGGTCTCGCTAGAACCAATTAAGCACATAAAATAGCTTAAATAAAGCCATCCTGCACTTTGCGAAGACTATAAAGGGATTTTAGGTGTTAGAAAAAATAGCACATAATTATCCTGTACTCAAATCCGTAAAATATTTTATTTTTAATATCCGTAAAATATCCATGTAAAAAGTCCAGAGTGCTTGGAGCACCTCAGACACACCCACGCCGCAGCCGGAAAATAAACAGTTAATTTGAACTCGAGTTTGGGCAGATGTGCAATCTTGAGAGTGGGTTACTTTTAATCCTCATGTCCCCCAATATGATCCCTAGCATTTACAGAGGTGTACAGTGCAGGCTTGAATTTATTTATATTTCTGAGATTACGGCCGGTTCCAAGATATGCGGCCGGCCGTAAAAGGAGATCCTTGCGGGGCCGTATAATAGAATCGCGAGTTAACTGAACCCCCGCAAGGAATCGCAGCCTTACGGCCGATTTACGGCCGCTAATAGAATGAGGCCCTTAGAAAAGAAAGATGTAGACACAACAGACATTGTTAATGCAGCCCAAGTGTTAAATGGTACATATTCAGAGAAATGTGACGAATTACAGGCAACAATAAACAAGTTAGTAAGTGAGCGTACAGAAGATACAGATGTAGAAAGTCAAAAATTAATCGAATTTGATGAATTGTCTGAACATGCTGATGAATTAACACAAAAATATGTTCAGGATTGTCAGAACCTAAAATAGAACAGAGAAAATTGCAACAAAAGATTGAATTCTTGACTCAAGAATTAACTAATAAGAAAGTTCAGGAAGCTGAGATAGTTGTAGAAAATAAAGAGATCCAAAGACAACTGATTGCAGCTAAGAAAGAGATAAAACAGTACCAACAGGATGTTGAGAATTTAAAAATGTATTTAAATAGGGCCCCAAATGATGTTCCAAGCAAACATGTGATAAAGGATTCTAGTGATTCTGAGGAAGAATTAGAAATAGTACCCTCAAAGAATACACATAAACGATCACCCATAAAAAATTACATAGTTCCAAATATGAAATTGATAGTGATGAGGAAGTACAATCAAATAAAAGACTCTCTTTCCATGAGAAAGCTCAGGCTATAAGAAAATTAATTAAACCCTATGCAAAAAATTCAAAATTGTCCATTGAAGACCTCCTTGATTCATTAGAGAGGGTGATGGTTGAAGTAGGAATAAGGGGGGCTAATGAAAAAATCTCATACCTTCCTTGGTCATTTGATATCTCTTATACCTTATTTTTCACTTCTCTGCATGACAGCGAGATAAATGAATGGGAGATATATAAATCTCAAGTGAGAAAATATTTTTCTGAATATAGAAATCCATAGGCTGCCATGAAAGCAGTTCATAATCTCAGATGTAAGCTTGATGAAAGCCCCAAAGAGTTTTTAATTACATTAAAACACGCCTATAGACAGACTGCAAAAAAAGACAGACCCAGAATCCCCTAAGTTTAAGAGAATTTAATTTCATGCATTACCTTTGTATGTTCATAGAAATATGCCTCACGATTTCGACAACGCCAGTCCTTTAAGTTTAACCAAAGTCAGTGACTGAATACTAATTGTAAAAATAGATTAGTGGACAATAACACAAACAGAAATGATACCTGTGAATATCCTAATTCAAATGAAAATATAAAAATATGTTCTAAAAACAATGTTAATGATTTGTTTCTTGTCCCTGAGTATCCTTTCTCTTCAGAAACTTCTATTCAGCAAGGAAGGGGTGTTTTCAAAACCAAGGAAGGTGGTACAGCAGATATAACTGTTAACCTTTTAGGTTCACAGGAGGTAACACAGATTGAACCAGAATCTACCGGTTACTAGCTGATGTAAAAGAAGAGCATTACAATGTCATGACAAATGATTTGTTACCTGTTCAATTTATTAAAAGTGAAACTAATGATGTACAGGAAATTGATGATAGTCATACAGAAATAGCAATAAATTGGATCGATCATACTCCACAATCTGACTTTTTAAATAAAAAATAGCCAATGGAGGAAATCAGAAATGTATAAACATACACATTTTTATATGAAATGGAAGAAATACAGAGTCAATATTATGTTTCTGTTGATATACAAAAACCTTAAATCATAAAGCACTGATTGATACAGGTTCTCAAGTCACAGTAAATTTCCAAAGATACATATGAGGAAATTGAGAGTATAAGCAAAAAGAAAGCTATTTTGCAACCATTCGTGGGAATTGTTAAACATTTTGATGGTATTAAAGTCAATGTTACTGTAGGCCATGTATGGTTAGATATCAGAATAGGAAATAAACAAATGAAACATCCAGTTATTATAGTGGATATTCCTAGTTACAAAATCATAATTGGGACTGATTTACTTAGAAGACACCAGTAATTCATTTTGTTGATGGGTTGATATGGTCACAGGTTAAATTTCCCATCAATTATGAACGTGTTAAACAACCTCATATAAAAATAAATTGTCATGTTTTTGAGAGAAAAGAGGAATCATTAGAGAGTAATTTTCAAAATAATCAAATGCCTGAGATGACATTACTTAAATGTAAAAACATTTCTGGAGAACAAATAAATCATGACAATGTGATCCAAATTGATCAGGCGCATATTAAGAATATTCAAATAGAGGGAAATGTCCTAACCATCACTCTAAATAAGAAAGATTCTGAGGCATTAAACATAAGTAAACACTCTAGAATCCTAGTGGAAATAGAAACCAATGATGAAGGGTTAATTATTCCTGTTGATATTCCAGTATGATAAATTCTAAACAAGCAAAACTAGCTTTAAAACATGAGCATAGCTATGTTAATGAGAGTTTATTAAAACAAATAAAGAATATCAATTTAATCCGAAAACGCAACCCTATGATCAATAGGTATCTAAAATAGATCATGAAACTTCAACTCATGCTATTATAGCAAGATGTTTATTACGTCTTTAAATTGGGGGTAAAAAAGGTTATGCACCTATTCCTAGTTATTGAGGATTTCCAATATCTAATCTATATTGGAAATGATTTATTACAGTTCTTCATCCAAAATTGATTTGGTCAATAATGTTATCCGGTCTAGACTAAAAGATAAGCCATTAGAATTCATAGATGACTCAGAAGCATTGAAATCTGCACAACAGATTAGAGGTACAGATGCTTTTGTAAATCTCAGTCATCAGATGCAAAAAAAGCTTCACCTTTATTCATACACCTCTAATCACTGTAACACAGATATTTGTCATTATTTTGGTAAATAACACAACATCCCATCCAATACATTTGGAGAAGGTATCCCTAATAGGTATGGCTATAGATTCTGAGTATTTTACTTCTGAGCTCATTAATTCTGTTATTGGTTTGATACCAGAGAATTATGTAAATGATGACCAGATTATGGATCAGTGTTTTGACACACAACCTGAGGGATGATTTACTGTCCAGTCTAGTTATCCTTTTAGTTTCACTGAAAGTAACTGTGATATTACAGATAATTAACTTATCTTTAACCAGAACATTGATGAACAAGAGTATGAGAAATATCAAAAAATTGAAACGCAGGTAAGTATGATTACTACACAACTAGAGGAGATTTATGAGATTAGTCAGCCTGAGGTATTCCCTGGTTTTAGAGAAAGTGTTGAGGAACAGATAGCCTTAGCTAGTGGATGTTCTAATGATGTTGAGTGGAAAAAAACTAAGGCAAGTATTATTTGAATACCAAGATATGTTTTCTAAGGACTCATATGACTGTGGTTTGACTGATTTGCATGTCACTAAAATTAAAACTGACCCAAATATGCCACCTGTATTTGTGAAACATTATCAACTCCCTCTTGCCTCCTATGAATCGCTGGCAGATATTACCAAAAACCAAGGGTCTAGGGGAATTATTAGACCGGTGCACAGTTCTTTTAATAACCCTATTCTAGGTATCTTAAAACCAAATGGAACCTGGAGTTTATGCATTGATTTGAGGCAATTGAATAAACGGGTGTACATGTCTGCATGGCCTGTTCCATATATTGATCAATGTTTAGAACAAATACAGGGAACTAAATTATTTACTAGACTTGATTGTGCCAAAGGTTATTGGACCATTAAAGTAGGTGAAGAGGACCAATATAAACTGGCTTTCACCTTTGGGAAACAGTAATATACATGGACTGGAACTCCGAAGGACATTAATATATGTAGATGACATATTGTCGAACTTAGATATGTTTTAGATCAATTGAAGAATGCAGGAGTTAAATTGTCTCTTCAAAAGGCACAATGGTGCCGTACTAAAGTTATTTTTTTAGGTTTATTAAATAACTCCTGAAGGTATAAATCCACAGAAGAGGAAGGTGGAAGCTCTCCTTAGAACTAAAACCCAGACAAAGCTGAAAGAGTTAAGATCATTTTTAGGCATCACCAACTGTTCTCGTAAATGTATTGATAACTATGCAGAGGTAACCAGACCCCTCATTCAGTTATTAAAGAAAGGAGAGCCATGGCAGTGGGGTGAGATTCAAAATCAAGCCATAAATGAATTAAAACAAAAACTCAGTCAAGCTCCTTGATTAGCTTATCACGAAATGGGTAAATCATTCTTTTTTGAATTTGGATATACTAATTTTTGTTTGAGCGCTGTTCTATATCAGAAATGTGACCAGCATAGTAAAGTTATTGCATATGCAAGGAAGACATTATCACCTGTCGAAGTAAAGTTTAATGACTGTGAGAAGGCCTTGTTTCCTACAGTATGGGCCTTACAGAATTTCAGAAATGTTATCCAAGGTGAGAAAATTATAGTAGAAACGGCTCATCAACCATTACAATACATTCAGAGTGATAAAATCAGAGCTGGTAATTTATTAAATAGCCATATAACTGCCTGGACCTTATCCTTACAAGGATGGCCTTTGGAAATTAGATATGCACAAAATAAGAGGAATCCAGTGGCCCAAGGGTTAGCTAATTTACATAATTGTACCGCCCCAGATCCTCTTAGAGAAAATTGGTCAGAAATGGATCTTATAGAGGAATACAAATGATCTCCCCATAAGGTATATGAAGAATAATTCTGTAAAACTCTACCCACAGTTTATGTCGATGGATGTTCATATCATGTAAGAGATGGTGCAGATAATACATTAGTTGCAGGAATTGGTAATGTATGGAAAGATAATATCCCAATTCCACCTGAGAGTTATAAAATAGGGTCCAAGACTAGTCAAATTTCAGAATTAGTAGCCATATATATCACGCTGTCCAAATCGCAATAGAACATGATTTTAAGGAGCTAGTGATCATTACTGATTCGGAATATGTCCGTAATAGTTTTGTAGAATACTTACAGATATGGAAACATAATAGAATGACAAGTGCTCGGAAGAACCCAGTAAAACATGGTAAGTTAATACATGCTATTGATGAAATGGTAATCTCTAATGGAATGACCATATAGTGGAAGAAGACAAAGGGACACTCTAAGGTAATAGGACAGGATAAAGAAGGAAATTATTTGGCTAATAACTTGGAAAAACAAGGTGCCCTAGAGGGGGGGGCTATTTGATGTGGATCACCTTTTGGGTCCATTTCAAATTCAGGCTATAACAAGACAACAAACCGAAAGTAATACAGATTTGTCCATAGCCCAGTGGTCCCAGAATACTCCCAATTCCAATTTAATCAGTAGTCAGAAAGAGGATTCCATCATAGGTATATTTTATGATCATATACAAGATCCAACTAAAAATTCTATAAGTGAGATAGATGTTGCAGGTAAAGAAGACCTGAGAGTTTTAATGAAATTGAAAACCCAATTTAGCATCTTAGATGGATTGCTTATTCGTACATCTAAGAATGGAATACAGCAATACAGCGGTGGTGCCTACCTTATATAGAGACCTAATGTTACAACATGACCATGATGCACCAACACTAGGTCACAGATGTGAGAAAATTACCTATGAAATACTCTGTGATTTTGCATATTGGCCCCACATGTTGAAAGATGTCCAAACATACTGTCAGGGATGTTTGGTACTGTATGTCCCCAGTATCAACCTAATACACCTACCCATAGAGCCCCTCTTCAGAAAAGAGGGATGTCTATGCTTTGGTCAGATATCCAAACAGACTTTATTGGTCCTGTAACAAAATCATGTAGGGGTAAAAAGTATATGCTAACGGTGTCTTCCGGCTACAAATTGTAATACTGAAAACGCTGCGATATTATTAATTAACCATGTTTTTTCTCGTTTTGGTTTACCACAATTAATTGAGTCTGATCGAGGAACTCATTTCACTAGTGAAGTAATGAGTCGTATGTGGAGAATCTTAGGGGTTAAAAGGAAATTACATATTTCCTATCTCGCTGCCTCTACTGGTAGTGTGGAACGGTACAACCAATCCAATGTTGGTGTTTTAAAAAAATTGTGATAGAATGAGGTAAAGATTGGAATGTAAAATTACTGTTAGTATTGATGGCTATACGATCTACCCCTGGTACTGAACGCAAATGATGACTGGGAGACGTATGACACTCCCACAACACCTTATTTATAGAATCCAAGACCATAATTTGGTGAATGCTGCTACAGCCCATCAATATATAGAGGATTTGAGGAAACAGTTACAGCAAGCATTTGCTTTTGCTCAAAGAAATTTGGAAAAATCTGCTGTAAGTACTAAAACTTATTTTGACCTAAAGACATCCAAAAAGGAATATGAGATCGCAGATCAGGTGTATCTGTATAACTTTCAATAAAACCAGGTGAAAGAAAAAAAGTTTCATGGAAGGGACCTTATACTATTATTGATACAAATTTCACCTTGTCAACCAATCAATAACTCACTCACTGTCTAACAGTGAGTCGTATGATTGTTATATCTGATGAACTTATATTATATAAGTTCCTATGTTGTATTTGGGGGGGTTCGTTCGTTGGGAAGAATACGAGAGGTTTTATACCAGAACTTTTGGGTCTGTGTAAATTCTTGTCTCTGTGTGCACACATGGCCAACAGACGGATGATTTGGACAGGAACAGATATTACATAATGGGATTATTTTTATCCATCCAAAACAATTGGCGACCCACATGGGGCCCTGGGTTGTGACCAACAGATAGCAGACAAGGAAGACTTTGGGACGGTCTGTGGTGGCATAAAGGAGCCTGATCAACTCAACTCAGATATATGGTAAGGTTTAATGTTTTTTAAAACCTTGCATATATATGAATAATGCTGCTATAGTTCTGCCACTTTGTCTTGGGCTGCTACTGAAGGCACCAAAAGTACAGATAAATTGCTTGCCCAGGGTCTACCTTGAAGAAATATCTGTACTGAATAATATCTGTTACCTGTGTATGACTGTTGAGAGTGTGGGTCGAGTGATTGTGATTTCTTAGATATTGTGGTCAAGGACATACATGTGTACGTGCAGCAGGCTTCAGGGACGGATTGGGTAGTGTCCGAATAACACTATAGCCCTGAAATGGCCGTACGTACAAACATGCATATATATATGTACTCTGGGGATCGGTGTCATTTGACAATTCCTAGGGGGGGGGTCTATGCATGTTAGATAGCCGAGTATCTCTTGGGGGTCATTATGTTCGTGCCTTGGTAACGTGATGAACCCGGGAGATATCTATCACACACACTTAGGTGTAAAAGCATGTATGTGGGATGCAGACTTCAGGGACGTATTTATTGTGTCCGAATAACACGATAATTCTCTGAAGGCGTCAATTTTTGAAGAGTCAGAAATGTTCTGCAGAAATTGATAAATATTACTGTGATTTGTTATTGATGGTTGTGATGCATATTTTAATGAGAAATGTAGCTTAGAATTTCTCTCCCTGTACACTGAAGCTGAAAGTTGATTTCTGTACAGCTGTGTGTGACAATCAAGGTCGAAGCACAGTCTGTGAAAAGAAATTACTCCCCCTCCCATCCCGGTTGAATTATTTTAAGGACGTATCTTAGTTAAGAGAATTCTTTCTATTTCAATGCTTAAGGTCGTATGAATTTTTACAGTACGTGAAGTAAATGTTTGTGTGAAAGTAGGTGTGTCCTGGGAGGAGATTGATTTAAAAAGTAAATAGCTTAAGATATATACACGAAATTAGACTTTGAGACCGCACCTCGAATAGGTATCTCAAAGGAAACAGTACCTTAGGATTTTAAGCGTACAGTATATAGGACGCAGACTGAGAATTGGTTATGTAAAAAACACAACAACGTAACAATCATCAGGGGTGTCAATGAACACACCTTAGACAGGTATGTTGGGTTTTAGGATTATTAAACCAAGAAAGAAATCTCCATAAGATCTGCAATGTAATGGGAGATTATTTTGTTTGAATGCATTGCATGTAACAGTTTGCATATTTCTGTGTGTTTGTGAGTATATATATATGTATGTATATGCGTGTATTCTTTTGAAACATTTTGTCTGAAGTTTCTGTGTGTTTGTAACTTTACTCGATACTGTACTCTTTGGAGGGGGAGGTGATTGGTCTGCATTTTGAAAAGACGTGTTAGGGGTTTGGCCAACCCCTCACAGTTTAGCATAGCAGACCACTCCCCTTCCTCCTCCCACCTTCTCTGTGTGTGTGTTAGTTTTTATGTGAAAATATGTCTGTCTGTATCATTGAGGGAAAATGAGAAGAAGGGAGGTTGCAGGCAGAAGAATGGTGGCTGGTTCTGGGTGGGAACCAACGGTTGATACAAGATAGTGGTTTGTGGAACAAAAGCATGACACGCCCCTATACCTCATCTTAAAGGTAAATAACATCTACCATACCACCGCTGCTGGAGTCAGTGCCCTGTATCCACTACTCCTTGGTAATATTAATCTTTATTAAAAGGAAGATATAGGAGACATTCAATGTTTCATTAAGCTTTACTATGGAACAAGAAGTATACGAAAGAAAAAGTAAACTCAACGTTACTTTAGGATGTTTTCAGAAAGACAATTTCTGTCTCATATACTGTTATTTTTAGATTCTCTGTGAGCGGCTCCTCTGCTAGTTTCTGCTCATGTAGTTAACTCCTACATGCCTGTCTGCAACGCTTATACAGAATTCTGTGAGTTATTAATAGCATGAGCTACGGATGAAATAGCAAATCAGGCTATTAATTTGTCAGATATTACATAGGATAAAACAGTCAGTGGTAATATATCATTCCAGACACGAGTCTCAGATGCTGGGAGCAGGCTTTGTGGAGGGATTGAAGAGAATCCATCAGGAAAGATTTATTAACATCTCGTCCTGAATACAAGGTGTTGCCATTAGAGACTTTGTTATTAGTAGGAAAAGGGTGTGAGTTCTCACAAGGTAATAAAGTAGACTACACACATTATGGTGTCTTCTGAGCAGGAGGAGACAGAGCCAACAAGAACAAGAAAGTGTTTTAATTGTAACAAAGTTGAACACCTTAGGGTTTCACCAGTTATGGTGAAGTTAAAACCAGTAGCTGAAATAGCAAAAGAAACTGGTATCTCATGGCCAGAAAGTCTCCCTATAGCACTGTTAAGCGTGGGGTACACCCCTGGCTGGGAAGTTTTCTCTGTCCCCTCACGAGATCCTATTTGGGTCTGCTTCTAGATTAGGGTGTTATTATTCTCAGCAATTGAAATTTAAATCTGATGTATTTGTTGATTATGTGATTGCTTTATCTCAAGCACTGACTAAAATACACACACAAGTGTTTTCTTCTATTCCAGATCCGGAAGTAGATACTGGTACTCATCAACTACTTCCTGGAGATTGGGTCCTGGTCAAGAGATTTGTGAGAAAGAATCCTCTGGAATCCAGATATAATAGTCCCTTTCAAGTTCTTCTAATTGCTGCACCGTCAGTTAAACTTGAAGGACGGCCTACTTGGATCCACACATCTCATTGCAAAAAAAAAAAAAAAAAGTTTCAGCACCAGACTCATAGCAGCCAACATCATGATGATCATAACACATATCCTTTCCTGTTTGTTCTTAACTAAAGTATAACCTTCTGCATTCATTAGTGAGAAGAAAGATGGTATTACATTTTGGTACAATCCATCTAAAACACATATGATCACATTCTCCTTTGATTATTGTCATGTTGTATGTTGCCAACAGCTAAGCGTGACTCAACAATGTAACTTGTACGAAGACACTCACAGCACATATATATACATATGTGTTACAGACCAGACTTGGGGAAAAGATTGTAGTCATCGGGAAGCTGTAGGATGGAACACTGGGACAGCTTGGGGCTACAGACCACAGAGTGCCTTAGATAGAACAGATTTGAGTGGAAGCCCTTTACTTGAACGTATGACTCTAATAAAGTCAGGCAAATGCTCGCCAAATGGCAAGACTGGAGCTAACATGCGACTTACTCTGACTATCAGGAACCCCAGACCCACAGACGCAGGTACATACATAATGGGTGGCTGGGTCAGAGGAGAAGCAAAAGGACGGATTGGTAAATTTATGCTCAGAGATCTAAATGCACCACTCATATCAGAAGGACTAATGCAAGTACAACACACTCAGGCATTACCCCAAATGACTGATATCAGTGAACCTACATACGAAGGAACCCTAGCAAATGAAACTGGGTTCACAGACCTCAACTTATGGCTGGAATGGATGAAATATAACGTGGAGTCACATAATAAGACTAATTGTTATGTTTGTGCAAGTGCCAGACCTCACCTAGGCACCGTTCCACTTATGGTAACTATGGAGGAAGAAAAGTGTTTCTTAAGTCTTTATAAAGTTACCCAGACTAAAAGATCTAAATTGTGAACAATGGGAGAACAGGTATCCCATTATAACTGACAATCTACATCCAGGTGAAGGTATAACCATATACCCAGGTAATTACACATGCTATACAAGGAGTACATCTCAAGGGAGAAACTTAAAGAGGTTTAAGTAAGGGTTCTGCATTATATATTGTACAGAGCAGACATAAGCTCTGGGAGACATACATTGGATATGTGGGGACATGAAGCTCAGATCAAGACTAGAGGGTATCTGGTATGGTGAGTGTACCCTGGCAAAGGTCATAATGCCATTGCACATAGTGCCCATCCAAGCTGATACCTCACCACACACCCTACTGACAACATCTAGACACAAAAGAAAGGTCTCTCCCCCACAAGGTAGCTTTGACCCCCATGTGTACATAGACTCTATTGGAGTCCCAAGGGGGGTGCCTAATGAGTTTAAGGCCCGAAACCAGATAGCAGCAGGATTTGAATCACTGATACCAATGATTGGTGTAAATAAAAATTTTGCTTGAATCAATTATATATATATATATATTATAACCAACAAAGGTTTGTGGATTACGCAAGAGACGCTCTACAAGGAGTTGCAAAACAATTGAAGGCCACATCACACATAGCCTTCCAGAATAGAATGGCACTAGACATGATCCTTGCTAAAAAGGGGAGAGTGTAAAATGCTCCCCGACACTGGCAACTGCTGCACCTACATACCTGATAATATGGGTCCAAACGGTAAGATTACTTTAGCCATTAAAGAACTAAACAACTTGGCACAAGACTTGAAGGAAAGTTCTGGAACCACAGACTATTGGGATAAATGGCTTGGGTGGATGAACAACTGGCAGAAGGTATTGTCACAGGTTGGAATTGTCTTTCTTTCAATACTGATAATTCTTGCATTTGTTACCTGTTGTATTATCCCCTGTGTCCGAACATATTTAAAGAAGTCAGTTACTGGAGTCACACCAACCTTTGTGCACCAAGAAATTTATGAAGATGACTGTGAGGAGTCGCATAGAGCGTTACAGTCCATTGTGTCTAGGAGTGAAAGTTCTACATAAACCCCTTGTCCCACATGTTCCTGAAACAAGGGGTCAGGGATAGCATCTGACTCGCCTGTGACAGTGGCAAGAGGGGTCATGGACAAGCCATGGCAACTCTAACGTACAAAGAAGAACGGGCGTTCATTGGTGCAGATGTGCTAGGGCTTTCTTACATTCATACATCTCATCCACAGGGACAGTTGTACACATAGTCTCTAGGGGGAACTGTTACTATTTATATGCTGTTTATATGACTTTATACCTTAATTAATACGTTTTACTAAGAAAAACCTATATCTTTACACAGACATTTTATGTAGTACTCTCTAGAAGAGGAAGATATAATACATCTAACCTGTCATATCTACAAGAATAGAATATAAGTGTAGTATGTAACATAATATGACATTTTAGGGGGGAATGTTGTGGACGAAATTCATGAAAATGTATATTATGTCCATGCTGCATTCCTTTCCTTACAATATATCATAAGATAAGGCACTAATTACTTTTATTCTTTATTTCCTGAGAGTCCTAAGATGGCTACTGAGCTGTATCCTGGGAGTCCTAAGATGGCTACTGAACTATATCCTGAGAGTCCTAAGATGGCTACTGAACTGTATCCTGAGAGTCCTAAGATGACGTTCATATCCGTGACCAAATAAGGATATGAGCCCCGCCACCTTCCAGAGCCAATCAGAAGCTTCACATAAACTGACCATAATGACATCAACATCCGAGACCAAATATGGAAGGACCCTTCCTACCTTGTCAACCAATCAATAACTCACTCACTGTCTAACAATGAGTCGTATGATTGTTATATCTGATCAACTTATATTATATAAATTCCTATGTTGTATTTGGGGGGGTTCGTTCGTTGGGAAGAATACAAGAAGTTTTATACCAGAACTTTTGGGTCTGTGTAAATTCTTGTCTCTGTGTGCACACATGGCCAACAGACAGATGATTTGGACGGGAACAGATATTACATAATGGGATTATTTTTATCCATCCAAAACACGTATCCAAGAGGGGGAAGTAGAGATCATAGATGCTTTTCAAAATCAGGATATACCTATTGATTTAACATTTATTTTAGATCATAAACCTAATCATACCATTTATATGGTTATCAGGAAGAATCAAAATCTATCCTCCAAAGACATTGAAATCATATTCAACCGAGACTGCACAGGGATAATTACTCTTGTCCTTATTTCAGTTTCTATGTTTATCATAGTTTGGATGAGTGTTATTACATATTTAGTATGTCTGAATACAAAAGTAAGAAACACGGTTCCTCTCACCATCCAAATTAATACTGATCCATTAACTGTTAAAAAGAGAAAGAGAGAAATATATATATTATTATTTTTTTCACTCCCCTTTCTTCAATACTTACAACTGTAATAATATCACATACTTCACAAAGAGCAACATTATTTCAGAGAGGGGGTTATGTCAGAGATTCTGAATGAATAAACTCCAATTTTATATTGGATATTATAACTAACTAGCGACTTGCCCGTCAAAAAATGACGGCAATGTGATGTATATGTTTGTGAAGTTGTTTAGTTATTTAAATATATTTTTGACTCTTGTAAGTATTGTGATATGAACATGTATTTTTGTAAAACGTTAATGTAATGGTTTTTTAAAATGAAATTTGTATCTGAAGAATTGTTTACTTTAATATACATAGAATCCAGAGCAAAGTAAAAAGTAAAAAGACTTTTTTAAACGTGCCGAATTTTAACATGAAGTTTAAAATATATGTAAGCAATAACCTTGAAAGTATATATTTTGAAAATTGAACTTTATTTTTTATGTAACTTTGTAATTTTTTTAAAACATTTGTCTAATTTCGAACATTATAAACAGGAACATAGTAAATACATTTTGTAACATAATTTTGAATTAAAAGTATTAACATTCGAATGTAAAAACAGTTTAACTTTAAATTAATCAGTATTAACATGCAATTTATATCAGAATAATTGTTAAGTTTAATATACATTGAATGTAGAGGAAGGCATACAGTAAAAACTCTCCTTAAACCGTACGTAATTAAAGTAATTCATTTAGAGCAGATAAACTGGCGATAAACATTAATGTAGGTAGTAATCTTAAGATAACATAGAATATTTACATTGTGACTTAAAAGGTGCTTGAGTTGTTAACATGAACTTTGTAATATGTTGAATGAAATAACTTGAAAATATTGTTTTTAAACTTGTAACATTAGAAACATTAACATAGTGACTTAACATTTTAACATAATTTTTGCTAGAAATGCAAGGCAAGTATTTTTTGAGGCGAATTATCCATAAACATGACTTCCATTAATTATGACTAAATTAAACAACCAATTGTTTTGTATTTTTGAATGTTTTTCCAAAATGTTTGCATGGCTTTAGTTTGTATCCTGCAAAGTTATAGTACTTCATAGTAGACAATGTTTTTAGTAAAAATACGTCCATCTTCTAATAAATCACCTTGACTTTCATTGTTTTCAATGTAAACTTTAATAGCCTGTGGATTTTTGCAGCGTGACAACGCAACGTACAATTGACCATGTGCAAAAACTGCTTCTTCCAAGTAAATCCCCACAGATTTGAAAGTTTGACCTTGTGATTTATTAATGGTCATGGCAAATGCCATAATAATGGGAAATTGTCTTCTTTGAAGTATAAAAGGGAGACTACTTTCACTTGGTGCTAAATCTATTCTTGGTATGAAAACTCTCTCTCCTTTATGGGTCCCAGTTAAAATTTCAGCATCTATAAAATGGTCCTTTAATTGTTGAACAATTAATCTTGTGCCATTGCATAGGCCTTTTTTGGGGTTCATATTTCGCAGTAACATGATAATTGCACCTTTCTTTAGCTGCAAAATATGTGGTGGCATTCCAGAAGGAGTTAAAGAGTTAATGAATTCAGTGGAAAAGTTTGCCTGACTTTCATTGTCATCAGCAAGTACAGAATCAGCACTGTGATAATTTCTTTGTGGTGCATTCATTTTTTTTAAGATTTCATTATTGAGTATTAATGCATCTTTATTTTTACACGTCAGTATAACTTGGTTGGCAAGCTCAGAATATTCTTCGTTATTTATGCTCCCTTCAAATATAGCCGATATAATATCTTGTTGACAAATCATATGAGGTGGGATCTCTACAGTGTAGTCAGGTAAATGTAGTATTTTTTCTGTTCTGCCTTCTCCAATTTTAATAAGCCAATCATTGAAATCAGTTTGGCCTTCTGATCTCATATTTTGTTGCAGTTGAAGATGGGTAAAATGTTTCCATACTGTACTTGACTTTATACATGTTTCAAAAATGTCTGTTCGATTTCCATGTACAACGACAGGTAATGTTTGTCTAAAATCGCCAACCAACAAAATTACCTTTCCACCAAATGGAAAAATATTATCCATGACTTCACGAAGCAAACGGTCAATACATTGGAGGGCATAGCATGACATCATTGTGGCCTCATCTATTATAATTAATTTACATTTCTTCAATTTCTTTGCTTGTAAGGATGTCATGCGAATATCTGACACTGAATTTTCCAAAATAGGCACTGGCAGTTTAAATCCACTATGAACAGTTCTTCCACCTTCTAATAAAAGTGCAGCAATTCCAGTAGTGGCAAACGCCATTGCTATTTGTCCTTGTGCTCGTACTGAACTCATTAATAAATTGTACAAATATGTTTTCCCTGATCCGCCAGGTCCATCAAGATAGAAATAACGCTCTGTCACCATGTCATCATCTATAGCATTTTTAATGGCATGAAATGCTTGCAATTGTAGTGTATTTAAAGTTGCAAGTCTTTCTTCTGTTCTTTCTGCTTGTAGTTGAATGTCATAGTCTTCAAAGTTAATGTCATCTATTAGACCTGGATCAGGCAAATTAAAACTTGCACAACTTAATCCATGAGTTAAAAAGACTTCTTGAATTTCCATTAAGGCTTTTAAGTGTGCAATGGGTTCATTGTATCGTCGCATAAAGTCTTCAGCCATATTACTTTTAAAAGTCTCCCACAAATCTAATGCATTTGGAGCATTTGAGAAGATACAAATAAAAGCAAATTGTTCTCTCATCTGTCGTGGCATTTGACATTGTGCTGCTTCTTCTAAACATCTTTCCCACTCTGTATCATCAGCGAGTAAGTTTCTATTTCTTGCAGCTAAATGGAAGGATTCATATACAATGTCATTAACAGTTCTTAATTGTTCAAAACTTTGTGCTCCTGGAACATTTAAAAGTAATATCCGTAAGCAAAATCGTTCAACATCTCTTGGACTGACTGTGTAAATTCGTGGAATAATTTTATTGCCTCTGGTTTTTCTTGCTCTCCATAATCCATTAACAAAAACATAGTGATATGGAATTTCAATATATAAGTATTGTGTTGCTTGAGCATCAGTGGAATTTAATGCAAACCATGCAGTTAGTGTAGTGTGACGATCTTCACTGTGGGCCAATGCATTCATTTAATTTCCAGCATGGAAATAGACTAAATGTCATTGTGGCAAATGTACTGCTAACCTATATACTGCATGTGATCTATCATGCATTTCAAATTTTAAAAGCCGCCACATAGCTTCTGGCGCACTAACATAGCGAGCATCTACATGAGATGCAAGTTCATCATGTACTAACTCACTACTTTCAGGGTTGTCTGCACTTTTGACGACTACAGTAGCTGCATCGTAACCTTTGTAAATATATTTGTAGACATATTTAATGGATTTGATGGAAGTGCAGGCTTCTACGTTGATGTGGGCGTTGTACTTCATGAGTAAATGTGGATTGTAGGGTACTACATATCTATTGTCCACTTTTTTTCCACGAATAATGGCACTATCTCCTTCTCTTCTTTTATAAAGTGGATATCCATCACAATTTGCATATGTTTTGTCTCTATAATCTTTTGGAAAATCTTTTGAACATTGATTATTTTCCATACATGGTGATTGTGGATTAAGGTCTCCACAGGGTCCATGAATCATGCGATGAGTAACAATCTCATATAGTCTACCATATAGTTCTGGATCTGGTAGTTCAGCAACTATGACTGCATCCACTTTGTCCGAAGTATCTAATTTATCTTTCTCTTGAAGTATTATGAGAAGATGTGCATGTGGAAGGCCTCTTTTTTGAAATTCAATGGTATATACATAAGCAAGACATTTGCCAAATAACTGATTTATAGTGAAGTCACGTATTAATTCATTTAATTTTATCTTAAAAACTCTGGCTACTAAATCTGGTCGATCTGAAGCACTTTGTCCAAGAAGTAGATTTTGATTAATTTCTGGCCATTGTGGATTACATGTAAATGTCACAAATAAATCTGGTTTTCCAAATTTTGTCACAATAGCCATAGCATCATTGTATCTTTCTCTCATATTTCGAGGAGATCCTTGAAAGGAAGATGGTAAAATGATGGCTTTGCCAGCTGTCATGTCTCTGCTTGTAGCCACGTCAGCAACATAGTCCATGAGTCCACAATATTGTTCTACACGTAGTTTATCTTGTTGATATTTTATAAAGTTTAAATTATTTGCCTCAACTTGCAAATATGAATCAATAATCCATTGTTGTGTTAGTTTCCCACCACATAAAATTGGATTAAATTCATCTCTAATGGCAATTTGAGCAACTTTAAATTCAAGCATAGAAACATTATTTCGGATTCTGGCTTTAGCATTTGGGTAACTGGGAAGGGTTAATTTTGGTTGCCAACCTGCTTCTCCATGTGGGAAAAAGATGGGATATGTCATTGGATCTAAATTTGGACTTAAGATATTAATATTAATAAATGGTTGGTCCTCATTTCTGGGATATACTCTAATGTCTCTTTGAAATGGTGGTTCTCCTTCATCATTCTGAAAGACCATTGCAACCTCATTTGATGTTGGCAAGTTATAACGACGTTTATCAGTATGTCTGTCTCTTTTAAGCACCATATTAACCTTTGGCATGGGTAATTGATGTCTTTGTGCATGAAGTAGTTGTTCATTTTCTACTTCTGCCAATTTTTTGTAAGCTTTACTGTAGGGATTGTTGTCCATAATGTTATTTAGCTCTATAAAAACACTGGGTAAGCATTTTTTATTTTCTTCCATCTGCATACGTTGGTCAACAGCTTCCATTGTATCTAGGACATATAGTTGAGCAAATTTTCTTTGCTCTCCTTCCTCTGGATGTAAATGTGAAGTCCGATGATAAATTTGTCCTTGGACTTTAAAACAGTAAGGACCATGTCCTGGTACATTAGCAGCCAATGTTGCCCCCATAGATGCAAATGATATGGCACTATTGTAGGATCTTATGTTTGTCTTAAAATTTTTGTAATTTGGAAAAGTAGGTTCAGTCATAATATTTTGTAAATAGGTTGGAAATTGTTTCCTTTCTGGAAGTTTGAACTTTCCTTTTTGACAACAACTAATAAATTGTCCATCTCGGGGTCTCTCCTGTTTAAAATAATAAGCCTCACAAAATTGACATTGAGTAGTCATGTCCCCACAACTATGAACCTCTACTGCTAAAGACTTCAGTAAAGGACAATTTGCAAAGCATATTGGATGTTGTCTTTCATATTCATCAGATGAAAAGTCATGAAATGTTTCAACAACAGGTTCTAAATGTTTAGTTTTTTTCGTGGATTTTCTTGGTATATGTTGGACTTGTTTGGTTGAAATGTCCTGTAAGTTTTTAGTAAGAGTTTGTAAATGCTTTGTTTTTGTAGTTGCTTTTTTTGGTCTGTCTTGACTGGTATCTTGTAAAATGTCATCTGATGTATTAGGAACAGTTTGTAAATGTTTTATTATCTTTTTATTTTTTTTGGTTGTATCTTTCATTTTTGCAGCTAATATTCTTTTATTTGCAAGTCTTTTGCGTTCTTTTTCTCGTCGAATTTCTTTCTCCTCCGGTGTCTGCTGGGCGGCCCATCTCTCTTGTCTTTCTCTAGTTTGACGTCTTTTCTTCTCTTCTTTGGTCTCGTTATCAGCCATATTAATCTGTAAAGGAAAAAAAAGTAAATGTAATTGTGTATATTTAAAATTGTAATTCCTGTTAAAGATTCTTGTGCACAATTGGTGAACTAAAAGGCAAATCATTAATGTATCATTTATATTTAGTTAAATTTATAATTCCTGTCCTCAATGGCTAAGAATTTGGCCAATGGAATCCTGCTGTAAATAAGCATGTAACATATTTTTTTCAAATAATGGTTTTATTTATTAAAAACGTTGTTTGTGGATAGATATTTACCACTGCAAAACTTCTTTGCTAAAAAAAAAAGTGATGTGGTTATTGAGCTATGTATTGCATAGTAGCAATTTAAATAAAATAAGGGAGATAGTAAATTAATTATTTTATTTTTCTGTTGACACATATGCAACTGAAAGCAGTTTATTTAGTTTTATACTTTAGTACTTATTATACTTTACCTTGGTTGAAGTGTGATTTAAATCCGAATGTTTGTTGGTCCTCGGTTCCAAATCGTTCTCCAATGGTGTGGTCCTCTGTTGGAAGTCCTCGTCCGATGGTGTGGTCCTGTGGCGATAGCCCTCGTCCGATGTTGTGGTCCGTTGGTGAAAGTCCTCGTCCGATGGTCGGGTCCTGTGTTGAAATTCCTCGTCTGCTGGTCTGGTCCTGTGTTGAAATTCCTCGTCTGCTGGTCTGGGCCAAGTCCTCGTCCGATGGTCCGGTCCTGTGGAAAAAGTCCTCGTCCGATTGTCTTCACGCAGTATCTGTTGTAATATAAAATAGAAAATGTTGTTTGAGTGAAATGTCTTTTAAATAATTTAAAAATGTATTAATTTGACTGTATTGTATGAGTTATGGTTATTTTTTTCTATCTTTGTTTTTTTTTACTTTCTGTACAATCCGACAACTTTTGTTATTCTTATTGAAGGTTCTTAGTAAGGCTTGTGGGTTGTGATATATTAAATAAGATGTGTTTATGTTATTTTTTGTACAATCCTGTTTTGTGCACACCACTTGTGGTATACTTATTTAACCTTTATTGTGATGCTTATAGTTAGTGAAACATGAAATAATATAATTAATGTAGTTTGCTATGTGTTTGTGTTAGTTTTTGACAATCCTGTTTGGTGCGCAGCACTTGTGCAAAACTTATTTCTTCTTGATTGTACTGGTTATAGGTTGTTAAACATTAAAGAAGAATGTTAATGTAGTTTGCTATGAGTTTGTGTGATTTTTTGTACAATGCTATTAGGTGCACAACACTTTTGTTATTCTTATTTTTGCTTCTTTGTAAGGCTTATAGGTTGTTAAACATTGAATAAGAAATTCTGTTTTGTGTGTAGCAGTTTGTGTCTCATTCAATTGCGATTTGGCTAATTGAATCGTGCCCTAAATAAGCACATAGCATATTTTTTAATATAAGTTTGTAGTCATTGAAAAACTTTATTTTTGATATCTTTTTAGTAACTAAAAACTTATTTTAAAGAAATTGTTATGTTGTTATTTAGAGCCCTATTCAATTAAGCAAATTGCAATTGAATGAGGGCCTTTGTGTGTACCATATGTTGCATAGTTTGCCCCTCATTCAATTGCATTTTTTACAATGTAATAGTACTCTAAGGCCGTAATTGAATTGCAATGTAGAAATTTGAATAGGGTTGTAAATAAGCACATCACATATATTTGTTAAAATAGAATAAGGGCCTAAAAGTGATTATTTATGGGCCTAAAAGTGCTTATTTATAGCCATATTTAATTGTCCAAAATAGCAATTGAATGAGGGCCTTTAGTTACTGCATTTGTTATATTGTGAGCTCCTCATTCAATTGTGTTTTGGCCAATGGAATAGACCTCAATATCAGCACAGAGCATATTTTGTAACGTAATTTTGTATTTAGTGAACTTGTATCCAAAAGCAACGTGTTAACAAACGAAAAATGTCCTTTAAAAAATATACTCTGTGCTTATATAGAGCCCTATTGAAATGGGCAAATCACATTTGAGTGAGGCCCTTGGCCATTAAAGATATATATGTCCTCATTGAATTGCAATTTTGGCAATTGAAGAGGGCTCTATATAATCACATAACATATTTATTGAGCCAAATTTTTAGTTATTGAAAAACTTGATTGTGGTTAGAAATTCAGTAACTAAAAAGTTCTGTATAAAAAATATGTTATGTGCTTATATAGAGCCCTATTCAATTGAGGAAGTCGCAATTGAATAAGGCTCATGGTTCTTTCTTGTTTATACTTAATACTTTACCTTGATTGAAGTTTGGAATGACAGACGGTCCCCTCCTGCCAATCTTAATCCGCCGGTCTTCTTGTAGTGTCTGTTTGAAAAAGAAAGTGAAATAGTTATTTGTATATTTAGAATTTTTTATCTAGCAAAGCATGGCCTTTTGAGCATGTAATGTCTTGTTGTATCTTACCTCTTCTTCTTTGTTGGTGTTCTTTAAAAGGGATTGTGCTTCACAGTGCACGGTGCAAATTGTTGAGAGACGCTATTGATGCAGAGTCTGTTTGAATATTCAAAGAAATAAAACGATTCAGCTTTATATGATCTATTGAATTGCAGTAAAGGAATGTAATTTAAATATAGTTGTGTATTTTTTTTCAATTAAGCTTATTTTTTGTTGGGGGCTACACACATATGTCACATACATAAAGCACATTCCATAGTTTAATGTAATTATTTTGTGTACGTGTGACATATCAGTATACATGAGTCAAATTTAAATGGTTAAATTAACCTTATATATTTTTTTTCCAACACACATAAATGTGTGTGTGTGAGATGTAACTATAGATGATATACATATATGTGCGTGTGACATATCAGTATACATGACATATAATGTCATTTAAATGTAGTTGTTTACTGATTTTGTTTTAAGCTAATTTTGTTGCATTGGCAATACACATAAATGTGCGTGTCACATGTCACTATACATTATACACATATACGTGCGTGTCACATGTCACTATGAAGGGGCAATACACAGAAATGTGCGTGTCACATGTCACTATACATTATACACATATATGTCCGTGTCACATGTCACTATGAAGGGGCAATACACAGAAATGTGCGTGTCACATGTCACTATACATTATAGACATATATGTGCGTGTCAGATGTCACTATACATTATAGACATATATGTGCGTGTCACATGTCACTATACATAAACCTCTGTTTAATATTGAATTTTTTTTTTTTGTTGTTTTGTTAAATGAACCGGATTTTTTTTGGAGCCTATACACATAAATGTGCCATACATGATGACTACATAAATCCTAGTTAATTTTTTTATTTGTTTGACCTGTCCTGATAATAAAATGTAATATATTATAGCTTACCTCTCAGTTGTAATTTGCACAATGTAAAGTAGTAAATTAGTAAAGAATTGTCTTCTCAAGTAAAAGCAGCAGTTATCTCAGAAGTCACTCTGTTCATCACCTGAGGAGAAATGTATTTTTTTGTTTGAAATAGGCAGTATTTATAAACTTGTAGAAAGTTCTGGAAAGTGAGACCGTTAGAACGCAATACGCATGCGCTATTTGCGTTCCAGCTTACAATTTGCGTTCCATCCGCCATTTTGTGCGTATTACTGTTCAAAATGGTGTTTAATCTGATTGTGATACGTTCCGCATAGTATGTGTTTCATTATTGCGAGTAAGTGTAGTATAGTTACGTCTGAAGCCTCGTTTTCGTTTTGTTCGTCGGCCATTTTTTCTCTCGCTTAGCGATGGTATTAGTGTCTAAAGTGTTTTATTTTGATTTAAATGTAGGTGTAACTTGTTTTTTTGAGGTGCTGGCTGGTTCCTCTTGCTGTAGGTAAGCTTTTTATGTGTTTGTTGTGTGTCTTTGTTAAGTTTTAAATGTTTGTATGTCGGCGTGTTGCGTCCGATGTTTGCGAAGTCGTAATGTGTGGTAACGTGTCTCGTATGGTGTTTGCGTGTGTAGCCTCGTTTTCGTTTTATTCGTCGGCCATTTTTTGTGTCGCTTAACAAACTATTTATTGTCTAAACTCTTTTATTTTGAGTGCAATTAAGTTGTAAGTTGCATTTTTGAGGTCCTGGGTGCTCCCTCTTGGTGTAGGTAAGGTTTTTATGTATGTGCTGTGTGTATGTATTGTGTTTGTAATTTTGTAATGTTCGCGAGTTGCGTCCGAGTGTTGCGAGGCCGTAATGTGTGTGAACGTGTGTCGTATGTTATTTGCGAGTGTCGTAATGTGTGTGAACGTGTGTCGTATGTTGTTTGCGAGTGTCGTAATGTGTTGCGACGTAAACTTTTTTTTGCAAGGGTCGCAGTTGCTGCAACTGAAGACCTCGCTTTGCGAGGTCCTCAGGTGCTGGCATGGAGCGCCTGCGGCGCTCCAAGCCAGCAACTGAGGCCCTCGCTTTGCGAGGGTCCTCAGTTGCTGGCAAGGAGCGCCTGCGGCGCTCCATGCCAGCAACTGAGAACCAGGCACAGTGCCCTCGCTTCGCGAGGGCCGCGGGCTCGCTGCGCGAGCCCGCAGCGTTAGCAACAACTCGTACGCTCACAACTATATATGTGATATAATAATCCTATTATTTTCCTTTCTTTTATAACCAGTGCATTAATATGTTATGTACTATACATTTATATTTATAAATATATATGCATGCAATTCCATTATTGGAATATATCTATAAAAAGTTATATTTTTCACAGTTTCTCATTGAAGAGAAATTCTAAGACCCATTGTCCTGTAAAGCAAATTCATTTGAATTGAAAATATAAGGTTTGAAACAACAGAATATTTCTTTAAATTCCCATACTTATACAGACTTTACGTCTGCAAAGATTAGTTCTCAAAACAATAAATGTATCCTGTGTATACATATAATGGCACTTTTTATTGACTATATCTGGGTTATAATTTGGTTTATAGCTTGTTAATGTCAAAGTTAATTAGTGAGTTTATGGAAATTCCTAGGATAATTTTAAGGTCCAAGAGCACTATCTTGTGGTCCAAAGAATAAATATCTCCATTAAAAAAAACATATTTTCTGTTAAGAGTTAAATACTTGGTGACACCATAAGAACAAATGATTGGCTGACAAAGACATAGTGAGATTGGAATGTCTGATAAGCAAATTAAGTTGTAGGTATAATTGGGGGACGAAATAGGAAGGGGGAGGCTGGAGACTGAAGGGGAGAGTGTGTATGGAGCGAAGAGACATTTTCAGCCAACTTGTGGATTATCCAGTGAAATCTTATCAAACTTGGTAATGTATAAATTGAACTATTTTATTTTATGATATAATTGTAAACCATTATAATAATTTATCGGTTTCAATTGTCTCATAATAAAAAGTTATCAAGGTTTCGTTTTTCCATAAAAATATAACAAACATAAACACAGATAGCAGACAAACTAGGAGATAAACCAATTCAAGAAAAGTGAACTGGGGCCCCCCCCCCTTGCCGCACTCCACAGACCAGCGCCAAACGGCAAGACTCAGAGGTGAGTGACCTACTTCAAACTACTGTCTAGTATACATACAAAAACGGTCCCTCGACATGAAAGGACGGAAAGAAGAATCATTAGACACAAGCACATGAATGACACTAGTTAAAGTTGTTATATCCAGTTAATTTTATTTTGTATGTTAAAAAAATTGTAACAAGAGGTAGCATATCATACTAAAACCATCAGAGATCTCAAAAACAGGCAAACAACCATGCTACCAGTTTAATGTTACTTAGAAAGGTTAAGAAAAAGGAAAATGTAATGGAACTGTCACTAAATGAAAATGTCACCATCATATAAATTTACGGTTAAGCAATCTACAACATAAATTTGTCCTGCGAGCCATCGCTGAAACATTAATTCTGTATAAGATTTACAACTCTGTGACAATAAAAACTATTGAAACAAAATGTATAATCCGGATATAAATTGTAATACAAAATATGATATCTCTTTTATCTTTTTGATAAAAACAGATAGATTCATTTTATTTAGTTAATTCCACAATTATACCATAAAATATCTTTGTGAAAAATTGACTCTGCTGGGTTTTGAACCCTGGTCCCCAGGCTGCTATACCTCTTCCCTACCACTGCGCCAGCTTGCCTCTTGCAGATTTGCCTGAGATCTGATACCTTGACTCTAAAAGCAATGCAATCAGTGACAACTCTCTTTAGCTGTGTCTGGTCAGCTGTCTGGTTCTTGGCCTATATAAGGCACTTCCTGTCTCTGTATCCTTGCCAGATTATTGTGTGGTTTCTGATCACTTCAATAAAGCTTGTTCCTGTTTCACCTACAAATTACTGAACTGGATTATTGCTGACCTTGGCTGCTGGTCTCCACAACCTTGTGATTCCATATCATTACAATCTTCCATCATTGTGTTATTCATAGAGATATTTCTTTATATTTACACAAAATATACATAAAAGCTGCTAATATATTTTTTATATGTCATTCTGGTAATTTTGATAAAAATATTTAATTTATTGCATTCCTTAAAGTTGCTATTCCGTTTTTTTCTTATATGAAATTGTGATAAACTTTTATATTGAGATTTAGGTTTTGAATAGAAAATGATATACCAAAATATGAATTTGTAAAATTTTGGTGGTACTACATTCTTGTTTATTATCTGGCTGATGTGATTTTGTTTTACTTGTAATTGATTTGATACATTTCTTTTGTTTTATATATATATATATATATATATATATATATATATATATATATATATTCGATTAGTATGTATTTGTTATTATCAATAAATATTATTTTATGGAGAGGAATATGTGTCTATGAATTGAAATGTATTATTCTGATTATTTAGAAAACATATGTAGTTTTAATAGACCCGACATAAAGAACCATATTATTGAAGATATCTATTAATAATCTTTTGGGTTTAAGTGGAGAGGCTTTTTGGACTAGACCTCTCAAAAATATCTTAACAGGTGGGGTCACTGGGAAAGATTATTTGAGGTAATACCTTTTGGACAGATCAAACTGGACTCCTACTAAATATGTTCTAACAATGCTGTGGTTAAGGTGGAGTCCTGAATCATAGTATGCTGCGAATGCTAGAAATATGTCGAGAGGAGGAGTTATAATATAGTTTGCTGTAAATATAAAGAAAAGGTTCCAGGCTTGGCTATATGTCTTTTTGGTGTTAGTTGCTATAACTTTTTCCATCATTTCTGAAGCTTGGTCCGGAAGATGTTCTAGGCTAGAGTTGAGGGGAGTAGAAACAGTGGGTGTCAGATTGTAAATCCTGGAGGAGTGGATGCCTAATACCGAGGATCGAAGGAAACAGAGTGAGCAATTTATTCCTGAACATAGGGGAATATGTGTGATATGTGCTTGTTCTCTGAGGAGGGACATTTTTGCAAGGTCGGAGGTTTTAAGTTCAGATACGATTTCATAAGTAGTGTAAGAAATGAATATATCATTTCTACAAATATTATATTCTTTTGGGTGGGTGAATAGTCAAACAGCCAAAGGTATGATTAAAAATATATATTGTACATAAACCGCAATTCTGTTACACAATGCATTTAGACAAACAGATAACAGACAAGAAGACAATATTTATAAAAATAAAACTTATATGAATTCTACATTATGTTATAAAGATACATTATAATATCCTCTGTAGTCAGTGTTTGAAGTTCATTCTCCATCAGGTTCTGCTGTCTGTTCCACTAGTCTCCTGGGCTTCTCTTGCATCATTCTTGGACTTCTGGCTCCTGGCTTCCAACACACCTCTTTTCTTGAACAGTATTTGGATTTTATTTTTTATATAATCCATTTGGGGATGTCCCACCACTCTATATATCATATATGGTGATACACTAAGGTAATAATTTAATTCACTCTTAGTTCCGCTAGTTTTCAGCTTTCTAAAAATGTACAAATGTCATCCCTTCCTAATAGCCACATTAAATTTGAAGCTTGTATGTGCAATGTGAGACCTGCAACGGTTGCATGCTTGAATTTTTGCGGATGGTGCTATTAAATTAGAACATGCTGCCAGTTTCAGGCTTGAGAAGCAAACACGTAAACTATTTTTCGCTGGTCGGATGTGCGTGATCAATTAGTCAAACTCATAGTTATGCGTTTAGATGGAGCCAATGGAAACAGCGATCATCAGAATTACATCACTGAAACATGGAGGTGAGATTTCAAAGTCTTACGAGGTTCAATAACGAGTTACTATCGGACCCACATTCCAGATGTAATGCAATATTGATAAAGCCGTAAATATGATATTCTATTACATGCGAGTTCTAGTATATGTATTAACACATTGATTGCTGGGATCGATATAACACAGAAAATAAACATGAAATAAAGTATTTTATTTGGCCGATTTGCGAGCTTGAGTATGTTGTGCTATTAATTCTAAGACCTAACATCACTTCCCTTTCAGGGAAAGTACAGTAGTGTTTGTATATGTGCATTTACAGTGCTACGGATTGGACTTTACCCCCTTGCGGGTCCTCTCTAGCACTAGTTAGGTTCTTGGCTTCATATGCAAGTTACAGGGTTTAACGCAAGTGATTTTGATGCAATTTAATAGCACAATTGGAACGTAGCAGTTACAGGCTTGTGAAATCAAAGGATTTGCAAGCTCGCAAGTTGAATTCTCACGTAGGGTTTTCTCGCTACTACTCCACAAGTCGTCTGCGGGCTGGTTTAAGAGGCCAATTTAATAGCCAAAAGTCTTGCGATCTTCATTACGAGCTATGTTTAGGGGAATTTAATAGGGCTGTAAGGCTTATTGTTTGCTCTGTAAATAAAGACCAGCTGTGATTATTATTGGTATCCCTGCACCTGTTTGGCCTGATTGATTATTTTATTCAACTAATTACAGCAATACACACTTATACATATATAAAATGAATGCATTTGTGGTCCTATTATTCAATTTATACCAAATAGACATGAGGATACCATCATTTTATATTATGTTATATTTAAAAAATACACTTATTAAAGTCATAATGTTAAAAATTGCCGGAATATAAGCCATATTTTACAGTAGCCTCATCAGTAGTTATCGGACAGCCATATTGTTACAGCTTGTTCCCCGATTCTGATCTGCTACCAGTACACGGATGAGTATTCTAAGAATAGTGTTTCTTCCATTTGTGGACGGCCAGCATGATGTCATTATCTCTTTACATGTATGATCGTGAAAAGTGATGATGCTAAACATGGTGTAGTTCGTCTTGCCAAGAGAAAAGACCTTCCATTTGGAAAGGCAAGTTGAACACACATGTAGGTCTTCAACAGACTGTTGGCTGAGTTCAATGGTGGCATAAATTGCTAATGAAAGCGGCATCCTTGGAGAAGTATTTTTGTTGCATAATTGTTTTGACCGAGTAGAATGTGAAGCTCTTTCAAGTCACATCTCCACACAGTTTGGAATAAATTGAGGTAATCCTTGAGTCATTATAATTTATTATCTGGAAGTCTGGTTTCCATCCATACAGTGACCAAGATGAAACCCAGGAACTCCACCAAAGTGGGGCCTTCCGTTTTACCAGAAGTGCAGGGTGTATTACGTTCTTTGAATAAAGACGTTGCATTTTGGAGGTGAGTGTCTTGGGGGAATTCAAAGAACAGGAAATTGTCAAGCTAATGAATGATGTCTCAACATCTATTGATGTTCAAAAGAATCCAACATAAACATTCATGAAACATATCAAAAATGTGGGACTGCTCTTTGATCTGAAGGTCAATTGTGAGGCAAAATAATAGTCTTTATTCCACATTACACCATGGAGATGCAATAGATTCAGGTCTATAGGAAGTTGTTTGAAGGCATCTTTAATGTTGGACTTAAGAGCCAAGTCCATAGACATAGTTTGGTAATAAATGAAATAGCATCATTGACTCTTGCATGTTGCAATGAATATTACTCAGAAGGAATAAAAGAGTTGATGCTGAGAATTGTATGATTGTGAGCTGTAAGAAAGATTAATTACTAACCTCTTTCTTGAAACATTATTTTCTAGTAGCGATCCCGATTGGGTCGATTCTCCAAATTGGAAACAGAGGCGATTTAAATGTCCTAGTAGATATCCATTTGTAACTTCAGAAACAAGGAGTTTTTCTACTACCTCAGGCTCCTTTGTACCTGAGAGCAGATGGTCACTAGCAAAGGAAAATTAACAAAGTGCTTTGAAGGGTGGTCTGTGTGATAAGCAGGGAGTAAAGACAAGTTAATGGCCACCAGTCATTTAGTGTGCATTATAGTGGGGAATAGGGTTCCTAATGCGATTGTAGCACACTGCACAAGCATGCAAAAGTTGGGGCCCTTTGAGTTCAAATTATTACATATTGCAGATGCCCCAAGATAATTCACTGGCATACCTCGACGATCCTTCTGAAGACAAGCAGGAAGGGCAGCTTCTATAAAAAATACAGCATGGATAGGAGTATTTTGGTGGATGAGTGTAGGTGGATTATGACAGAAAATTGATGCATGTCAGGGAGACTGACAATGTTGACATATAGTAGCTTTAATGCTGGCAAAGTGACAACAAAAAGCTTGTGGTCCAGAAAGGACCTATGAAGGATATAATTAAATTGGCTTAGAGCAGCATCTGCCTTTAACATCCTTCCGTTCAATTATATCCCTTTTTAGATGCAAAGGTATAAAATGCACTGGCATGATAATAAGGGGTGTTGATGACTGTTCACCTACGTTAGCATAAGGAACTGGTAGTGGTATTTCAACCATGGTATTAATCTGATTTTCTAGCAGGACCACGTGGTTCTTCAGAGTATTCATTGAGGTATATATATCAAACATTCTCTGTATTTAATCAAGTTGGTCAGTTGGTGGTTCTTGGATGGTTGGTTGGCTACCTCTACCAGCATGTAGAATCCTGTAGAGTCCCATCTTTCTTTCAGTAGCAGTTTAGGAGATTCCATTGTCCTTAAGTTCCTGAAGGAGCCTAAGAACTCCCCAAAGACAGATTGATAATTGCTATCAGCCACTTATGAAGGCCAGACAAGGGAAGAAGTAGACTGAGATAGTAAACTTTCAGAATTTAAGAGAACTTGGACAGCCATATTAGGCCATATTAGGCTGAACCTCGCCAAGGAGACAGATGCCACCTAGAGGGAAGCCATCGTCAAGGCAATGGAGGACACCAAACCAGTCTGATGGACGGTAAGGGATGAGAGGCAACTGGAGACTTGGAGGCACCCGGAAAGATCAAGGGCTAACAGAAGGATAGAGGAAAGAGGAGAGCAAGAAGAAGGACAAAAGGGAAGCCAGATGAGGCAGAATGCCAAAGGAGGTGAATACAGAAGAACAGGATGGGGCTAGGTATTGGGAAAGGGCACAGGGGGGAAGCAAGACAGCAGACAAGGGGAAGCAGATAGGGAAGCAGGAAAAATAGCCAGAGACAGAATGCCAACAGAGCGTCCAGTGCTATGTGCTGAGGTGTCTGTCATCAGAGAAGGAAGGAACTCCTAGAAATAGCCTGTTTTTCTCTTAAGTGTAAAAAATTACGGCATAATATTTGCAAGCCGCACAATGCTGTTGTTTGCCACACAATGCAAGGCTCACAATGCCTTGCTACGCCGCACATTGCAAGCCTCGCCATGTCTGGCAAAGCGGACTATGCAAGCCTTGCTATGCACTGCTTCTCTCTCTCTCCTTCCCTCCTTCTCTCGCCTCTTAATGACGGGATAATATTTTTCTCTCCCCCCCCCCACCAATGTGTCTCTACCCCCCTCCCTCCCCTGTGTCTCTTCACCCCCTCTCCCTCTCCTGTGTCAAATTCTCCCCCTCTCCCTCCCCTGTGTCTCTACACTTTCTTCCCCCCACTCTCTCTCCTCTGTGTCTCTTTGCCCACCCCCCAGCAGGCAATCTCCGCTCCTGTATCCTCCCTCCCTCTTCCCTCCTGCTCTCTCCTTCCCTCATCTGCGAGCCCCTCAATGAGCATGTTTGGCGCTCATTGCGAGCTTTGCCATGCGCTACGCACGTGCGCAACTCTCTATTTTAGGCAAACCATTTGCGAGCCTCGGCATGCTATACGCACGTGTGCAACCCACAGCATTACAGGCCCCTCAATAAGCACCTTCCACTGTGTCTCTACACCCTCTTTCCCCCCGGTCCCTCCCTGTGTCTCTGTGTCTCTACACCCTCTTTCCCCCCTGTCCCTCCCTGTGTCTCTTTGCCCACCCCCCAGCAGGCAATCTCTCTCCCCCTCCTGTGTCCTCCCTCCCTCTTCCCTCCTTCTCTCTCCTTCCCTCCTCTGCAAGCCCCGTAATGAGCGCCGTAGGTGCTACTCGCATGCGCAACTCTCTATTTTCAGTGTCCATTTGCAAGCCCCGCAATGGGCATGTGCAACCCACAACTTTGCGGGCCTCGCAATGAGTGCATTTGGTGCCCATTGCGGGCCTCGCAATTAGTCCCTTTGGCGCCCATTGCGAGACCCGCAATGAGTGACTTTGCAGCTCATTGTGGGCCTCGGCATGCGCTATGCGCAACCCGCAACTTTGCAGTTGTAGCTAATCTAAAGGCTATGGGCGATGAGGAAAAATTATATTTGTACTGAGCCCCAAGATTTCTGATGGCTTAATCTTCCCTATTTCCCCATGCTTCTGGAGTAGAAGAAGGGAGGAGGATTTTTTTTTTTACTTATTGGCCATTTTAGAAAAGCTTATAACATTTGACATCTTCCTCTCCCCCACACATGCTCAGTAGAAGTCTGTTTGCAAGTATAGTGTAAACACCGCCTCAGGCTTTGAAAAGGAAGTACTAGTGTCACGGTAGCTTCCATCTACTATTATCTCTGAAAATACTTTTTGTGTTGTTTTGCTACATGTAAACTTTTTCCTGATCTACAAAGCCTATTAACTCTAGAGCTATAGGTTGCTAATATAATAATGATAATAATAGTTGTTGTTGTAAAACATAAGCATATGCTGTAGATTATTCTATTATAATCTAATTATTTTTCGGTAAAAAAATATAATTAGTCCATTGACAATGTAGAAAGTATATCTGGGATTTAAGATTTCCCTTGAGTTAAAAGATTGAGAATATATAAAACTACAATATTTATTAATGAAGCGGACACTAGAAGAAATTCAGCTGGTTTGAGATAAAAGATGGTCATCTTTAACACAGGTATGCATGTCTGAATTGCACGTCTGAAGCATTTATGTTTTTTTTAAATATGATAAACAGATATATCCTATTTCTAAACATGGTCGTAGGAAATAGAGAAAGAGAGGAAAGCAGCCTAGTTTGAATTGCAGTTAAATATATGAGTATTCTATCCGCGATTCATATATGGATGTTGTAAGCACAAGCATATATATGTGTGTGTGATTAAATAACCAATATTTAAATTATCTATGAATAGAATTATTTCCTCTTAAAAGGATTAACTTCAATGTTTCTTATTCTTACAGAGTTTAAAATAGGAGAAATACTCTATATTAAAACAAAGGATTAGTTTTACTAAGGTAAGTATAAGTGGTGAATTGCTACAAGGGCCCTACTAAATTCTCAAAATCACAATTACCAAAGCCCGTAATGCAGCCAGCAAAAGTTACTGATATTTAATTGACCTCCTCTAGCTACCCGCAAACTATTTGTGAGCTACAGGCTGAAATTCCTACGGGTTGTAAAAATCAGCACTCCGACCCATCTAAGTCTTTGATCTTTTAAGCCTGCAAATGTTATAATCGCTAAAATTGCAAATCAGGATTTAATTGCAACAATTCCACAAGCCCGCAATTGCCTTCAAACCCGTAAATGGCAAATGTAGCAAAAAATTATTTCAGTACTAGAGATGACTTGCAAGGGGGTTAAACACCTGTTCATAACACTACAAAAGCAAATAAAAACACTATACTGGACTTTAAAATACGGGGAAAGCGATGAAAGACGTTAGAATTAATTTCACAACAGTCTCAAGCTCGCAAATCTGCAATATCGGACATCTAAACACTAATTGATTGACACTTAGAACACATGTTTTACTGATAACATGATGACGGTCTCATTTACTGTTGGCTCTTTCTAAATTGTAACTTACTTAGGTTACAGGGTTTACGGTTTTAGACTTTGGTCCTGTAATTGCGGGCTTGTTCAATTAAATTGAGCTGTAACGGTTGCAATTTACATTATTATTTAAATGAGGCCCATAGTGATGCATTTTATGTATTCTCTGCATTCATTAATCTAAGTTCACATGACCCATTGCAAGCATGTCGTGTTTTTATGTGTCCCTAGGATGCTGTCCTAGGAGCACAACCACATGTTCATTCTGTATTAAAGGGTTGTTTTTATTTTTACTTTATATGCAGCAGGAAGCTTTTCAATCTTGAATGGGACTTCTCTTGCAAATATTTCCTCACTGATTTATTTTTGAGTGAATAGTTTCTTGAAGCAGTAAAACTAGGGATCTTCAACCTCCTCTTAACATCAGGTAAGCAAGTCAATTTAACTGGTCAGATTGTTTTTGTATGGTCCTTTGAATAACAGTTAATGTGATTTATCTGTCAGATGTTAAAGACCCTAGTGGATTTTCATGTGGCTTTTTTGCAAATGTAGTTTAAAGAAATTAGCTGTAGTTGCCTATCTATAGCCATAATCTGCAAATATTCCAATATGCCTTCATAAAATAATTCACTTAATTACTCAAATTTAAGATACTGAACTTGGAAAAAAAAATATTTTTGCTGATCAACTTTTTCTGTCTCTTATAGGAAATGAATGAAGGAAATCAGACAATAGTAAAATATTTTTTTCTGCTGGGGCTTGGAAATCTTCACAATCTTAACATTTTATTTTTCATCCTGTTTCTAATTATCTACATTGCAATCCTAATGTCAAACATTGCGGTTGTTTTGTTGGTTGTGACCAATCATAGTCTTTATTCTCCAATGTACTTTTTCCTTTGTAACATGTCCTTATCGGAAATCCTATTCACCACAAATATTGTACCTAATATGCTACGTCTTATATTGTTAGGAGGAGGCTCCATGTCTGTTACTGGATGCCTCACACAATTCTATCTCTTAGGAGTACCAACCATTGCCCAGTGTCTGCTTCTGGCTACAATGTCCTTTGATCGTTATCTTGCCATTTGCAAACCTCTGCGTTATACATCTATCATGAACATTAAGCTTCAGCTACAACTAGGCATCATCTGTTGGCTACTGGGTGTTATTTTGGCTCTTTTCATATATATTTTCTTAAATAAGCTGGAATTCTGTGATTCCAGTGTTATTAACCATTTCTATTGTGACATTGCACCAGTTATAGAATTGTCTTGTTCTGACACTTTAATTTTGAATGTGGTCACTTATCTGGTTTCAGTTACTGTAGTTATATCTCCATTTATGTTTATTATTGTAACATATATCTGTATTTTTCTCACGATTCTCAGGATCCCATCTGCCACTGGGAAACAGAAAGCTTTTTCCACCTGCAGCTCCCACTTGGCAGTTGTCTGTACATATTATGGCACACTAACAACTATTTATATATTTCCATCAAATGAGCATTCAGGAAATATAAATAGGGGTCTTGCCTTACTTTATACCATGGGGACTCCATTGTTCAATCCAATTATATATAGCTTAAGAAATCAAGGTATGAGGAGAGCTATACAAAAAACTGTCAGCAATTTGGGGAAAATATGAATATATATATACATATATATATATATATATATATATATATATATATATATATATATATATACACATTGAGGGGAAAAAAGTATTTGATCACCTGCTGATTTTGAGCGTTTGTCCACTGACAAAGAAATTACCAGTCTATAATGATAATGTTAGGTGTATTTTAACAGTGAGAGACAGGATAATACAATTTTTTTAGAGGTTGATCCATTGTTTGGTTTTAGCCAATAGATCTTTTTGTTATCTATATATATATATATTTTTTTTTTTAAATACCACAATATGGTCAAACTAAAAGAATTGGATGAGATGGGCCTAACTCAAATAGAAAAGGAATGCCTGAATACTTATGAACAATCACAAAGGGAAAATGAACAAGTAAAATGGAAATTAAAAATAGCTAGTAAATTTACTCCACAGTTCTCTCTTTCTCCACCTTTGGAAATATTTGTGGAATTGGTAACAAAGGAATTAAAGGAATTGGACAAAAAGACTCCAAAATATACATCAACTACCAACTTAAATACTAGAGAATTACATGCTCTCAAAGAATTGTAAGAGAATGATAAAATTACCATAAAACCTTCCGATAAAGGAGGGTATGTGGTAATATTAGATACTACAGAATATGTAAATATGACTCAAACACTATTAGATGATAAACAATGCTATTTGAAGCTATAATCAGACCCAACAGAGGAATGTATAGCATCATTGCAAAAACTAGTAGATGAAGCAAAAAAGGTAGGATTTATATCAAAAATGGAATGAAATTTTTTGTAAACAAGAATCCAACGATTCCAACTTTTTACACAATACCCAAAATACACAAAGACACAAAAAAACCTCCAGGAAGACCTATTGTGTGAGGGATAAAAAGTGTCACTCCCAATCCTAGCATATACGTAGATGAAATTCTGAAACAACATGTGGTAACTTTACCATCCTACATAAAAGATACCAAAGACACTCTACGTAGGACTGATGGAATAACAACAACAAAAAACACACTACTAGTAACTATGGATGTTGAATCTCTGTATACGAGCATTAAACATGAACAAGGTCTAATAGCAGTTAAATCATATTTGGATACAAAGGGATCAGACTATGAACAATATAACATCTTTATAATGAAATTATCAGAGTTTATCCTTGAAAATAATTATTTCCTTTTCAATAAACAACTATACAAACGAAAGAGGGGTACAGCAATGGGAACACCTTTTGTCCCAAATTGTGCAAATTTAAATTTGGGGCACTGGGAACATACGAAGGTGTTCTCAGAAGTAAATTAATTCTATACACAAAAGATAGAATTATGAATACGTTTCATAGATGACGTGCTGGTCCTATGGTCTGGTACAGAAAAAGAACTAAAGGAATTTATAAAAATCTTAAACACAAAAAAAAATAATTTAAGACTGATGGTTGAATCCAACAAGAAAAATATACCATTCCTTGATTTAAGTTTTGAAATCAATGAAAAACAAGAATTGGAAATTAAGACACACAGAAAAACAACCGCAACCAATTCCTTATTACACTGGCAAAGTCATCATCCAACATCAACTAAAAAAGCAATACCAATAGGCCAGTACTTGCGTCTGAGACGTAATTGCAGTAACATCAATGATTTCAAAACACAAACAAAAGAATTACAGGAAAGATTTATTCAAAGAGGATATCCAAGAAAATATTAAAAACTGCGTACCATAGAGCATTAGCTGAAGAAATAAATCATCTTTTACATGATAGAACAAAGGACCAAAATCAACAGCCTATCCGGTTTATCACAAATTATTCAAATCAGTCACAATAAATAAAATTCATAATGCAAAAGCACTGGGACATTTTAACATTAGATAAAGATCTCAGCAAAGTAATTACAACAGTGGGTACGACAACATACAGAAGAGCAAAAAATCTTAGGAATCTTCTTGTTCATAGTAATTATGAAGAGAAAAAAAGCCAAATAAACTGGCTAATAGAAGCACAAAAAGGTTCATACTCATGTGGCAAATATAAAGCCTGCCCCTTTGTACCTCATAAGAAAGAATTCTATAATGCAACTACTACTAAAAGTTAGTTTAAAAAATATACAGGAAAAACTAAGAGACAATTCAGACGACTTATATTAGAACACATCAATGATGTCTTAAATAAAGTGGATACATCTATTGCCAGACATGTTAGACATGAACATAGCAATAACCCATACTGTTTACAATTTATTGGCATAGACCATATCCCTCAAACTATCAGGAAAGGTAATTGGGATAAATGTCTACTGTGCCGTGAGGCTAAATGAATTTTCCAGTTAGATACAAAAAGTCCATCAGGTTTAAATGAGGAATTTACCTATGCAGCTTTCATTTAATTCATAATAACAAGTGTAGTAGTTAATTGTTGGGAAATATACCAGGAATTGTAAACATTAATAATAAATAGATAAATATATTTTATATATTCACACAATTATGGGGACAAAGAATAAGGCTTTATATATAAAACACAAAATGTAACAAAATGGTCATAGTCAAATTTAGTCTCCTTAACTTGAATAATTAATAAAAACTATGTGAAGTAAGATATAATCTTTATTGTATGAGATATAGAAAACTAACATCATAATAATAAAGAATGTAGGCTTAATGTAAGCATAATATTACACACAATTAAATCATTTTACAAAATAATTATTCATTACATGGATATAATTTATGATTTATATTTCACCAATTAAATAATCATAGTTAAAAACATACATCTCTAAATTATATATATACAACAATAAAGAAAAAATCAGTTCAGATATGCCTATATAATATATGAGGATAAAAGGCAATTTGCAAGAACTGAAATAGTTAATTAATTGCTTAGAGAGGCTTTAAATAGAGGCCTACAACGTGGTAATCCAGAGCCCCTGATGAGCTGAGATCCACAGATCTCACGAAACGTACGTCGGGTGTTGATGACGTCACTTTGGCGCCAAAAAAAACGGCTGAAGCAAAAGCTGAAAATATGCTATAGCTTCTTAGCAAAAAGCTTCTATTCAGAGGTCCCATGAAGATATTACATGCTTACACTGTCCCATACAAGTTATATTTAGTGGCCCAGGTATAGAGGGACCACAAGTCCATATAAATGTCCAATTGCATTTAGAACTTTGGGGTATAGTAGTGGTGTCTAAAAAGAACCGCAAGATACAACCTACTCAGTCCTATAATGATACAGAAGGTGTAGTGGTCTCTCATAGTAGAACCACGAGGTAAACAGCACAGATTGCCAGTTTCCAACTTGTAGCGTTTATCATAGTAGAACCAAGAGATATATAAACAGCTTGCCCTAAAGTTTGCAGAAAATATAGTTGGTATAGTAGTGGCAGTTTTTTGCCACAAGGTAATTATTGATGAAGTCCTTGCTTGTGAAATGGTGGTCTCATAGAGATTACACAGATTGTAAGAAACAAAAATACAAAGTTTTTTTCAGCAACATAAATATCTTTATAATGCAATTGAACAATAGTAGGATGTAGTAGTGACACTAGCCAAGATAGTGTCACAAGATAATCACAGTCAGACTGATTAACATTTGTGAGAAAAGCAGTAAAACTTACTTATGGAAATGTATGCTTGTAATCCAATATACATAACTGATTGAATTCTAAAACTTTATTTTTCATAATAGTATTGGCAGCATACTGACAGATACTCTTAATCTCAAGACATCTTGATAGGACCAACAGAAACAAATAAACTATTTATAGAAGTTATATATTCATCTAAGTTGATAAATCCCACCACCTTTGAATAGAATGTATAACACATTTGTATAGAATGTATAGCACTTTTTTCATTCTTTCACTATTTTATGTTTTCATTTGAATTTTATCCCATTTAATTAGTTTATGTACAAATAAATCACAAATATATATACAGTATACCTTGAGAAACAATTCAATGTACAGAATTTTACCCTTTTTTATTGGTTCCACATCAAAAACTAAACTGACCGTCCACATCATTTTTAAGAAGATACACTCACTGAACATCAACTGAGATTCTGTGAATGTGAACTTAACAACTGGGTATATGTGTATTTTTGTGCGGTACCCACTGAGCATCTGCAAGCAAGTACATATGTGTCTTCAATAGTTTGCTATACAGCAAACCTAGGGGCCTCATTAAATTGCAAGTTACCGATCAATTAAAATGACTCAAGCTTGTAAGTACTGTACATGGCATAGATAGCACTTCAGAGTCTTATCTTGATCAGCTAAGCAAGACAGCTTAGACAGAACCAAACCCTTAACTTGCAGCTTAGACAGAGCAAATAGTAAATGAGACCGTAATCATGACATCAATAAAACATGTTTAAACCACAAATCATTAGTGTTTAGAAGAACAATTTGCGATCTCACAATCCAGAAATGTTGAAATGTATAAAAATCAATAAATCTACTGGTCTAGTGCATGCGGGTTCCATGATATGTATTAACCCATTGATTGCTGGGATCAATATAACACAGAAATAAAACTTTATTTTTCCCCTGAGATTTGCGAGTTTAAGACTGTTGTGCAATTAATTTTAATGCCTTAGATTGCTTACCCTGTATTTTAAAGTATAGGAGTGTGCAGGTGTTTAGCCCCCTTGCGAGTCCTCTCTAGTACTTGTAATATTTTTTGCTACATTTGCCATTTATGGGTTTAAAAGCAGTTGCGGGCTTGGGGAGTTGTAGCAATTTAATAAGGATTTGCTATTTTAGCACTTGTAACATTTGCAGGCTTGAAATATCAAAGGCTTTGCTGGGTCGGAGTTACCATTCTGTCAGCCTGTAGGGATTTTCATCCTGTAGCTTGCAAATAGATTGTGAGTAGCTAAAAGTGGCCAAATTGATATCAGTATCTTTTGCGGGCTACATTACGGGCTACTGTAACTACAATTTGGACAATTTAATGAGGCCCCTATTGTGTTAGCACAGTGAGCCATAGAAGGAGTCAGCATTGGAGTCAAGTCTGCTTCATTGATGAGAGTGTCATAAATGATAATGGGTCTGGAATTTCAGAAGCAACTGTGCACCCATGGTATCACGTTTGGTTCTCCAGCTGAAATCATAACTGAAATCATAACTCTACCAACTCAGCTACACCAAAGACTGGAGAAGCACATGGGCAACCTATACTGGGGAGCACAGTCACAGTTGCACCTCTGGATGCAATAACACCACCAGGGACTACACTAATGGCTAAGTATTTTGGGGGAGCAAGATATTACAACAAAGTGGAAAACCATCGTCATCACTTTAGGTCATGTAATGCAAATCGAACCTTTGAAATTTATGGGCATTGAATATATCTCTGATGAAGAATGCATTTCTTTTCATTTTGGATTACCACATTAGAAATTCTACAGACCTAGGGGTATTAATGCTGGCATGGCTAGTTTTATGGGACTATATATATATTTGGTAGTTTTATGTATTTATGTATTAATTTGTTAGATCTTTTTGACCAATAATAAAAGACATTAGATGATTTTAATATGAGCTATTTTAGTTTTGTCATGGTATGGGGCCAGCAGGGCCGACAAGCTCTGGAACTCCCACTGGTTAGGTCTTTATATCAGGTGGGAATGACTATCCTCAGTGACCCAGGCAGGGTTCAGAAATTATCTTATGAAAATATTGTAATACAGTAATACAGTAATTTCCCTGACCTAATGAAGTACAGCTCTCACACTTGTAATTGATGACCAATTAATTTATTGGAAATGAGTAAGCAGTTTTATAGGGGACTAAACAAAAATCCAGTCAGGCATTAAACAGGAAACAACACGTCCACATACCCTTAACATAACTTAAACATTCCTCCCCCTTGAGTCTCTCCCATTGACCACTGTCACAACCTGTTCTTTGTTGGACCGATCCTACCCACAGGCTGGTTCTATTCGGTATCCCACAATTCAAGGACAAGTTGCAGATTCTCAGGACAAGTTACAGAATTTCTCCTTAGAATAAAAATAATAAACCTCTTCCGTCTAAATGAAATACACCATGTATATGTTTACCAAACAGAGCATAATCTTTATTTTTTGGTTCACAATTTACACAGTGTTGACACGATACAACAAAGGGTATTTTTCATAAGTAAATACAACTTAGCATTTTTTGGCACTTTGAATTTCTCCTCGTGGCTAAACGATCCAATCAGCACTTGTTATTTGTCAGTGCTTCTGTAATTGACTGGAAAAGTCAGAGGAGAAAAATCTAGGGACTTCCACCAAAGGGCATGGCGTCAGTCTGTTTATTTCCTGTCTAAATGTGGATGAGTCTATGGCTCCAAATGTCAGATTCCTCCTGTCATTGTTTAGGCACACCATGGGGGGGGGAGGGGGGGGGGGGTACTGGGAATAATGGATACAGAGTGTCTGGGTTATGTGTCAGGGTTTAACCCAAGTGAGGACCATGGATCTGGGTAGACAGGCTTATGTTCTGGGGAGAGGGGCTTTCTCTAATCAGGGAACTTAGTGGAGGAGTGCACTTGTTAGTGGGCTCAGGGAGCCCTGTAAGTGGAGGAGGATGAAGCTTAGGTATTCCTGTTCCCTGGCCGACATCCTCTCGGGTAGAGGTGCCTTTCTTTAGTTAGAGAGGAGTCAGCTAGGAGAGTGAGGTGGATCGAGGGTGTATTCACTTTTGGTGACTGACCAAGACTTCCATAACATTTCTAACAATTCCGGCTCCCTATTAGATTGTATGGCTAGGGACAAGTATAAACCGATTAGTGGTTAACTGCAAGACAGTGGATCAAAAGGATATCACTTGCATAGCACTTGACATTCGTCTGTTTAAACAAAGCATTGCAATTGTTGTCTGACAACCTTGTTAACTATACTTGATGGCTCAGTCATGTCCATGGATCTCCCTGTAAAAGTCTATGGAGCCCTTCTTGTCTATAACTTAAGTTTAAATCCTTCCAGGAACCTAGCTTGGCCCTGGGACTGGAAGCAAACTAGGTATCATGGTTGGCTACTGGAAGTGGCTACCGGTTGCCCTTAAATTGTTACTGAATACCATCTGGAAACGTAATTCCTATACAAAAAGTAAATGAAATAACAGCAAATGGTAAGACATGCCACACAGATGTCACAATACTATCATACCCGAAAGAGCTTGTATTTAAACCCAATAAAACAATGTAATATTAAAACACTCACAAAAAAAAACAATACATAGCAGAATGTGTGGTATCTTTAAAGTGACTTACACTGACCTGATTGTTACCACAGACAATGAGAGTGTCAGATGTGGTCAAGGTGCCAGCGTGTCTCATCCGTTATCTTAACTTTCCCCATTACGTGTACACTGCACAAAGGTACATCTCCAAACCGTGTTGCCAGCAAGGAAATAATCATAGGCACTGGGTCATGTATAATGTCCATTATCAAAATCTTAAATATGAAGTAGGTTCTTGAAGCATTGCTAATGTTTAATATTCTTATGTATTTTTAATTTATTTTTGAATTGGTATTGTTGTTGCCATTTTGTTTTTATTTCTATTTTGGCCATATCTTGAGAAGACTTGATTCCTTGCTGGAGGACTTTAATTTTATAATTATGAAGTTATTGCCCCCTAATACAACTCCTCTGATCCAGCCCATGGAACAGCAGGTCATCTCAAACTTCAAGAAACTGTATACCAAGGACCTCTTCTAGAGGTGTTTTGAGGTGAAGTCAGATTCTGAGTTGACACTGAGAGAGTTCTGGAAGGACCATTCCAATATTCTCCACTTTTTCACTCTGAGGAATGTCGGGATTATTAAACGACATATATTTTCTAAATACTTAATAATATTTTTAATCTAAATTTTGACTTCAGAATCAATTTATAGACACACATTCCTCTCTATAAAATAATATTTATTGCTAATAACAAATACCAACTAATCTAATATATTTATATCAAAAATGATGTATCAGATTAATTGCAAATAAGATAAAATCACATCAGCCAGTAGGTTTGATTGGCGTGGCTCTGTCGGCCATCTTGGAAATAAAAAAAATAAAAAAATACAAATGATTTTAGTTCAATTATATTTCACTAAGCATAATTCTAGTAAATATAACAACAGTTTACCTTTTAATATAATATATTGGATATAAACTCTCAAGCACGTGCTTCCATAATAATATGTCAAGGGTTTTGGCCATTTATATGGTGATATTATCAATATCAATAACCTTTATTAATATTAATTAACAATTTACATGTTTCACATATTTGCCAATTTTGACTAATTTCTGAATTCTTATTACACGATAAATTAAGAGCATTAGCCTCATGAAATAAACAGAATTGTATTATGTGAGAATATATTTATTATAAAGGAATACAAATAATTATACAGTATATTTTAATAACAAGTTGGTATAACAATTGTAACAGATATATCAAGGTACATCAATTATAAATTGTTAATTATTATAACATTATCCACATAATCATATAATAAGACATGCCCGATAGGCTTACTATAAGTAAATATGGTAAATTATGACAACAGTGATGGTTTTAATTAATTTGGTATATTTACCCATATCTATTTATTAAGCTATTATACCCATTTCATATTATATGATTTTATATTAAAATTATAGTGTTATCTCTAATTAAAATGTTGTCTCTAATTAAAAAGATTAAAAAAATGAATTACAATTAATTATCGAAATATTAAAATGCTATAAAAGCTGATATATTTGTAGTATTATAAAATGAAATAGCAAATTATACGTTGACTTATAATTCGCCAGTTATATGGTATATTTATATATCAGAGAATATTGATATAGCAATTTATTCTATATTATATTATTAAAATATTTCAATGATTGTAATGAACAAAAATAACATATAAAGAAATGTTATACTTTAGATCATACCTGGATTCTTTTATTTTGGCTCCATCAAATGACTGGATTATGGTTCTTTTGAGAAGTTCTTGGTATGTAAATGTGTAAACTCTGTTCTTAGCGAGCTGTCTAAGTTTCTTTGTAAAATACATGTTTGATTTCTATGTGTTTGGAAAAATCACAATAGTTTTAAAGTATATAGTATATTTAGTTTACCCAAGTGTCTATGTGTCTCCTTGTCCTTGGTCCTCCCAGCTCTCTGCCTCTTCTCCTCCTTCTTTCTTTCAGTCTCCTTCTGTCAACTAGATTCCTTCAATTATATTCCCAACTTTATTTGCCTATCACAAATTCCAATCAGGACTTGTGTTTGTCAGCCAATCAAATGTTCTTATGATGTCATCACATATTTAAATCTTAATCAAACTCCACATGTCTAAGGCTGAACTCCTAATCTTTCCACCCTCTACTGCAGCTCCACTCCTTAAATATCTTTCACTGTTGACAACACCATCATCACTCCCACCTCCCAGGCCCGTTGTCTTGGTGTTCTACTGGATACCACCCTCTCTTTTATTCCTCACATCCAATCAATAACAAAATCATGTCAGTTTCACCTAAAAAAACATCTCCAAAATTCATCATTATCTTACAGAAGACACAGCTAAAATTCTAATACACTCTCTCATCATATCTCGACTCGACTACTGCAATTCCCTCCTTGCTGGCCTACCCATCTCTCGTCTGTTTCCCCTCCAATCCATAATGAATGCCTCTGCTAGACTCATCTTCAATACCAAACGATCAGTGTCTGCAGCGCTTCTCTGTCAATCACTCCACTGGCTTCCCATAGCTTTGCGAATCAAATTTAAAATCATGACCCTAACATAAAAAGCCCTCATCATCACCTCCTCTCACTCCCATCTTCAAGACTTTTCTCGTGCTGCCCCTACTATTTGGAACTCCTTCCCCCGCTCCATTAGACTATCTTCCTGCCTCAAAACCTTTAAAAAACTATTAAAAATCTTATCACCTTTAGCCTTAACATGCACAACTGAACATTCCACAGCTTAATAACACCTACACCCACAATCTACAGTACATCACACACACCTCCACTTGACTGAACCAATTGCTTTCACACTGCCATCTTGCATTTTTCACTTTTTTAAAAGGTGTTTAATGTGTTTTATGCTATGTACTCAACCCCTGTACAGCGCTACAGAATATGTTGGCGCAATATAAATAAAGATAAAAATAATAATAATAATAATAATGGTGAATATATATTTTTATATAAACATTTTATTCCATGAACGACAAGATGGGGCTCTTGGACCTTCAAATATCCTAGGAATTTCCAAACACTCACTAATGAACTTTGACAGAAACAAGCTATAAACCAAATTATAACCCAGACATGGTCAATAAAAAGTGTCATTATATTTATACACAGGAGAAATGTATTGTCTTGAGAGCTAATCTTTGCAGACGTAAAGTCTGTATATGTATGGGGATTTAAAGGAGTATTCTGTTGTTTCAAACCTTATCTTTTCAATTAGTTAAGGAATCTGCTTTTACAGGACAATGGGTTTTAGAATTTCTCTTCAATGAGAAACTGTGAAAAATATAACTTTTTATAGATATATTCCAATAATGGAATTGCATGCATATATATTTATAAGTATACATGTATAGTACATATAACATATTAGTATATTGGTTGGAAATTAAAGGTTAATAATAGGGTTATATATTAGATTTAATACATAGATAATACCCATATAAAATTGGATTTTATTCATGAAAAGTTCTGACAGGAACTTGGAGGTTAGACCTAGCAGAATAGTGGAGGACATTGTGTCTCTGGGCAGGTCAATGGGTCTGGAGGTCAGCAATGAAGTCATTCAATAGTTAATGGAGGAGCACATTCAAGACCTCAGCACTGAGGAGCTGCAGGAACTTCAAAGAGATCTGCAGTAGGCTGAGGAAATTTCTTCAGGTGAAAAGAAGAACTAAATGGGCTGAATAACAAAAATGTGTTGAAAAGTATCACAGTGACAGAATTATAGCAAGCCACAATGTGGACTTGTTTAATAATCAAACAAAGTCTCACTTCAGAAATATTGTAATACGAATGCAGAAGCAAGTTTGTCTTTATAGGTTCTAGTGACACTCCCTACATCAGAGTCTCCAGCAAGATTCACCGGTGTTAAGAGACAAAAAAGAGAAAGATCCAAAGTGCCTGATGTAGTAATGGAAGAGAACTCCCCTTCCAAACAATAACCTGTCTCCTTCTTCTCTTCCTCTACATTGCCACCATCAAGTCCTTTCAGCACAGTTAAAGTGAGGTGAAATTCTATGTTGTTTGATGTAATTATTGTTTTTAAGTTATCCCTATTTAGTTTTAAAGTTTTGTATCCAAAAACACGACAATCAGTTTAAACTAAAATTTGACAATTCTGGGGTTTGGAACGGATTATTTCAATTTACATTGATTCCTATGAGAAATGCTTGTTTGGTACTCATTCTGCCATCCGGAATTAATTAAGGGCGATAACCGAGGTACCACTGTATTTGTATCCAACAATTCTGTCTACTTTGGAAAATTACAGTCCAAAATCAGATTAAATCTGGGACTATTTATTTTCAACAAATATTGCTTTATTATTTATGTTCTCTTGAGTGCTTGATCTAGACTCTACTGAAAACAAATTGTATCCACTATATGCACTAGGGTGATGACCAGACACTGAGTGGAACATTTGTGCCAAGGAAGACTTTGTCCCTGGATGTCAGGATAGATAAGCTAGAGAGACATTAGGTAATAGTTGATGGGGATTTATCCTGAGTGTAATTGAAGATTTAAAGCACCAATGTAAGAACTTTTCAAAGTAAAATATTTTTTTAATTAATCATTAATTAGCTTTAAAAATTCAAATGCAAACAAAAGCAAAGAAAGGCTTGATGAGTATCCATTTAAATGAAAAGTCCAATGTTTGTATCAGTCCATGGACAGAAACAATAGCAAAACCACAGTCAAGCACTGAAAGCAGACTGGCTATACAGCAGCAAAAACTGGAAACAGGGGTTCTCTGACACAGACTGGTAGCTGAAGGCAGGAAACAGCACGCAGGTGGAGGTGATACTTGATACAGAGCAGAGCTGAATGTACAGGAACAGAAGCAGCAGTACTAGACATAGAACTCTATCCAGACAGGAACAGAAGCAGCACAGCAATGAAGCAAAACAACAACGCTACAGCAACGAAATAGGCAGGACAAAGACTCACAGCCAGAAGAAAGTCTTATAGCTGCCACTTTGATGTGATCTTAGCTGTATCTCAAAAGACTCACTAGATGCAGATTGACAGAGCTCCATCACCTGCCAATGACTAGGGGGCCGAGTTAGGACCCACAGGAGCAAACCCATATTTCCTAAGGGTCCCTGTGTCCTACTCAGTCTGTGAGTCACTACAGGCCATGGATTCATCTGAAAAAACAGTGGGGTCTTTTTTGAACTGCCTTGAGGCCTACCAGACCAGGTACTCCTGATATCTCGACAATAATGGAACTGCTGCATTCTGTCCTCATTCCCCATTGTCCTGGAAACTATTGTGCAGATGACAGACACAATCAACATAAATTGCATTAATTATGGAAGACAGAGTACCTGGAGCTCTGCAGAATAAGGGGGTAATGCCTGACATCCAACATTTCTGAGACATTGTATCCAGTGAATAGCGGTTTTGGTCTAGTCTACAGAATAAGCTTTGGGACTATTAAGAGCATGTGTTGCTATTAACTGAAGTGATTGGCGACATTTCAAAACAAAATTTCAGCATTGAAAATAAGCTAGTGTATGATTTCTGAACTATGAGTAATAGTTCAGAAATTGGGGCTTCAAAAGGAGTGATCAGTCACATTAGTGCAATATTGAATGATACATGGACCCCACTATTATATATGTAACAATATTGTATTGAATTTTCAGCTGTCAATCCAGGGTTAAGCATTAGGTAAACCTACAAAAAGATTAGGAGCCCTATTAAATTTGACGATTTGTAGTTCCAGAAGCCAGTAAAGGAGCCCGAAAAAGTTACGGCTATTAATCTGCAGGTTACAGGCTGAAAATCCCTACGGGCTGTCCAAATCTGAACTCCGACCCAGCTAAGCCTTTGATCTTTCAATCCCGTAAATGTTACAATTGAAAATGGCTATTAGATTCCTATAGGTCCTCAAACCTGCAACTGTTTTCACACCCATAAATGGCAAATGTAGCCAAAAAATCTACAGATACTAGAGAGGACCCGCAAGGAGGTTAAACTCCTGTCCGTAGCACTGCAAAAGCAGATATAAAAACACTACTGTATTTTAAACTACAGGGAAAGCGATGAAAGGTATTAAAATTAATACACAACAATCTTAAGCTCACAAATCTGCAATAAATAAAAAAAATGTTCAATATCCGTGTTATATAGATCCCGGCAATCAAGGTGTTAATACATATAACAGAACTTGCATGGACTAGAATATTATATTTATTGATTTTTTTCATATTGCATTATTTGCGGCCCTGATCACAACTCAGACTTTAAAACCGTAAGTGATTGAATTGTAACCTCCATGTTTTAGTGACGTAATGATGTCTCTTTTACTATTGGCTCCGTCTACACCCGTAACTACGGGTTGGAATAATTTATCATGTTCAAGCCCGGAAATGCTACGTGCCGAAGCATGGTTTACAGATTTGCAGCCTTATTAAATTGCGATTCAGTAAATTTAAAAGGGCTCTATATAAGCACACAGCATATTTTATTTACAGAAGTTTTTAGTTAGTGAAGACCTTGCTTTTGGATAGAAGCTCACTAACTAAAAACTTCTGTAAAAAAAATATGCTGTGTGCTTAAATAGAGCGCTTTTAAATTTACCAAATTGCAATTTAATAAGACTGTTGGATTCCAGCCATGACGTTGCAGCCTTTTCCAAATGTAATAATAAAAAAAACAGGACATTTAAAAGAATGACTGTGTGAATATTTAGTGGTTATAGAACTAAAGCATAATACTCCTACAGCTTTATGTTCCTGTGTGCCTCACAATACCATCCCTATCCTGACTGTACAAGCCAACATACAGGGTATTACATAGTATACAACTAAAAAAATGTATTTTGGCTTATATGGTCAGGATAGGGATGAATTAGCCTCTCATAAAGGAGATAGTTTTGTGAGGCACACAGGAACATAGCAACATAAAGCTAATGCAGTATTTTTTTATATTTTATTCATTTTTTGTTATAACACTGTAACTGTACAATAAATGTATTAATTCCATAAACACAGTCTTTCTTTTTAAACTATTAATAAAAGTGTTCCAAAATGTTTATTTATATTTGTCAAAGTTAAGCAATAGGGGCTTAAATGGCAAAGTATATGAGTTAAGACTGTGATGAGATTTTAAAATATGCCATGCTTTGTAAGGTGAATATAACATTGGATTATCTTTAATAGGTTGAGGGATTTCTGAATTCTGCAAATGTAGTAATACTGTTAAACTGAGAGCTGGATACATCAGTAGATTCAGTTTTGTTAATTTATAGGTAGTAGTTTCTTCGATCCAGCTGTAAGTACAAGGGAGGCCAGTGAATAGTCATACAAAGTTAGGTAGATTTATTTCACCTAAAGAAAGTTCTTGTTGCAGTTTATCCAGGGCAATTCTAGGACATTTTGAATTCTAAGGAAATTATATTTAGATATTATTAATCAACCTAGGGTAATTTATTTTACAAATTATAATGAGCATTATAAAGGGGTACAATATGTGATTTTAGTGGTTACATCTTTCCTAAATAAAATAGTTTGAATATTTTCAAGTTTTTTTTTTCCAAGTACAAAATACAGAAATATAAGACAAAGATAACATACATATACAAACAAAGATACATTATTTCAATTCATACTGTAAAGGTTCTAAAAGAAACATTTTTATCACATACTTGAGATAATATTAAAAATCTATTTACCAGCTCAATCGATAATTTCTAAAGAGATGCAATATATTGGTCCCAAAATTGCCAATCAAATAATAAGGACCTTTTGTTGCATTTAATGTAGAACCATTCCTCATGATTTCTCTATTAAGATTAATAACATTTAACACTTCTTTCCAAGATAGAATGAGAGGTTGGTTCCAATATTTCACAATAAGCAACTTGGCTACTAAAAGAATGTGAGAAACTAAATATCTCACCCTAGGAGCCAAGTCGTCTAAATTCATATGTAATAAAATTACTTGAGGGGTACAAGGAATTTGTTTTCCAATCATCTTTGATATTTCTAAACAAAGTTTTAGCCAGAATTTGCAGATATTATAACAATCCCGCCAGACTTGAAATATGGTACCCCGAAGTCCACATTATTTCCAACATAAATCATCCATCAATGGGTTAATTTTTTCATTTTAATTGTGACTAAATGACATCTCTGTAGTATTTTGAAAAATAGTTCTATATATGAAGTGTTAATCATTAAGTTCTTAACCAATCCAAGAGCTTTCTATCCAAATTTGTTCATCAAATTCAATTTGTAGGTCCAATTCCCATCCCTTCATGACAATACTTTTAATAAATGGAGTATTATCAATAATTATTTTGCTACATTTAGATACAATATGCAAATCCACTCCCTTTAATAAAAGTTCCTCCATTTTCAAAGGTTTTTCCATATTACAATTTTTATATCCCCAAGAGAGCATTATTTTCTTTGGATCTTCATAATTTAACCATGACAAATTATCTATTCCATTTTTATTCTGAAGTTCTGACAGAGACAGAAGGTTACCCTTAACACATAGGTCAGAGATGGAGTGAACCCCTTTATTTTTTAAGGTTTCTATCATTGAAAATTTTTCTTTAGTCCCCAGAATATCTATAGGAGCAGCTAGAGATGAGTATTTAGATAAAATTATGTTGTCTTTGTTATTATACCAAAATATTAGAAGTGACCTTATATCACTAGGAAAAATGTAAAATGATGGATTGTATTTATTAAACCATAAAATGGTTTGAATAGGTTGATCCCCTAGTATAGCCTCCTCCAATTGTATCCATCTAGGATTATTTTGTACAAGATTCCAGCTAACTACATGAGCTATAAAAAAATTCCATGTATGTCTCTTATTGAGGGGGAGCCCAAGACACCTTTTTAAAATTTCCTACATGAGATACTCTTCTTTATTCTAACTTTTTCCCCAAATATATAAATGTATCTATTAAATCTTGTATAATTTTCAGATAGTAATTTGGACATTTTCCTGAGATACATCTCATGAGGTATGTTATTTTTGGTAGAATACTCATGTTAACCGCTGCAATCCTAGCCTACCATGATACATTTAAGGATCTCCATACATATAATATTGGTCTAATATTTATCATCAGATGATTTAGATTATCTTTAAATAGATTTTTTAACTGGAAAGAGAATTTTATATCTATATGGACTATATAATGAGATTTCCAATGATATAGGTATCATTTTTCCAGAACAACTTTTACTTCTTTGGTTATATACCTAGTCAGACTATCAAATTTCGAAAGATTAATCTTAAAATAAGAAAGTGTGCAAAACCACAACAGGATAGTTCGGCGTTAGTCAAGGTCAGGACGATATCGTCTGCAAAGGACATGATCTTATACTCGTCTTTATCTCCCTCCCCCCCCACACCTCCAACTTCCTATGAATCTCTTATGGTCATGGCTAATGGTTCCATGAACAGTATAAATAATAAGGGAGATAAGGGACACCCTTGACGAGTGCCATTACTAATTGAAAAAAAATGTGATTCACAGTCAGAGCCTTACTATAAAAGCTCTTGAATTAGAATATAATGCCTTTACTAATTTTGAAGCAAACTCTCCAAGGCCATACTTTTGGAGAACTGCCTCAAAAAAATCCCAGCTGACCCTATCAAAAGCCTTCTCGGCGTCCAAAGATAGGATCAGAGTGGGAAGATCTTTCTTCTTTAAATAGTCCAAAATCTTCATCAAACGTCTGGTGTTGTCAGAGGCCTGTCGACCTGACACAAACCCTCTTTGATCTGGATGTATTAATGTAGGAATCACTTCTTTGAATCTGTTGGCTAGAATCTTAGCATAAGTTTTTACATCAATATTGATCAAAGAGATGGGACAGTAATTCCTACACTCCTCTGGATTTTTTCCTTGTTTTAATATGTTTACAATTTTATTATCTGATAATTATGGATGTAATCTACCTTTTTGTTTAATCTCATTATAAAGATTACAAAGATGGTAGTTCAGGTAAAAAATTCTGATAATATAATTGATCATACCCGTCTACCCCTGGTGCTTTATTTTTCTTACCTTTTTTTATGGCTTTTTTTATACCTTCTTTACAGATATCTTTATTCAGGAGATTTAGAACTTCTTCTATTGTTAATGGAAATTTAATATTATCTAAGAATGTATTAATCTTGTGTTTCTCTGGTTTAACAAATAGAGGATGATTTTCCAAGTTATATAAACTTCTATAATATTCCATGAATACCTCACTAATTTTTTCTGGATGTGAATGTAAGTTTTTTTCCAGAACCTTGTATTCTCAAGATCGTATTTTGTATTTGCTGTCTTTTTAGCTTATTAGCTAGATATTTACCTGTTCTATTTCCTAATAGGAAATGTGATTGCTGGTATTTCCATAGGAGTCTATCTGCCTGATGTTGCAGTTTTTATTTGATTTGATTATTTATTTCATGTATTGCTCTCCCATTCACTTTATTATGTTTTTCTCTATTAATACACTTACGTTTCTTTAGTTCAATATAAAGGAGTCTAAGAGGTTTCCGTCTTTGTTTATATATTTCTACCAATTTTGAGATTAACAAGCCATGAACATATGCTTTATAGGAGCACCCTAAGATTGTGGCAGATTTTACAGATTCTTTAATCATTTTGAAAAATTTGTGTATCTCCTTTTTCAAGAAATTGACATACTCTTGATTTTTAAATAACATGGGGTCGATTTTCCACCGTTTTCTTTTATGTACTATATTTAAGTAATCTAATAACAGAATACTCATCGAGTGATCTGACCATGGGGTTGGAAGAATATCAATTATTTTTACTAATCTCAAGGGGCCTCATTCTATTATCGGCCGTAGGAGATGCGGGGCCGCAAGGACCGGCCGCAAGCTATTCGGCTATTCTATTCCCCTCCGGCCGGGGATTCCGGCAGGCTTGCGGCCGGCGCCTTGCTATCCCTTGCAGCCGCTCGCGCAGGAGGAAAGACTTTGATCTAAATCGGCCGCAAGAGTTTTGGCCGCAAGAAAATCCTGGTTGCTATTCAATTGCTCCGGGAACCCTCTCTGCAAGGCTAAAACCGAGCCGCAGCTTACTTGCAGCAAAAAGGTCCCGCTAGCACCAATTAAGCACATTATAAAGCCGAAATAAAGCCATCCTGCACTCTGAGGAGACTATAAAGTGATTGTAGGTGTTAGCAAAAATAGCACAACATTCCCCTACACTCAAATCCGTAAATAAATATATTTTTAATTTATGTCACATATCCATGTAAAAAGTCCAGAGGGCTTGGAGCACCTCAGACGCGCCCACGCTGCGGCCGGAAAATAAACAGTTAATGTAAACTCGGATTTGGGCTGATGTGCAAGCTTGAGAGGGGGTTGCTATTAATCCTCATGTCCCCCAATATGATCCCTAGCATTTACAGAGATGTACAGTGCTGTCTTGAATTTATTTTTGCGTTTAAAGATTTCTGAGCTTACGGCCGGTTGCAAGATATACGGCCGGCCGTAAGGGGAGATCCTTGCGGGGCAGTATAATTGAATTGCAAGATAACGGAACCCCCGCAAGGAATCGCAGCCTTGCGGCTGTTTTACGGCCGATAATAGAATGAGGCCCAAGGTATTTATGTCCGTCAGAATGTAATCTATCCTTGAGAATGAGTCAAAGCGATTTAAAAAAAATTGGTAAATTATTTTTCGTTAGTGTGTAGTTCTCACCATAAATCCATTAAGTTTAAACTATTTAATTGTTTAGAAAATTCACTGGATAATTTAATATGTTGGAGTTTTTTTGTTGTTTTTTTTTGAGTGCTCTGTTTGTCCATGGTTACATCTAAGACCATATTGAAGTCACCACATATTATAAGGGGCCCCTGCTTAAATTTCTGAACTTCTTTCAATAAACTTTTGAGGAATCTATTTAGATTTTTATTTGGTAGACATGCATTTACTAATGTTATTAATATACAATTTATATTACCAATCCACAAGATATATCTTCCTAATGGATCGATCTTAGCATATTCCTTTCAAATATTTAACCTATTATTACAGAAGATCGAGACGCCTTTTGATTTATTATTAAATGTTGCATCTACTCTTCTGGAGAACTGCTTGTTATACATGTAATGGAGTGTCTTCTTTTTTAAGTGCGTCTCTTGGAGACATAAAATATCAGCATTAATTTTAAAAAAAGTTTAAGAAGGCTAGCCTTCTTTTTGTGGGGGAATTTAGTCCATTCACGTTATGTGAAATTATTTTTATACACATAGATTGTTAATAAGGGATATTTACAGAACATCTCATAAAGTAATCTACATAAAGATTTTTATTCATCTCTAGATTCAATTCTCTTTTAATTAGAACCTTAAACATTCTCACTTCAAGCATACACATAATTAAGAAACCAGAGCTAATATCCATTCGGTTAAACAGGGCCAATATGCTGATCTTTAGAAATGTCGGATGGGAATAACCCACATGATCGGGAGGTCAAAATAAAGGAAGAATCCAAATTATGACAGGTAATAAATTAATCATTATGTAAATACTAGCGACTTGCCCATCAAAAATTGCGAGCTTTTCCTCTCATGTGCTTTTGCTCCTCTGAGCACCTTCTGCGCTCATCACAAAGACAGATATATATATCTATATTTTTTTAAATAATAATTAATAAATTAGTTACTTAATAAATTTATATATTTTACCTATTTCTAATTAATATATCCAGCAATCAATAACCTTAAGAGCTAACAATCTCTTTTTATATTCCTGCAGCATACAATGTACAGTTGTCCTGTTGCTGCCCTGAGGAGAAAGTGTCATCAATGTCCCTGTGCATTAGAAATAGGCAGCGTGCGCAAGGGCAAACCGTTGGTTTAGTTGTGTAGATTCGCAGTGTTATTATTTGCAAACTAGTGTTGTAAAATGGCGGCATTTGTGTATGTGTTATGCAGCACGCAAGCATGTTCTGTCCTTTGTAATAGTGTATTTTGTACCTCATATATTTCTGTGTGAAAGTGCTACTCGGTTGGGGGTCCGGGGGCGTGTAGCCTTATTTTCATTTTGTTTGGCGGACATTTTTTTTCTTGCTTAGGCGAGTTTCGAGTGACGAAACTTGTCTAAATGCACTTAAATTTGCATTCCACCTCACTCCCAGATGGCTGTTCCCCCGTGCTGTGTGTTATGTTTTGTGGGTGGGGGGGGGGTTGTATTTTGTGTGTTTTGATTTTTTTGCTTTGCGTGGTTCGGACATTAACTTCGTATGTTTCCTATGCTGTGGTTTTTTTTTCTTAGTCCCGTGTTGGTCAACTGCTTGCAGTGTAAGGCGATCCCGCATTTCACGCATGTTTCAATGTGTGATCGGTGCTCCTTTGTGGGTAAGTCCCGGGTGTTTAATTGCCTTCTCTGCTCGCCTCACTTTGCGAGGCTCGCAGGCAATCAGCACCTTCAGTGCTCTTCGCCTTTGTGCTGCAAGTTTTAATGCCTTAATGGCTCACCTTGCTTTGGCGTTCATCGCCTGAGTCGTACGCACCAAGCAAATTGTGACAACGTCTCGTAGTTTGACAAACTATTATATGTGATAGTGAATAAATTCAATTAAAAATAAAAAATTATCTTAATCCAGTGCTTATAAAATATTCTCATTGCAATAATAAGTGAATATTAAATCCCAATATGGGGTATATGTCTTAAAAAAAAGCAGCGTATTAATCTTGTTACCAGTACTTTTGCACTGTAAGCAAAAAAATTTAAAAAATGTGAATTCCTTCTAGTGTGAATTCCAATAGTTAGAACTTCTTTTCCAAATCCTTCATATGCCTATTATGTATTCATATCAACATAATCATTCTAATAATATCTACTCTAGTGATTATACATATCAAAATAAATATATAATGTCACCCTCTATTCATCTTACTCACATATAACCTTTTGCGTTATCAGAAAGCAACCAACTGGAGAGTCACAATTATTTGCCAATCTGTTTTTTTTTAAACCAGCACAGGTTTTTTAACCTCTTTGTTAAATCGAAAAATAATCTGGGTATATTTACAGTTTGGCCAACAAGTTTATTAATTTCAAGATAACAACGACGAGATTAAAAAATGGAATATTAAAAACACTTTAAAAACAATGGAGAAAAGAAAAGACTCCTCTGAGAAGTAGTGATATGCTTCACTTATAAACAATGTATAGAGATGTTATACTTTCTCTTTACTCATCAAGGAGAATTTGTGATCTTCCACTGAAGGTAACTCTATACCAAAAATATTCAACGTCTGTTATGTTCACCTTCCAATAGGATTTTTTTTGTGCAGACTTTTCCATGATGGAATTATAAAAAATAGTATGGTATAAGATAGGCACTATTTAGGAAGTCAATAGGCAGCCACAGGATATAGGAGATTAAATATTTAAATATTGAAATAACTCCTATATGACAAATATGGGATTGTAATATCACAATCCTTAATTCAGAACATCTATTACCCACCTACTGGTCTGTGTAAAATATTTACACTTCTATTAGTACATTAGTGGAATAGACCCTATTGTGGGCTATAGTTTCTTTATTATTCCTCTAATTTGCTGTGAGGATATTCAGTCATGGGTCACATAACTTGTGCTGACTTCCTATTGCTTCTGGAGGCCTAAAGATTAGTCTTAGATTCTTCTAAGAGAACCATACTCTGTGGTATACGAGTTATCTAACCAGTGCCATGCTTCTTGCTCAGAACGCTAATGCTGCATGGTTGTTCCTTCCTGGTTTGCGTGGACAACGTCGTGCGCGATGACGCACGCGTACGTGTATACGCCTATGCCTGACGGGTTTCAACGTGCTGTGACGTCTTTCTCAAAGTGGGAGGCGGAGGTGTCGTCGCTAGTCTTATAATATAATAGTTCCGTTGCCTTGGAAACCAGTACTGGGGATGGTAGTTACATAGGGGCCATGTTATCTGGCATATAGGGTTCCTGTTTATGTGTGCACAATGTACATCAAACAAGTATTTATATATGTACAATGTACATCAACTATTGTAAATGAGATGACAAAAACAACTGAATCTGAGGTAAACCTTTGCTGGCACACAGATTTGATAAAAGCCAATATAACTTATTATATTGGATGAAAATATATTGATAATATGTATCAATACATTAAGGAAGATATAAGAGTAGTAGTACCTAGATGGAATATATAACAGGATACCCATGTTCACAATGAGATTTAATGGTCTAATATCAATCCATACTCTGATATATAAATATGAAAATTACATTCTTGTTCCTCTGATATATAAATGTGAGGATTACATTAATTCCTCTGTAGTGTAGAAATCTCCACCAAGATAAAAAGTTTATAAAAGGAAAACAACTTGTGCTATATGTCTGTGTAAAATGACAAAACTCCACCATAGACTAAATAAAATATAATATAGGCAATAGATGCCATCAAAACCGAGGTCGACTATACTATCAAGATACATATGGTAATGACTAAAAAAAAGTGTAATAAGAAAATAGAGCACTATAAAGTGTATAAAGTGTAAGGACAATCTGTCTATAATATAGGTGACAGCATTGAAAAATAACTACCAGATGCTTTGGAAGAAAAAGTGATATAGGCAAATGATGCCTCAGTGTGTGAAAAGGTGAACATATTAAAACAAGTAAGGCCTGAAGCCATGTGAACTTAAGGGACATAAGTCTGATATAGCTATTGGGCCACTATGTTAATAAGAAAATCCTCTCAAGCAAACTCATTGCTCTAATCTAGATGTAATTAAAATCTAGATGTGCTTAACATAAAAATATATGATGACAAAATATATAAAAGTGAGTGAATAAGTCATGGTGGTTCCAGTTAATGTATGATTACAAAGTAATATTGCGTTCGACCAGTATGATTTGGTTCTATCCCAAAGATGTTAATGAGCATAATTCGGAAACAAGTCATAGTATCTCAGTATATTTTCAAATAAATGGGGTGAATGAAAAACCCTCATTTAATCCATTAGGTGTTTGGGCCTTCAACTTATAGATCCATCTAGCTTCACATTGTAAAAGTTTATTTTCAAGATCTCCCTTTCTAGGACCTGGCTCAACATTATCCACCACACAGAAACGAAGAACATTACTGTTATTGTTATGGTAGTATTTAATATGGCGTGCAATGGGTGTATCATAGGAGTTATTGATAGAATAAATATGTTCTCCTATTCTGCGGCGTAGCTGTCTGCGGGTTTTGCCTACATAGACTTTATTACAAAGGCATGTTGCCACATATACAACCCCTGTAGATAGGCAGTTAAAGAATTTTTCAATCTCAAACACCTCCTTGGTGATTGGATGTTCATACCTTTTTATAGGTTTTATATACTTGCAAAAACTGCATCGCCCACACCTGAAGCATCCTTTCGGTGGTTGTAGCCATGTTTGGCCTGGATTGTTCTCTTTAAAGTGGCTATGTACTAGCATATCTCTGAGATTGGTACCTCTACGATAGGTAATCGGTATTCTAGCTGGTAGGGTATCTTTAAGGTCTTCATCACTTAATAACAGATGCCAATGTTTGCTTAGGATACTTCTGATAATATCAGAGTCATATCCATAGGTCATAATGCATCTTGGTGTATTTTTTATTTGTCTATCTTTTGGCAATTTCTGTTGGAATTCAATAGGAGTGGTGTTTTTAGTTGTATCTGACCTCCTATTTGTTGTATGAGTATTGAGCAGATCTGCCCTATTACAACTTAGGGCATATTGGTAGGCCAATTTTAGACATCTTTTAGGATACCCCCTTTCCTTAAATCGTAGTCTTAATTTGTCAGCTTCAATTTGAAACTCGTCCTCTGTACTGCAGTTTCTACGAATACGCAAGTACTGACCCTTAGGGATGCCTATTTTAATGGGTTCATAGTGTTGACTATCCCAGTGTAGTAAGGTTTTAGTCGCTGTATCTTTTCTATAAGTAGAAGTGGAGATGTTACCATTACTTTCTTTATAGACCTTTAAATGAAGAAAGTTTACCTTCTCTTTGTTGATTTCATGGGTGAATTTTAAACCCAAGGTATTCTCATTTAGAGATTTCATGAAGGTTTCAAATTCCTTCTTTGTACCTTCCCATACAACTAGGATGTCGTCTATGTAGCGACTCCATAGCAAGATTTTATCAGTCCAGTTGGTCTGTGTTTCATTGAAAATATGTTTATCTTCCCACCAACCCAACACAAGATTGGCATAGCTTGGTGCACAAGGTGTGCCCATAGCTGTACCCTTACATTGGTGGATCCATTGGTCATTAAATGTAAAATAATTATGCTCAAGTACAAACTCCAGAAGTGTAAGAAGGAATTGATTAAATTCAGCAGATCTTGAGTCTTTCATTTGTAAAAAGTATTCAACTGCCTTAATTCCATAACTATGGTGGATACTGCTGTATAGGGCTTCAACATCTATGCAAGCTAACCAGGTGTGCTTAGGTACATTCAGATCTTCAAGTTGATTCAGAATGTCCATACTATCCCTCACATATGAGGGTAAACTTGTCACTGATCCTCTTAAATGGTAGTCCAAAAATTGGCTACAATTGTGTGACAGGTTATCTGTGCCTGAAACTATAGGTCTACCTGGGATAGGTGTGCTTTTTTTATGTACCTTAGGTAGTGCATAGAAGGTAGATATGATAGGGAATTTAGGCAGTAGGAAATTGTAAGTATTCTCGTCTAGAATTCCATTGTATTCTAGTGTGAATTCCAATAGTTAGAACTTCTTTTCCAAATCCTTCATATGCCTATTATGTATTCATATCAACATAATCATTCTAATAATATCTACTCTAGTGATTATACATATCAAAATAAATATATAATGTCACCCTCTATTCATCTTACTCACATATAACCTTTTGCGTTATCAGAAAGCAACCAACTGGAGAGTCACAATTATTTGCCAATCTGTTTTTTTTTTTTAAACCAGCACAGGTTTTTTAACCTCTTTGTTAAATCCTACAATTTTTATATTCCACTTATGCAGGTAATCAATTCCCTCCTGTATTTTATTGACTTTAAACCAAGTTGAATGTTTAAAAATCAAAATAGCAATAGCCGATTTGTACATATTTTTTTTCTGTCTCAACACTTGAGTTATTGCCAAATACTCCCTTCTTCTAGTTGATGTATGTGCAGATATGTTAAAGAAAATTCTGATTATCTCATAGGGAATATTTTCAAGTTCTTGATTTCCTTATTTTGTTTTGTTTTTTTTGTAATGGGGTGACATTAAGATCATAGGGCTCTGAAAGACACTCGCGGGTATAAAATCATCACTTTAAAACAAGGATTAGAATTACTCGGTTCCTGGAACATTATGATAGAAAATTTGTAGAAGACAAACAAACATTAACGCTCTCTAAGCCAGAATGGCACAACGTTTAAATTCATATTTGATTAATTTTGCCAACCAACTGGGACTATTGAAGGCTTTAATGCCATCATCCAATCACAATGGGATACACCCCCACGGGGTGATTGGCTGGAGACATCTGCGTCTTCTCATTGGCTGTAATACTGATTGACATTGACAACAGCCAATCAGAAGGCGCAAATGCCTTCAGCCAATCACTCCGTGGGGGTGTATCCCATTGTGATTGGCTGAAGGCATCTGCACCTTGTGATTGGTTTAAATAAAGATTGACAGGTGCGTTAGCCAATCAGAGTGGGATTTTGGGGTGTATCCCATCCTGATTGGCTCACACATTGACGCCTTCTGATTGGCTGAAATTTGATAGACAGCGTTTTCAGCCAATCAGAAGGAGCCATTGCCTATTTCCTTCCAGAAAAGGCTCTAGAAGGCTCATTAGCATCGGGGAGGTCCGCTGACCTCTGTTAGTTTTTTTTTTTTTAGAGCGTGGATTGTTCCAGGACCCAGCCGGGGCAGAAGAGGAGGAGGCCGGTGACATCGCGCCAAGGTTAGTTGAATGTATATTATGTTTATTTTACTTTATTTTGTGTATATATGTTGTATTAATGTAATGTTTTTTTTTTATACCAGGGGCCGTGCCGGAATAGACAAGAAGAAGGACAGGGACATGCTGGAAAGGTGAGTAGAATATTTAGAATGTTTATAATGTTTATTTATTTTATGTAAATGTGTTGCACTAATTTAATGTTTTGTTGTTTTTCCCCTAGGTTGGTGATCTGAAGGGACATCTGCAAAGCTAAGTGGTCTTAATTATTTTATTTTAGTTAGAATTAGGGTTTCTGTATGTAGATAGGATTTATTGTATATTAGATAGATAGGGGTATGTATTTTAGATAGTTAGGATTTCTTGTATATTAGATAGATAGGGGGATGTATTTTAGATAGTTAGCATTTATTGTATATTACATAGATAGGGGGATGTATTTTAGATAGGATGTATTGTATATTAGATAGATGGGGGGTATATTTTAGATTGTTAGAATTTATTGTATATTACATAGATAGGGGGATGTATTTTAGATAGTTAGGATTTATTGTATATTAGATAGACAGGAGTATGTATTTTAGATAGTTAGGATTAATTGTATATTAGATAGATGGGGTATGTATTTTAGATAGTTGGGATTTATTGTATATAGGATTGATTGTATGTTAGATAGATAGGGGGTATTGTATTTTATTTGTATTGTATTGTATTGTATTGTATTGTGTATGTCTTTCCTTTTCAGGTGTTTAATTATTATTTTTTCTTCAGTAGTTAATTAACCCTATAATTAACCCTATAATTAACCTTGTAATGTATTTTTTTTTTATTTTCTGTAATGTTCCTTTTTTTATTTTTTGTGACTTCGGTTTTTATATTTTCTGTAATGTGGATTTTAGATTTTTTGTAACTTGATTTTTTTATTTTCTATAAGGTAGATTTTTTTTTTTGCCTTTGGTTTTTTATTTTCTGTCATTAGAGTGGTGGGGGGTTATTAGGGGGTAGGTAGTGTAGGCAGATAGTGTAGGTATTGATAGATTAGTGTAGAGGGGGTTAGTTTAGATTTAAATGTTTATTGGGGGGTATAGTGCAGTGTAGTGTTTGTAGTTAGTGTCATGAGGGTCCTTGAGGACCATCATGGCACTTATGTGGTTAATGTTAGGGTTGTAACTGCCCCATAAGGGTCATAATATACCCTTATGGGACTGTTGAGGTTAAATAGAGGCTTATGGGGGTCTGTATGGACCCCCATGAGTGACAGGGTTAATTAAGTGCTTATGGGGGTCTGTATTGACCCCCATGAGTTATACGGTTAATTAAGTCTTATGGGGATCTGTTTTGACACCCATGAGTTATAGGGATAATTAAGGGCTTATGGGGGTCTGTATTGACCCCCATGAGTTATAGGGTTAATTAAGGGCTTATGGGAGTCTGCATTAACCCCCTTGAGTGACAGGGTTAATTAAGGCTTATGGGGTCTGTATTGACCCCCATGAGTTATAGGGTTAATTTAGGGCTTATGAGAGTCTGTATTGACCCCTATGAGTGACAGGGTTAATTAAGGCTTATGGGGGTCTGTATTGACCCCCATGAGTTATAGGGTTAATTAAGGGCTTATGGGGGGTTGTATTGACCACCATGAGTTATAAGGTTAATTCAGAGCTTATGGGGGTCTGTATTGACCCCCATGAGTTATAGGGTTAATTAAGGGCATATGGGGGTCTTTATTGGCCCCATGAGTTATAGGGTTAATTAAGGGCTTATGGGGCTTTGTATTGACCACCATGAGTTATAGGGTTAATTCAGAGCTTATAGGGGTCTGTATTGACCCCCATGAGTTATAGGGTTAATTAAGTTCTTATGGGGGTCTGTATTGACCCCCATGAGTGATGGGGTTAATTAAGTGTTTATGGTGGTCTGAATTGACCCCCATGAGTTATAGGGTTAATTTAGGGCTTATGGGAGTCTGTATTGACCCCCATGAGTGACAGGGTTAATTAAGGCTTATGGGGGTCTGTATTGACCCCCATGAGTTATAGGGTTAATTAAGGGCTTATGGGGGGTTGTATTGACCACCATGAGTTATAAGGTTAATTCAGAGCTTATGGGGGTCTGTATTGACCCCCATGAGTTATAGGGTTAATTAAGGGCATATGGGGGTCTTTATTGGCCCCATGAGTTATAGGGTTAATTAAGGGCTTATGGGGCTTTGTATTGACCACCATGAGTTATAGGGTTAATTCAGAGCTTATAGGGGTCTGTATTGACCCCCATGAGTTATAGGGTTAATTAAGTTCTTATGGGGGTCTGTATTGACCCCCATGAGTGACGGGGTTAAATAAGTGCTTATGGGGGTCTGTATTGACCCCCATGAGTTATAGGGTTAATTAAGGGCTTATGGAGGTCTGTATTGACTCCCATGCATTATAGGGTTAATTAAGGGTTTATGGAGGTCTTTATTGATCCCCATGAGTTATAGGGTTAATCAAGGGCTTATGGGGGTCTGACTGACCCCCATGAGTTATGGGATTAATTTTAGTTGCCTGGGGTTAATATTTTTTAGCACAATTCCTTTAAGGACACGGAAATTACAATGTTTAAATGCAGCGTGGTCACGATTGGTGCCGATCGGGGACCATCGCTGCAAGGGGTTTATGTGGGGGGGCTGCGGGGGTCCCTATGGACCCCTGCAGCAAGGGGTTAATGTGTGGACACTTCGGGGGTCCCAATGGGGACCCCCCGCATAGAGGGGCTTAATTTTAGGTGCTGGGGGGTAGGTGGAGTACCCCCCACGGCAGGGCTTATGTGTGGGACTGCCGCGGAGGTCTCATTTAGGACCCCCGCAGCAATTGATGAGGTGTGGGAGCCTGTGAGATTATCTTGCAGGCTGTCACTCCTCATGTAGATTTTCTCTGTGTTGATACGGACGGCCCTGCTGTGTAGCTCACACGTTGCTTGCAGCAGGGCTAATTTAATAGCGTTGTAACTTTGCAGCACATAGGATTTAAGTAGAAACCTCGTATCTACGATGCTGGATTTTAATAAGGCAGTAAATGTTTATGGGATATTGATATTTAAAAAATATATAAAATGTAAAAGGTGCTAGAGCACAATGCTAACTTAAACACTCACAAAATTAATTATGTTAGCAGTAAGGTGAATAAGTTTTAATTGATAAAGAGCTTTACTAATAACAATATAATTGAAGAAAAATAACATTTTAGATTTTTTTATTATTTATACATCTTTATAATCGTAAGAGGAGATGAAGGTAAAAGTAAAGGGTTTGGCTAATTAAATGATTTACAATACGATATTCTCCCCATTTATCGTCGACCGAACAGCCCTACTGTTATGTGTTGGTCTACAAATATGTTTACGAATGTTAGACTGAGTGGGAATGTATGGATGAGAAGGTTTGCGATAGTTCTGGGAGCTCTAGATGACTCAAGTAAAAGGTTAGAGGGTATGCTAAACTATTTAATGAAGCGGTTAGTAGAAATTGTTTGGTTTGAAAATGTACCAGCCTTGTTCAAATGCTATTATTGAATAAGATATGTCAATTAAAATATTGAAGACTAAATGTTAGGGGTCTCAATTCCCCCAATACGAGACTTTCAATTCTACGATTAATCAAGCAAGAGAAAGCTAAAATCATCTTTGGTCAGACATTGGTCAGACATTGGTCAGAAAATAAAATTCCTATATTTGGTTCAAATTGTTATGAGTATAAATACCATTCGACCTTTAATAAAAAATCATGAGGTGTATCTATATTTTTTGATCGTAGTTTAAAAATGAAGGAAACCCTATACGAATGTGACCCTTGGGGTAGGTTTATACTGTGGATAGTGGAAATCAACGATCAAAAAGTTTCTCTGCTTAACATATACGTCCCTAATGACAACCAACTCCCTTTCATAAAGAAGACTATGAGGAAACTTAAAAAAATAGCACAAGGGATGGAAATCATGGCAGGAGATTTTAATTCCACTATTAAGCCAATGATAGAAACAAAATCCAATAAAATTAGTAAAAACTTAGATATAGTGCTTAGAAATGCTGATAAACTTTGAAAATGTATAAACGATAATCTGCTGTATGATATTTGGAGAACACTACACCCAAACAAAAAAGACTATTCATACTATTCTATGGTATATAAAACCTACTCAAGAATTGATTTTTTTTTTTAATAAATGAGGAAAGTTTGGCTAATGTTACAGAAGCCAATATAGGCCAAATATCTATATCTGATCATGAGCCAGTAAGTATAAACATACAATTAAATCAAGAAATAAAGGAAAGACCAATTTGGAAACTGGATGACGCTTTATTGAGAGAGAAAAATAAAGTGTCGGCATTGAGAGACAAAATAATAAAATTCTATCATATAAACAATGGAACTGTTGAGCAAAATAGCATACTGTGGATGTCATTTAAGGCCTATTTTAAAGGTATTTTGATAAAACTAAACCATCAAGTCAAGAAAAAGAGAGGTCTGCCATTAAGGACACTATTAATCCAGCTATATAACTTAGAAAAAGAGCATAAAGAAAATCCAAAAGATAATATTTACATAGAGATACAAAATTTGCAAAAACAAATTAATATAATCAATCAACAAATTTCCTATAAGGCGATTTGGAAATTTCAGCAAAAATGTCTTTATTATGACAATAAAACTAGTAAAATGCTAGCTCATAAAATAAAAAAACAAACTCTGAAATTCAAGAATCGAATATTTAGTTGATGAGGGCAAGCTTTTTTTCAAACCAAAAGACATAGCAAGGATCTAGGAAGGCTTATATAACTTGAAATAATATATGTTATTTAAGGAGCCAAGTGTCCTCGAAATCTAAAAATTTCTTAGCAAGATCAAACTTCCTAAAATTTCAGATTCTGAGCTTGCAGATTTAAATTTACAAATAACTGAAAAAGAAGTCATGGAGGCTATAGGTAAACTAAAAGCATATACTTCTCCTGGTCCGGATGGATATACAAATCGTTTTTTTAAACTATTCGGTCCTGTACTAGTAAACATCTAAAATGTTTATTTAATGTGTTTAAAGAGTCAGGTAAAATTCCAAAAGGATATGATGAAAGCCCATATTATAATGATCCCGAAAAAAAATCAGGAATCCTGTCTTTGTGGCAATTATAGGCCAATCTCCTTTATGAATGCAGATTTAAAACGGTATGCAAGGATATTGGCATATAGACTGACAAATATTTTAAATAAAATGAGCTCAAAGGAGCAGACAGGGTTTATGGCCGGCAGGCAAGGACCAGACAATATTAGGAAGCTTATTGATTTGATGTGTGTAGCAAAAGCTGGGAATGCCCCCACCCTGTTCATATAATTAGATGCTGAAACAGCATTTGATAAAATAGGGTGGGGGTATATGAGACAGGTTTTATTAGAGATGGGTTTCGGACTGTTTGGATCCCATGCGATCGGAGCCCTTTACTCTAACCCGTCAGACTCAGTAATTGGAGCAGGCTTTAGGTCTCAAGAGTTCAACATTGGTAATGGAACTCGACAGGGCTGTCCCCTCTCCCCTCCCCTATTTATTTTATTGCTGGAACCTTTAGCCTTAGCTATTAAAAACAATGAAGCAGTGAAGGGTTTATGGGTGGGAGAGAGGGAACACAAAATGACCATGTTTGCAGACAACATGGTATTGTCATTAGAAAATCCACTGACAACTTTACCACATTTATTAGATTTAATAGAGCAATATAGTAAAGTCTCTAATTTTAAACTAAACGCTCAGAAATCAGAGATCTTGAGCATAAACGTATTAAACTCAATTAAATTCAAATTGAAGAAAATGTTTCCCTTTGACTGGGAGGCAAGTTCATTTAAACATCTGAGCATTATTTTTGATAAAAACATAAAAAATATGATCAAAGTGAATTGTGAGACAACTCCGGAGAAAATAAAAAATATTATAACAAGTTGGGAAACATAAAAAATTTCCTTTTCATGAAAAATTGCCATTGTTAAGATGACGGTTTTGCCGATCATCAGTTATTTGATGAGATGTATCCCGATGGAACTTCCTAGAAAATTTATAGCAAAATTACAAAATAGGATTGATACCTTCATTCACTCAAGAACACATGTTAGAATAAAAAGGATTGAGATGTCCAGGAAATTTTCTAAAGGTAGAATTGCATATCCACTTCTTTATTTTTATCAAAAGGCTTCATTGTTTGCTAAAGCTCTTAAATGGCTAGAGGCTGGCGATAGCTTGGCATGGTTTTCAATAGAAAGAAATATGGTGTTGAATAAGGATTTAAAAGCATTAATTTTTATAAACAGTTTTGAGACTAAATGTATTAACAAAGAGGCATACGTTGTAAATAAACTATTTTCATTTTGGAAAACAAAAATAACAATAAATATAATCTTCTTCCATTTTTAAGCATGGCTGCTCCAATTGCAACTGTGGCTAAATTCTATAATATAGCGTGGAAGAATTACTAGACAAATTATGGCTTTCAACACCTGAGCAATTTATTTATTACAGGCAAAATGGCTTCTATTCAGCAAATAGAAAATAAATATGGGGTTAAACCATTCAACTGGCTGATGTATGCCCAGTTAAGAAGCTTCTTAGAATCATTAAGAAAGGTACATAAATTAAACACCAATCTGAATAAATTTGAAGTATTTCTCCTTAGGGGAGAATTTTCTCATATGACCTCTAAAATGTAGACATTTTTATGAATTAAGATTAAGAGACAAAAATAACTAAAAACATGCACTTATGGTCAAATGAATTGAAGATCAATTTAAACCAAAAAGTATGGGATCAGGCCTTAAAAAAATACCAACAAGGTGATTAAAAATGCGGCAGAAAGGGAGATCTACTTTAAAGTAATAAATAGATGGCACATAGTGCCGATTAAGATATACAACTTTTCCCATAAGAGCGAGGACAAACTATGCTGGAGAGGTTGTGGACTCCAGGGTAATTCTCTTCACATTTGGTGGACCTGTCCCCTAATCATAACGCTCATGGAAAAATGTTTTGATCATATTTCGATCACCCTTAAGGAAGATATCCCTCCAGCGGCCAGCACTGGTCAATTACACATATTTTTTAAGAACTATAAGAATGAAGAAATAGCTTATATGATACAATTGTTTACAATAATCAAAACTGCGATTGTCGCTAAATGGAGATAAGTTGGAATGAAATTTTGGATAGAATGGACTGAGGTCAGGAGCTCTAGAGATATCTCCAGGACAATGGAGCTTTAAACAAAAACAGTAAAAAATGGCTGATTTTGGATGCTAGAATCTAACAATTTCATCAGTTAATTAAAGGTTTGATTCAGGGAACAACGGGACATCCATGATCTAATGAGACAAGTTGGTTGTATGTATGAATGTTGGATGTGTGTATATGTTTGTATTATGTATTAGTATGTATATGACAAATGTTTTTTATTGAATTAACTGTAAATTGAAGGAAATTATGTCACACGAATGATTTGTATATGATTACATTTTGAAATAAAAGACTTAAAAAAAAAGATCATAGGGCTCTATTTCACTCATAAAACACTAGCAAGCTATCACATCACACATGTAAATCTAACCTCTTAGAAATGCCACCCGATTGCTCCAAATTTCCCTAATATTATAAACCCCTAATTCATGTCCCATTACTATTTTCACATTGCTCCCATAATGATATCTGATCTCTGTGAAGCCTCTCAAAGTACCCGAAATTTATAAAGGCTCTGGGTAACTTCAACCACTCATAAAGTAGAAAAATACCTCTGAGAAGGCTAGGTGTCTTAAATCTAAAACTTTGAAGGCGCTATCACCTTATTTGTGTCGATTTTGAGGTTTGTTTGCAAATAACCAACACAATTAAGGGGTTAGAACCGCTTCTGCTATGTCCAATGAAGCAGGTGTTCCCCCTGGATCCTCCTCAATACTCACTACACCTATAAGCCTGGGAATCCGCCAGGATTTCTCCATCTAAAGTATAACCATGAAGGTGCTTATGGACCACAATGGCACCAAATATTAACCTGTTACCATGGGGGTAACTATGGACCCCCATTGTAATCTAAAATATAACCATGGGGTCCATAATATTACATGGTATACTAAACTTTGGCCATGGACTGTGAAATCTGTGCAATTGTATTGGTTAATGTCTTTACCAACCAGAAAAGTGGCAGTAACATATTCAAATATGCAGTTCTGATTGGCTGAATTTGGCTGACAAAGCTGTGTTCAAAAACTGTTAGTCAATGAGGTTCTCATGGTTATTGTTTAGAATAACATGGGTAACAGGTTAAATTTGGGTGTCGTTATATATAATATTTTTTTTTTTTTGCTTTCCATTTGCCCATTATCTAAAATAAAGATTTAAAGTCATGAAGAAATTGAAGTATAGTGGGGTAAAGATCACAGCAGACTTGCGAAAATGCCTCATTGTTGGAAAAGACTTTGAACAGGAGGGACTTATGTTTTTTTAAGTAAGCCTACATCATTTTAGCTTTGTCTAATTGTGTCATTGTGGGGCTAGTAAGGTTTTTTAGAAATCTCACATTCAGGTCCAGTTCTGTGGGCATGTTCAATGGCTAAATATTAATGTATTCTCAAAATACTAAGTTCTTGCAGCAGCCATTAAGGTTTTCACTTTAATATGCCATGTCCTGGCAATACAGATCTAGTTGCAGCACTTTTGATTTTTACAAATATATTTTTTTGTTGTAATATTTTTTGTACATTGTAATCATCAGTCAGTCCAGTGACATCCTCACTCAGTGTATATTTTGCTACATGGATGCAATGCTGGAGCAGATATTTCAAGGTCCATACCTCTGTGACAGCTTTAAGCATGGGGAATTGCATCACTTAGTGATATTGCTCCTCTGAAAATGGAGCTAGTGGTCAAAAAGCACAGTTTAGCTGGGCCTAGCATAGAGAGTGGAGCTGGGGCAAATGAGGGTGTTCAGTGAGGTAGCTGAGTTTCCGTTACAAGGGTAAACATAGGGAACAGGAGGAGGAGACAGGCCAGTCCTGAGTTGGCAAACGCTAATATATTTGCAAGATTTAGTAAAAACTGTCAGGGATACCCATTTTGGATGGCAATGCAAGACAGAACAGCTTGGAGAACTGGAGCAGCAGGAGGCAGATTAGGCAAAGTAACAAACATATTTCCATAATATAGCACTTTATTATCTGTAAGGTACACATGGGAATTTGTCGATCAAATCCTGACAATCAAACATTTTGTTGTCTCCTGGGTGCTCAGGATCAGCATGGGTGTCCTTAAAACTATGTTATCGTTCTTGGAAACATGCTTAGAGCAAGTACCTCCAAGTTATTATTTTTTAAGATGCTACCAGTGCCATGTGGTAGCCTAGGGACAGTTCGGGGCTAATCCCCCCAGGTGCCAACTCACTCAGAGCAACCTTCTACTAGGCCACAGTGCCAGTCACAAAAGGCCCCATTCTAAAACAGTGGCCTTCTTTCAAAGACCCCCTCCCCCAGTCAATGGACCCTCCAATATTCCCAAGATGCCTTCTCAAACCATGCCCTTTCCCTTCAAGACCACCTCCGACAGCCACTGGACTTTCTTCATACCACTAAGATCCCTTCCCAAAGCAGCTTCCCTCACCTAAGCTTCATTGCTGCTCCAGCCTCTCTCTGCACCCCACGTGACCCGCACGTAACCCATGACCATCCATGACTTGTATCTTCTCTAAACAAGGTAGGTTCCTTCAAAAATAAATGTAGGTGATCAGATCACATTTCAATAAAAAATAATTATCTGTCCCTCTCCCCCACTAAATTAATAGACCCCTTATACTCCAGGTACCAGTGGGCCCAGGTGTTTGCATGTACTACACCAGCAGTAACTCCTCAACTGATTGTGTGTCACAAGCATGGGCCTCTGCACGTCTTACAAGCTTAATACCACTGGGTGCTATATCGATTATGCACGTCTGATTTCTGTTAGTCCAAAAAGCATCAGGATAGAGCACATCATGGTGAATGCTGTGGTGTTCTTGGCTGTGAAGAGGTTGTGTGTCTCAAGTCAATTATTCTACCAAATTCTGGAATGGAATGATTAAACCTTCCATGTGTCAGGGAATGGGTCTGGTCTGTTTATTGGAGGATCATGGGTCACTATAAGCTGCAGAAGTGCACATGGGCTCAAAATAAAAGTTTGTTGGATTTGGACCATATTTACTTCATTAGATAGCAATGAGTATGGGGGATCACTCAAGATGTGTTTAGTTAGGACCATAATGTAGCCAATGGAACTATATGGAATTAAATGAGGTTGGACTTCTCACATTATGGTTCTTATCCCATGCCCCCTCAGCTATTTTTTTAAATGAAATCTGAATTTGGTATATATAAATCAAAAAGCAAATATAAACAAGAGATAACAAAACCTTTTTAATTTCTCATTGAGGTGCTTCTCCAGGTTGATTTAAAACATAACTTTTAATGAATATTAATAAAATGATTTTAGAAATGTATCATATGTGCATAATCATAAAACAACGTGAATAGTGAATAGTATCAGGGTCAGGAAAAATAATAGGGCTCATGTTGGTGATGAACTTACAGCCTATCAGAGCCTTTGCTCTTTCACGTCCGCAAGAGATCTGATCACTAAAATTGCAAATCACTATTCAATTGGCAAAATCCCTCAAGACCGCACCAGCAGTCAAGCCCGCAAATGACAAATGGTGGCCTAAAGCTTACGAGTTCCAAATAGGACCCGCAAAGGGTTTACAGACTAATTTGGAACACTGCAAAACACAATAAAAACACGCCAATGCACTTTAAAATGTGGCCAAAGCAATAGAAGGCATTACAATTACTTGCACAACAACTCTGGTCATGCATATGCCAATATAAAAACTCATGCTTCAAGATGCTGAAATCTAATAAAGACACACTACCTCATTAAATTGCAACACAAATACATGAAAATGACTGCCATATTAACCCTCTCTTACTCACAGAGGCTCAAATTTCGACCCTAAAAATACAAAGATCATCTGATATACATTTAACTCATCACATCTACATCGGTAAAAGAAATTATGGACAAATTACACCGCCACATGACATATATTAAGTACCTGAGGAACATTTGACATTTGGTTCTTCAGTCAGCAGTGGGTTGCCAGTTCTTTCTCTAGGGGACTATGATTTGTCTGACCTCTCTGCTATGACCTGCCCACCTACAGTGGCCCTACATGGTATAGCTCACAGCTTCATTCAGGTACACAAGACCCTTCAGCACCACCACTTAGCAATCCACAAGGGGGTCAGGGGAACATACACCACACTTTTCTACTTTAACCCATCAGGAAGGGCCACAAAAACACAAGGAGGCTAAGCAGAGGCAATTGGAGCAACTGCTAACTCAACTCCATCAGGGATAATCTCTACTACGCCCATCCTGAAAAGTCCCACACCATTGCTGATGGCCATGTGCCCAGATGTATACACATTATCATTCGGTGACATCCCATTAAGTGTATTGCTATCAATCAATTTACATTATCACCTGTCATATGGTTATCAGGCCTTCAGGGAAATGTTGATACTCCACAGTATCACAAATTGGACTTTTCATGTGTATTAACTGTTTGTTACGATATATGATATATATTATTATACTAGCGACTTGCCGGTCAAAAAATTATGGCAATAAAATTGTAAAGCTGGAAATGCTGTTTGACACACAATGTAAGGTTTTTGGTAGTCTGAGCACCTTCGGCGATCATTGCGAGCCCCGCGCTAAGCACCTTCAGCTCTCATTGCAAGGCTCGCAATGAGTGCCAATGGCACTGATTGCGAACCTCTCCCCTGGTGTACCTTTCCTCCTCTGAGCACCCTCTGATTGTGAGCCACGTGCTGAGCGCCTTCGGCGATCATTGCGAGCCTCTCCGCTCAAGTAATTTAGGTGGTCTGAGCACCTTTGTCAGTCATTGCAAGGGGCGCGCCGATTGGCTTTGGTGCTCATTGCGAGACTCTCCCCTCATGTACTTTTGGTCCTCTGAGCACCCTCGGCGCTCATTGTGAGCCCCACGTTGAACGCCTTTGTGGCTCATTGCGATCCTCTCCCCTGGTGCTTTTTTTCCTATCTATATATTTCGTAATGCTAATTAATGAATTAATGAAATAATAAATGAATCTACTTTACCTATTTGTAATTAATATATCCAGCCATCAATATCCTGAAGAGCTAACAATCTGTTTTGATTTTCCTGCAGCATACAATGTACATTTGCACTGTTGCTGACCTGAGGTGTAAGTGTCATCAATTTGTGAAGTGTGCAGTGTAAATAGGCTGCATGCACAAGCGCAAACCATTTGTTTAGCTGTGTAATTGGGCATTTTGTAATGGTAATGTTATTAGTTGTAAGTTAGTGTTGTAAAATGGCGGCGATTGTCTATGCATTTCCCGTTGTCCCTAATAGTGTATTCTTTACCTTGTACGTGCTTGTGTAAAAGTCTTATGTGCTGGTGGTGTTATGCGTGTTTAGGCATTGTGTAGACTTGTTTTCACTTTTTTCGTCCGCCATTTTTTTTCTCGCTTAGGCAATTTTTTGTGTGTAGAAATTCGGCAAATTATGGTTAAATTGTCATGCAACCTGACTCCCAAACATTGTGCCTGTGCCCCCCGTGCTGTGAGTAGTGTTTGTTTTGTATTTTTGTTAATTTTCATATTTCTTTTTACCTTGTATTATGTTAGCAACAACCCGTATTGATCACAACTATATATGTGATGATATCTTATGATATTATTATTATTATTATATGTATTAACCTATTACATATTAACTAGGGCTCCTTAGTTTAGTGATATAGGAATGTGACACAAATGTAATGTATTTGGATGTCCCAAAACCACAAGCATTGAAAACACACTGACACGGTTTGAACAGTATAGCAAAGCTTTATTTCATACACAGAGCACAATCAGAAATGGACAAGATTGTGCTTTAATATCATGGGTGTGGTGTGGGCGGATACCGGTAGGGCAAGAGGCAAGAGGTAATGTTAAAGTCTTTAGAATAAACATGATGCATAGCACTTACCAGGGTCACGTGTGGTCACTGCATCACTGCAACCAGGATCTGGTGAAAAAATGATCATCAGAAATCACTCCATTTAATTAAAGAAACCATTTGCTCAATTAAACAGATGAACATGATCATGGATAGTGTCATACAGATCTATTACAGTGTGTTTTCAGATATTAAGGAATAATCAGAAATTGATGAGCAGAATCTGTGACACAGAAAGAGGAGGTTGAAGAACATGCCTTCATGGTCGTGAAATTGGGCTTTGAAGACCTACAGAGACAAGAAGATATCAATGAGAACACTATTTGGATTGACTTCAACACCTTATCTCAATGGCATTCCACATTGAACATCAATTGCAGAAATATCCCATATTTAGTTGTCAGTGTATGTAACGTTTGCAATGTTGGTTACGCTTTTGATTACCTGCGAAGCGAGGCGAGCAGTTAGGCCCAAGTGACCAATTCTCTCCTCAGAAGCCATCAGACAGGTCATGATTTATGTGCAACTCTGGAACCAAAAGTGAGGCAACAAGTATTCAACAGGTGGTGGAGCCTTGAATTGCTGAGCATGTGTATTCGCACAGTGTTTCACCTAAATCATGGTCTGTCTGGTGGGTTGTGGGGAGAGGTTTGACATCCACTGACCTAGGGGACGTTCTCACCTACTTCCTTTTTTTGAGCACTGGGCCCCCTCTTTCCGTGCCTGCTTCCTCCCTCTACCACGGCCAAGAGGTGTTGGATTGAGGGGTGTGTCCAACTTGGGTGGCTATGCAGCAGCTGGTGTTGGCTGTAAGGGGTGAGATGAGGAAGCTGCAAGGCTGGAGAGTATTGACCTGGTCTTCCACCAAATGCACTAGCAGCTCCACGAGATGTTTCTGGGCTTGTCTGTCCTTATGAGCCATTTGCTTGCGGGCTTGTTTAATTGAATCCCTCTGTAATTGTAGAAAATCTCAAGCCCGCAGACGGCCTATATAACGTAATCGGGCTTGCAATTGAAAGGGGGGCCATAGTCTTGTGTTTTTATGTTGTATTTTAAGTTGTTTTTCTTTTTTTTGTCACATTAATTTTAAATGTTTTAAAAAAAAACGTACATTTTAATTATCTCATTACTGTCCACAAGTGATCTACTCCACTTTGGTGCATAAATTATTAGACATGTAGGATGTTTCTAGTTAGCTTAGGCCCCCATTCAATTAGCCAAATTGTAATTACTGGAGCCCGTAATGTAGCTTGTAAAAGTTACTGATATTTAGTTGGCCTCTTCTAGCTATCCGCAATCGATTTGCGAGTTACAGGCTCAAAATCACTGCGGTTGTCCAAAACATAACTCCATCCTATCTTCTCCTTTAATGTTTCAAGCCTGCAATTATTACCAGTGCTAATGACGCAATATCCATACGCAATTTCAACAATTTAATCCAGATCTAGATAGAAAATCCAAAAGAAAGAGTAAAAATATGTCACAACTGAGGAATTACTCACAAAAATGTTGAGATTAATAAAAAACAATAATATGTTTGACGTCTGGAGGGCGCTTCATCCTGATCAGAGGGATTATTCCTGTTTTTCTCAAACTCACAAGGCTTTTTTAACGAATAGATCTGGTCCTTATGGACGCTTTAGGTATGAATTGGGTACACAAAACTGAGATAGGTCAGATTACAGTATCAGATCACGCCCACATTATGGTGAAAATAAAATTAGATATTATGCAATATAGAAGACCGATCTGGAAACTGGACAATACACTATTAGAAGATAAAAAAAGAAGATATTCCTTGAAAAGGAAATGATGATTTTTTTGGAAATTAACGATTAAATACGTACATCTAGTGGTATGTTGTGGGGTGCGTTTAAAGTATTTACTCTGGGAATTTTGATTAAAATGAAAATACAACAAACGAAACCAAGAGGCTTGCCACTACGTAAATTATTAATACAACTGTATAAAACAGGTTTCATCCCAGGCAAATATGGACAAGATAATGTTAGGAAACAAATGAATCTGATGTTGGCAAAAAGCTGTGGTGCTCCCACCCTATTCATGTCATTAGATGCTGAGAAAGCTTTCGACAGGGTAGGGTGGGAGTACATGGAAGCAACTCTGAACATAATGGGCTTAGGTAAATTTGGCTCACATGCCATTGGGGGTTATATTCTTCCCCATCGGCGATAGTTACTAGCAAGGGCTTTGTTTCAGATAGCTTTGTAGTCAGTAAGGGCGCAAGACAGGGATGCCCTCTATCCCCCACTCTGTCCGCTCTGCTCATGGAGCCACTGGCGGAAAGCATCAGGGGCTCACTGGGCATAAAGGTGGGGGAGGGAGAGCATAAGATCACTATGTTCGCAGATGACACGGTACTGACCTTATAACGACCAAGGGTCTCATTGCCGTGTGTGAAGAGAATAATTGAGGAATTTGGTCGAGTGTCTAATTACAAATTGAATCCTCAAAAAAACGAAATTATGACTTTTAATATCTCTGACAAAAATAAAAAATGGTTGCAAGAGCAATTTAAGTTTAAATGGAAAACTAACTCTATAAAACACTTAGGCCCTCATTCAATTGCATTTTGGCCAATTGAATAGGGCTCTAAATAAGCACATAACATATATTTTTTAAATAAGTTTTTAGTTAGTAAGCATCTATACAAAAGCAAGGTTTTCACTAACTAAAAACTTCTTTAAAAAAAATATGTTATGTGCTTATTTAGAGCCCTATTCAATTGGCCAAATCGCAATTGAATGAGGGCCTTAGGAATTACTTTTAAGGAAGAAATAAATAAAATGATTTCGGATAATTGCAAGAATTTGTTCCATAAAGTTCAGGAAATTGGAGATAGCTGGAAGGAACTAAAATTGTCCTTTTCAGGTAGAATTTCGAGCATTAAAATTGTTATACTTACGAGTGTCAATTATGTTTTTAGATGCATTCCATGTAAATTACCCTCATATTGGGTCACAAAGATTCAAAGTTACATTGATAAATTCATTCACCTAAAAAAACATATCAGATTGAAAAGGGAATATATGGCTAGAAAGTTTAGTCAAGGAGGGATTTGATACCCATTGTTAAAAGTGTATAAGGATGCAGTATTATTGACACACGCTTTAAAATGGTTATACCCTCATGTTAATTATCCATGGTACCAAATAGAGAAATCAGCAGTAAAAAATGAAGAGTTAAGAGCTTTAATTTATGTTCATAATTATCCTTCTGGACATATAGCTAAAGAAAATTATATAGTTAGGAATATCTTGCGATCCTGGAAAAGACTAAATAATAAATATAAATTACTTTCTTCTTTAAGTAGTATTACATCGCTTGAAATGTTGGCTAATAATTTTAATATATCATGGTCTAAAAGTTGGAGCGAGAAAGGAATAGTAATTATAAAAGATTTGTATATTGAAAATGAATTAGCAAACAAAAGAAATGTTAGAAATTCAAGCACAAAATTGGTTAATTTTCGAACAAATGAGGTATCTAGTGGAAAGTATTCGGATAAAATGAACAGTTTGGAATTAAATATAATAAAGCCTGATCTTACTCACATGATTTCTAAAATGTATAATATCATTTTAGTAGAATTCGATAGGGATCAACCATATGGTTTGAAGTCATGGGAGAGAGATATAGGTAGATCGATATCTCCCTTTAATTGGGCAAAAGCTTTAAACAACACCAATAAAATCATTAAAAATGCTGCCCAAAGGGAAACTTATTTTAAAACAATCCATAAATGGTACGTGGTACCTGTGAAATTATATCAGATTACTCATAAGACTGAGGATAAATTATGTTGGAGAGGATGCGGAACATAGTGGCAATCATTTCCACATATTGTGGGACTGTCCTGGAATTAAACCACTTTGGTTAAAGTGTTTTGAATATGTTTGGGAGGCACTAGGAAGATCAGTTACACCAGCTGCCTACAGCGGAATACTGCATATGTTTTTAGACGAATTCACCAAAGCTGAAATAGCTTTTATGATTCAGCTTTTCCCGATTGTCAAACAGTGTATTGTTTCAAAATGGAAACAAAAAAAACCAAAAACAGTATGGATGGATATCGCAAGTTAGATCGCTGTAGGAATTTGAAAGACAGTTTATGTCAACCGGACTAACATCACAAACTAAAAGTAAATGGGTTATTTGGGACAGGTTACAGCAAAATTAAATATAATTATTTTCCATATCCTGAGTTAAATATGAACTTTGTCTCCTCCCTAAATATAATATAATATCTAATTTTCCCCAGCTTCTCCCAAAGGTTAAACTAAAGAATAATTGTGCGGATTTGGTATGAATGAATGTTGTTGTTTTAAAAGCATAACTGTTTAACTGTAAAATTTTAATATTTTTAAGACCACATATGTCATGTTACTATGTATGTTGTATTATGTATGTCTTAGATTACAATAAAAAAAAAAATCAACAATTTAACAAGCCCGCAATTGCCTTCAAACCTGTAAATGGCAAATGTTATGTGCTCGCAAATCTGCAATAACATATTTTTTTTTACATTTTATTTCCGTGTTATATTAATCCAAGGAATCAAGGAGTTAATATATATCAAGCCACCCACAGGGACTAGACCAGTTTATTTATTGATTTCTACATTTTTAGATTGCGATTCCGATTGCAGATCATACTTCTAAACACAAATTAATTGTAGTCTAAACTCCATGTTTTACTGATGTCATGATGACGGTCTCATTTACTATTGATTCTGTCTAAATTGTAACTTACGGGCTTGTTTAACTGATCATGAACATGCACTGGAATGCTTCGTACGGATCATGGTTTACTGTTTTAGCCTTTGGCCCTGTAATTGAGGGCTTGTTCAATTAAATACATCTGTAACTGTAGAAAATCTCTAACCTGCAGATATATGGGCTTGTATGAAGGTAATTGCCGGGTAATTTTGTGTTTGGATACACTTTACAATTTAAGTCCCTGCTATTTAAAGCTATATCTAAATAAGTTTCCAATCTGTTGAAAGTTGTGTTTCTCTAGTATGTATAGGTAATGGATGTGGCCAATGAAGCTCTGAAGTGGGAAGTGGAGAAGCCAATCTTGATCCCAGAAGGATAACCTCTCCCTATTGCTTCTCTTGTAGCCATGGACCAGGCAGTGTTCACCAGAAGAGGCTAAGATTAAATGAGCAGGAGGCATTGGTCAAACCTATACTGAGTAGGCATTGTAATGCTCACTGGGCACATGTGATGCAAACAGAGGTACCAGGAAATCTTAAAGAGCAAGTGTTTATTAGCTGAACCATCTCAAACAATAAGACAACAGCATCGGTTAAAGCAAACCATCACAGAAAGGAGGTGCCATACCAGATCTCCCTCTCCCCACCACAGACACCTACACAAAATGTGGATCATTAAGACTCCATGGTGAACATGCTTAATCAAAACATTCATCTTTGCACTGCTCCAGGTGGTAGGAATAGCATCAGTACTGTTATAAATATGTGGTGCATACTTTAATCATATGTAGTCATTATAGAACAAGAGTAAAATTTTAGCATACACATCAATATTATCCCCATTTACTAACAACTCTTCTATATTCTTGCTATACAATCACTGTATGCTCCATTTAACTTTTACATTTGTTCTCTCCATAAATATTTCAAGTGATGAAGAACAGCAAGCAAGAACGTGTCCTAAAGCATTGCCACATGAATCTTGCTGCTTTAAAATTCTTTCAAGATATGTTACACTTGCATTTTACTCCGAATCTGCCCTTGAGTTCTGCCATTGTGAGAATGAGGGTCTTGTGCAGAGGTTGTAGGAGAACATGGGAGACAGTGATGTCCACACTGGTCAGTTTAATTATTGTAATTCCCTCTGTATATCTACAGTACCTTGCAAAAGTATTCACCCTCATTGACTTTTTACCTATTGTGTTACATTACAGCCTTAAGTTCAATGCTTTGTTAATCTGAATTTTATGGATGGATCAGAACACAATAGTCTAAGTTGGTGAAGTGAAAAAAATATATACATAAAACTATTTTTTAGAAATAGAAAACAGAAAATTGGCATGTGCGTATGTATTCACCCCCTTTGTTATGAAGACCATAAAAAGCTCTGGTGCAACCAATTACTTTCAGAAGTCACATAATTAGTGAAATGATGTCAATCTGTCATTACATATACACACCTTTTTTTAAAAGACTCCAGAGGCTGCAACACCTAAGCAAGAGGCACCACTAACCAAAACTGCCATGGCCACCCACCAAAACTCACAGACCGGGCAAGGATGGCATTAATCAGAGAGGCATCACAGAGACCTAAGGTAACCACGGAGGAGCTGCAGAGTTCCACAGCAGAGACTGGAGCATCTGTACATAGGACGACAACAAGACGTACGTTCCATAAAGTTGGGATTTATGGCAGAGTGGCCAGAAGAAAGCCATTACTTTCAGCAAAAAATAAAATGGCACGCTTTGAGTTTGCGAAAAGGCATTTGGAAGACTCCCAAAATATATGGAGGAAGGTGCTCTGGTCTGATGAGACTAAAATTTAACTTTTCGTCCATCAAAGAAAACGCTATGTCTGGCGCAAATCCAACACATTACCCAAAGAACACCATCCCACAGTGAAACATGGTGGTGGCAGCATCATGCTGTGGGGATGTTTTTCAGCAGCCGGGACTGGGAAACTGGTCAGAGTTGAGGGAAAGAAGGATGGTGCTAAATACAGGGATATTCTTGAGCAGAACCTGTACCACTCTGTGCGTCATTTGAGGCTAGGACGGAGGTTCACCTTCCACCAGGACAATTACACCAAACACACTGCTAAAGCAACACTTGAGTGGTTTAAGGGGAAACATGTAAAGGTGTTGGAGTGGCCTATTCACAGCCCAGACCTCAATCCAATAGAAAATCTGTGGTCAGACTTAAAGATTGCTGTTCACAAGCGCAAACCATACAACTTGAAGGAGCTGAAGCAGTTTTGCAAGAAGGAATGGGCAAAAATCCCAGTGGTAAGATGTGGCAAGCTCATAGAGACTTATCCAAAGCGACTTGGATCTGTGATTGCCGCAAAAGGTGTCTCTACAGAGTATTAATTTTAGGGGGGTGAATAGTTATGCACATTGACTTTTTCTGTTATTTTGTACGATTTGTTGTTTGATTCACAATAAAAAATTTTTTTTTTTTTTTAAAAACAAACATTTTTTTAAAGTTGTGGGCATGTTCTGTAAATCAAATGATGCCAATCCTCAAACAATCCATGTTAATTCCAGGTTGTAAGGCAACAAAATACTTTTACAAGGCACTGTATATAGTCAGGTCCATAAATATTGGGACATCGACAAAATTCTAAACTTTTTGGCTCTATACACTGCCACAATGGATTTGAAATGAAACTAACAAGATGTGCTTTAACTGCAGACTTTCAGCTTTAATTTGAGGGCAGGTGAATGGTGTAGGAATTACAACAGTTTGTATATGTGCCTCCCACTTTATAAGGGACAATTGGCTGCTTAGCTGTTCCCTGGCCAGGTGTGTGTTATTCCCTCATTATCCCATTTACAAAGAGCAGATACAAGCTCCAGTGTTCATTTCAAGTGTGCTATTTGCATTTGTTGCTGTTAACTCTCAATATGAGATCCAAAGAGCTGTCACTATCAGTGAAGCAAGCCATCATTAGGCTGAAAAAACAAAACAAACCCATCAGAGAGATAGCAAAAACATTAGGTGTGGCCAAATCAACTGTTTGGAACATCCTTAAAAAGAAAGAACGCACTGGTGAGCTCAGCAACAACAAAAGACCCGGAAGACCACGGAAAACAACTGTGGTGGATGACCGAAGAATTATTTCCCTGGTGAAGAAAACACCCTTCACAACAGTTGGCCAGATCAAGAACACTCTCCAGGAGGTAGGTGTATGTGTGTCAAAGTCAACAATCAAGATAAGACTTCACCAGAGTAAATACAGAGGGTTCACCACAAGATGTAAACCATTGGTGAGCCTCAAAAACAGGAAGGCCAGATTAGAGTTTTCCAAACAACACCTAAAAAAGCCTTCACAGTTCTGGAACAACATCCTATGGACAGATGAGACTAAGATCAACTTGTACTAGAGTGATGGGAAGAGAAGAGTATGGAGACGGAAAGGAACTGCTCATGATCCAAAGCATACCACCTCATCAGTGAAGCCTGGTGGTGGTAGTGTCATGGCGTGGGCATGTATGGCTGCCAATGGAACTGGTTCTCTTGTATTTATTGATGATGTGACTGCTGACAAAAGCAGCAGGATGAATTCTGAAGTGTTTCGGGCAATATTATCTGCTCATATTCAGCCAAATGCTTCAGAACTCATTGGACGGCGCTTCACAGTGCAGATGGATAATGACCCGAAGCTTACTGCAGCACCAAACAAAGAGTTTTTTAAGGGACAGAAGTGGAATGTTATGCAATGGCCAAGTCAATCACCTGATCTGAATCCGATTGAGCATGCATTTCACTTGCTGAAGACAAAACTGAAGGGAAAATGCCCCAAGAACAAGCAGGAACTGAAGACAGTTGTAATAGAGGTCTGGCAGAGCATCACCAGGGATGAAACCCAGCGCCTGGTGATGTCTATGCGTTCCAGACTTCAGGCTGTAATTGACTGCAAAGGATTTGCAACCAAGTATTAAAAAGTGAAAGTTTGTTTTATGACTGTTAATCTGTCCCATGGGAGGCACATATACAAACTGTTGTAATTCCTACACCGTTCACCTGATGTGGATGTAAATACCCTCAAATTAAAGCTGAAAGTCTGCAGTTAAAGCACATCTTGTTCGTTTAATTTCACATCCATTGTGGTGGTGTATAGAGCCAAAAAGATTAGAATTATGTTGATGTCCCAATATTTATGGACCTGACTGTATATCCATGTCTTTCTCTCTGGCTATGTATTCATAACTGTTCTTGTCTATCTTTCTCTACCTCCCTTTTGCCCCCATCTGGTTGACTTTCTGTCTGTCTCTTATTTTCCTTCCTTTCTTTTGATTTTTCTCTTGCGATCTATCACAATAAGAATCATATACAATTTATTTAGCAAAAACACAAATAATCCCCCTACAGTACTAGAGATACAATTGTAGCTTGTTGTTGCTCAGTAGTGTCCGACTCGCCATGACTGTGGACTGCAGCACCTTAGGCACATCTTGTGTTTTGTTGTGCTAATCCATAAGGTTTTCATGACAAAGGTACTGGAGTGGGTTGCAAGTTCCTCCTCCAGTGGATCATTATTTGTCTGATCTCTATGCTATGCCCTGCCCATTTTGGGTGACCCTCCATGAAATAACTCACAGCTTCATTGAAGTACACAAGCCCTTCACAACGACAAGGTAGCTATCCAAAAAAGGGAATTGTAGCTTTAAAAGACTTTACATATAAAATGTATATTAAAATTATAGATTTATTACCATACTTCATCCAGATAGATTTCACACCTGCACCAAGAAATATTCCCACATTATGTTTTCTCTACAAAATGCCTGAGACACTTGCAAACTATTTTTATGTTTTTATGTGTCCCTATGATAGCTGGATATTTGAATACAAATTTATGTGCTCTAACCCTAGCAAAAGACATGAGATTTAATCTACATTTCCTTTGGGGGCAAGGTGAAGCAGACTATTTTCTGTACCTTCTAAAACTGTTCAGCCCATTTGTGTGTGTCCAGAGAATCCTCACAACCCAGTCCCTATGTAAAGGTAGCCCCTGGAGACAGCATGGGGAGGGGGCTATTGACTGAGCTAGTGCAGAGGAGTAATTAAATAGCTTAAATTTGGGGGTAGGAGTTTCAGGTTAATAGAAATGAAGTTCCCACTCCTGTCAGTTACATGCCTGACATCCCACCCTCCCTGTTTTGTGTTATTTTATCTTTACGTTGTCACAGCTGGGGGTGTGGGGGCAATTGTTCACAATAGGGTGGAGCCCTTATGGTGATGGACCAAGATCATGGTTGGTCCTGAGGTCTCCTGGGCACGGGGTTCCTGGAGGCCTCTGAATTGTTGGGCTACAGTGCTATGTTTTGTACAATAAAAGCTGTGGCCTGTTTTGAACCCATATTGTCTGTTGTATTATTATTATGGTTGGGGTTTGGGTTTATTTATGCGTATTTAGTCACTTATTCTTAGGTCAAAGTACTAACTGTATGTTTGTGTTCAGTTTGTGATGCGGTTTCCCGTATGCAGGGCAAACTTGCTTGGCATTACAGTTCTTATCTGCCCTCAGGGATGGCATAGGCTGAGATATATCTAGAAAAGTTCTCCTTTGAATTAGAACAAGCAAGAAAAACTCAACTCAAAAGGCATAACCCTGACTAGACAACAAAATTAATTTTAAAAAAATGGAAACATTTTATTGAAACGTGCTCTCAAAAATACGCCGCTATTAAAATAAAAGAACTTGTGTAATGTACCATTTCCAGTCTCCAATTATTTATATATTTGGGCTTGTATTATATTTCATCAGGGGACAATACTAACCTGAACTTGTATTTGCTTTGGTGTACCATCCACTTTATACCACCCCATTAAAAGGAAACCAAAGGGGATAAATATAAAGATGTATAATCACTTATGAGATACTTGGATATAAATTCTTATCCCAGAATTTAGCAATACAGAGGGTTAAATATTTTTTTATATCACATATAATTAAACTTGATGAAATTAGTGTTTGTGCAGACTTCATTCATTACATGGAAGGACAATATAGTGATACATAGAAGTTATTAGACTCGATTATTTGATGGCCATCTGTATTGGACTAATTCAGTGAGAAGTTGTCCTAAATGTCCTTCATTATACCCCAATTTATTATAACTGGACCTGTAATAATTAACACATATTCTTAACAATAATGAAAAACTTTAAAAAACAACAATGCCAGTTAATAAACGGGAGGTATTGTCAGAGGACTATTCATTTCCAGGATCTATTGAAAGTTACTTCACACATAAGCAATCTAGTATCCTTAGACAGAATATAGGTTTGTTTAAAAAAAAAAAAAACAACCCAGAAAAGCGTGACTTTGAAAAAAAACAAAAAACACATATTATAATTGTCAAACTGTAAGTTGTCGTCACGCTTTACAAGCTCGTGGAAGCTAGGGACGCAGTTCGGAGGTGGAGGCTCCCACTTCAGCTGCAATGAGCCGCATTTGCAGAAGTGAACATAACCTGCAATGAGCCAAATACTCATTGCAGGCCACAAATGCAGACCTCGCTTGGCCACAAATGTGGACCTCGCGAAGCGAGTGTCCGCATTTGCGGAGGTGGAGGCTCTACAGCACCTCACTTGCGGTAAAAAATAACCCAGAAAAGCAGGACTTTAAAAAAAAAAAAAAAAAAAGCTGCTGGACTTAGAAAAAACAAAAATACGACCCATGGGACTAAGAAAAAAAAAAATAAGAGGTCGAAAAAACACGAAGTTAACGTCCAAAACGTGTACATCCACCAAAAAAAAAAAAAAAAAAACACTGAAAAAAAAAAAAAAACATAAAAAAAAAAAAAACATCACACACAGCACGGGGGCCAAGACATCTGTGAGTGAGGTTGCACATCAATTTAAATTGCATTTAAGAAGTTTCGGCACTTGAAAATCGGCTAAGCAAGAAAAAAAATTGTGAGAAAAAATGAAAACGAGGCTAAAGGACACCGAGCAGCAAAAATCACCGCCAGGCGGATACAAGTTACACAGGAACATAGCAGATTCAAAATATACCATTAAAACTGACAGAAAATGCTTGCGAGCCAAGTAACATATAGAAAAAAGGCGCCATTTTACAACACTTACTTACTCATACATTACTTACAACTCATAACATTAGGATTCTAAAATGCTGCTTTACCCGCCTAAACACACGGTTTGGCCGCACGCACGCAGCCTATTTACACTGCACACTTGCAACATTGCTGACACTTTCTGCTCAGGTGATCAACAGTCCAACTGTACATTTTCAGATGCAGGATAGATGCAAATAGATTGTTAGCTCTTCAGGATATTGATTGCTGCATATTAAATATAAATAGGTAAAGTATATTCATTTATTAATTCATATTGCTTTATTAATTCACTGTACTCACATTTGTTTTTACACTGTACTTATATATCAGTCTTTGCTATGAGCGACAAAGGTGATCGTAGCTAAGCCGGATTCTTGAATTACACGAGGGGATAGGCTCACAATGAGCGCCGAATGTCCACAGAGGAGCAAAACCATTACATTGTGGTAAACAGCATTGCCATGGCTTCAAATTGTATTGCCATCATTTTTGACAGGCAAGTCGCTACTGAACATATAAAAAGGTACAAACTGCTCAGGAAGCCACTAGATATATACTGTGCTAGCAAAATGAGTCACAATCAGCCAAATATTACTCATAATGTACCAGAAGTCCCGATTGCTAAGCATAACCAGGCAAACCAGTGCATAGCCTGCTTCTACTACTTGCAGTTTAAACATAAACCAATAAACTGATCTGCATACAACAAAATCGCTCAATGTTGGTCTTCAGATACTCAACAAACTTTCCTCTATGCTGGGACCATGATTGGCCCCTCTCAGTCTTGACCATAACCCACTCTCATGTTCGCACTTAGATTGCACACAGGTGGATATAATTTCATTAATTATGTGACTTCTGAAGGTAATTGGTTGCACCAGAGCTTTTTATGGGCTTCATTAGAAAGGGGGTGAATACATATGCACATGCCAATTTTCTGTTTTCTATTTCTGAAAAATAGTTTTATGTATATATTTTTCTCATTTCACTTCACCAACTTAGACTATTGTGTTCTGGTCCATCACATAAAATTCAGATTAACAAAACATTGAACTTAAGGCTGTAATGTAACAAAATAGGTAAGAAGTAAAGGGGGTGAATACTTTTGCAAGGCACTGTATGGCCATAGTGGTCATTAAATCTGCAGCAACACAGGGTGAAAGATATAAATGTTACTCATTGCATCTTTACTGTGAATATGTTCTCATTATATGTGTGGAAAACCTCCCCATACAAGACCCTTGTGATGACATTGGAAGATGGTTGTAGCTTGTTTGTTCCTACCAGTAACGGACTCTTTTGTTTTTATGTAGTATCTTAAATTCATACACTATTTGCAGCCAATAACATTACATTATAATGAAACACCAAAGAACATAATGAACAGATAAAAACTTTATTGTTGGCTTTATGGGTTTGAGTCATTAGTATAATCACAGGTTTGAGTCATTAGTACAATAACTAGTGTTTAACCCCTGCTGTATCACAGGTTAACAGGGTCATTTTTTTGGAAGACCTAGATATGTTTGACCTTGCATAATAAACATATATGTAATTTAATCAATATACTATGCTGTGTGTCTATGTATCTCGGATTAAAAAAAATGGGGCATGTGTACACCTGGATTAATACAAAACTGTGTATTAGCATGGCTTGGTTTAGTACAGAGAGTAGGGCGTGCAGAGACTGGATTAGCTCAGGCTGCGGTGTATGTATGCAGTGCAAATATTAGTGCAATATGTGTTTGGAGAAGTAAACATAGTACAGAATTTGTGTGTGTGCAGACCTAGAAGAAGTGCAGGATGAAGTGTATGCACAACTGGAAAACATGCTGAATATTGAATGTGCATAGCTGTGATTTGTACAGGATGTTGGTTTGTGTATGTGTACACATATATGTAGAGTTGGTATTAACACAGGATGTGGTATGTAGGGAGACATGGCAGTAATACAAGATAGCATATTTGTAGTGGTTATAAGAATATAAAATACTATATGTGCACAAATCAAATATTAGAAATGTGTGTAGAGCAGAATTAAGCATATTAAGCCTGCCACAGCAATGTGTTTAAAATGTGTATGCAGCACTAGAAAGGATAATGAATACTGTATGTGCAGACTTCTGAATAGTACAGGATGCAGCTTGTGAATCTAGGATTAGTACAGGATGCTGGTTGGGTATTAGTGCTCGAAGGACCAGGCCTTACACAGGATGATTGTGCAGTAATCTGCGAGTATGCATACCTAACATTAGTAAGAATACAGAATTCGGAGCCAGATATGTACAGAACAGTAATTATGAGATTAGTATATGGGTGCAAAACAAGGACAGTGAGGTATCCTGTGAGTTTCAGAGCTGGCATGTGTACAATATGTTGCGTCAGCAGAGCTGCAGTTAAAGAACCATTGTATGTTAGTACGTAAATGACTAACAACATGAGCAGCTATGTAAGTCATGAACATAAAATAATTTTTTAAGAAAATCTTATTTTTCAATAGAAAGTTTCTATTTTTGTCTGATCTCTTCCTGGTAGCTTGTAGCCTGAACATTAGTGAGAGGGAGAGAGGTAGGGGATTTCTTGAAGAATTGGAGTTTATGGTGTCGGACACCTCCCTCTGTCTCCTGTACATGCTTTCAAGCCTTGCTCCTGCAGAAATGTCAGCTAATGCATGACAGATGCCTGCCAACATCAGAGGCATCAATATTTATATATTTTTTTAATTATAATTTCATTACATTTTGTGCCTAATTTTTTAACCGTATATCATTTTTCACCATACTGTGGCCCTTTAATGTAGAATTCTGTCTTGGATTGTGCAAAATCCTTTTTTTGCACAGTGATGTGATTAGTGTGTGTTGTGATATGTGTGACACATTACAATTAGATACTGCTGCTTGTCTGTAGAGATGAGCACAGGACACTGTGCATGTATAGATGATTCAGGAGAGGTAGTGTCACGTCCAGACCTCAGTTGGGATCATGCCTTCCTTGCTATTCAGGGGTGGAAGCAGATATTCCCCAGATAGGAAATACAATGGGAACTCCACTAAATGACCTCTGACCCTTGTTAGCAGCTCCCGGGATAGGCTTGGGTCTGAGCTTGCCAAACTTTTTAAAGCAATGTATTCCCCTAGAGCTTGACGAGTCTGCACAGCATTGTTGGGAAGGCATCGGAAAACCTAATGGGAATGAAGGAATGCAGATAAAAAAATAAATTGGGATGGGTAGAAGAGGGGTGAGGAACAGGTAGAAAACATACAAAAAGAGAGATTGAAAAGACCTTTGTGAAAGGCAGGCAGGAGTGGAGGGTTGCCATGCAACTTATTCCTATTACATCTACATTGTCTCTTCCAGGTTAACAGTGGACTTTTATGACTGAATCTTTTTCAGACTATCAACGTCATTATATCCCCGTGCATGTTACCACCTGCTTATAAATTGTAATTTTCTCACATACCTGGTTGTAGAGACCTGCATTATTAAGAGCCGTCTGATTCCAGATATCATGGAAAAAATGATCAGAGATAGGGTCCAAGACATCAAGTGAAGGGGGGGAGAGTGCACCCAAGATAGTACTGTGAGAGGGTGAGGAAAAGAGAATTAAAAGCACACAATATTATCTGTATTACAGGCGTGCTTTTGCTTCATTGTCATTATAGTTCAAAGAAGCACAGTTAAATGTGGCATGATCTAAAGCTCGGTTGTTCAACACCAGTTCTCAAGGGACAGTTTCACATAATATTTTCAGAATGTTTTGTTTGAGTACAAGTGGGTCAATCGTTGTCTCACAAACAAACCTCATGAATATGTGTTCTAGCTCCAGCCTTCGAGAACTAGCGGTAGACATACCAGATCTACAGGATTCACTTGAACAGGAAAAGCTTAATTATCTCAATATCTATAGTTCGGACAACATAAGAGACTGTTGAGATTCTACAAATATCAACAAATACATAAAGGGAAGCATAATAGTAGAATCATTTTTTGTTAAATAATGAGAAAAGCAAGGTCATGACTATTCTGTAAAACCAGAGTGTGAAAGGCATTATTAGCACATCAATGAAAACTAAAAACTACCCATCTCTCCTCCAATCATAATCTGAGCCTCCATTTGCCCTAGTAGTTAGCACAGTAAGGAATCCAAACATTCCAGGCATACACACGAGGCTATGACATATACAAATCAAGAAAGGCTTTACAGATTTAAAGGCAATTTCCACCTAAGCCTACATTTCTGCTACATTTTACTTACTTGAAACAGTCCATTCTGAGGCTGTGGGCAAACCTCCCAGCTTGGTATGGCTGTCCATCCATCACAGAATTTACAAACTCTGTATCTTCTATGATAATTGCCAACTCACTGTCTCGCTTTCCCAGCATGCTCCTGTCATTGACGTTAGCCGAACCTTCAAAAAAACAAACAAAAAACAAACAAAACACATAGTTCAGAAGAAAGTGACATTGCAAAAACAGACTTTATCCGACGTGTTTCAGATATACGTAACATGTATTAAAAAATATGAAATCCAGTATGTATGATAAAATTACATTTATTGCAAACTGTGGGCCCCAGTGGCCTTAGCCCATCCACTTTAACACGTCCTGGTTAAAGGAACAATTCAGCACTCTAACAAATACACAGTAATGGGAAGAAGGTGTTTTTGCAAGCCGATATATAGGGCCATTTGTTAAAATTAAGGAGTTTGAAAGGAAATCAGCACCACAAAACCCAGAATACAAGTTGACGCGACCAGTCAATTAATTGATATAAATTAACATATTAAATCAGTGCATAAACAAACATCTTTTATACACATTGTGATAAATAGTAGTCAAAATATATAAATTGTGTTACAACATATACACACCACAAAAATTGTTCACTTTATGCTGTCAATTATATAAAACAAAATAAACCTTATTAAATGTGCCCTAAAGTGTGCGGAATCTCTTGGAGTTTGCTAGCAGTTGATTTTGAGAGTTAACACCCCTGAAAATCCCTGCTAAGATTAGCATACAATTCATAATTTGTTTTGGCTAATCACAGGCAGCTATAAACTGGTTTCAATCTGTTAAGTCAGCTTGTGCAGGAAAGCATCATGGTCTTGGTTTCTCCAGCTCTGACATTGCTCTGTGGATTTCTGCATTGTTCTGCTGTTGGCTTGAAGGATAGTATAGGGTTAAAGACTATACCCAAGTTCAATGTTTCTATCTGTAAGTAGCAGATGCCTCTGGGGGTGTGGAAATCATTTTCTTAAACTGAATTAATCTGTATGTGTATAGAATGAATCCTTGTAATATGCGTTTCTGATATAAATGGTATGTGTTACATTAGAAAACATTAAAAATAGGGGAAATTAGATATACCTTTAATGCATAAGATACATCACATTAAGCGAACAATTTTTGTGGTGTGTATACATTGTAACATAATATATATATTCTAAATGGTATTTATCACAATATGTATAAAAGACATGTTTATTTATACACTGATGATGGGCACTTGTATTTTATAGTAGTGCAGATTTCCTTTCTAACTCCTTGTTAAAACTGGTTTTCAACTAGTGTGAGTGAAGTAAGCACTCTCTGAAACCAAGAGCCTGTAATAAACTTTTAATGAACTAGTGCATTCTCAATCCACACGTCTTGATTTGTTCAATAAGCTTTATATTCGAATAAATGTATTTTTGTCCAGTATGGGCAACCCATTTGCATACCTTTGAAGTTATGCTGGCTCTCCTGTTTCACTTTGAGAAGCTTTGTTGTATAGAGATAATCCGTGTGAAGTAAAATATGGCAGCCTGCATCACAGCTAAGACAGAAACAAGTTCCCTGTGCTTTTTGTGATAGTCAGCTTTAACTGTTGCAGTCAGTTAAGGGACTTCAAACTTGAATTAATCAAACAATCAGCCAAAAGGTAACAAAGTATAAGAAGAAGTCAGTTGTTTTGTTATTCAGTTTAGGAAGAAAATGGTCCATGAAAATTTGTCAAAATGTAATTGTATTTGGGCACTTACCAATTATGACCTTCCTGTCATCCACAATTAGCATCTTGCTGTGTATGTAAATTAATTCGGTGACGAGGGAGCCATTTGGCATTTCCCCATGAGTTCGCAGACCACAAACCGAGATATACTTCCGCCAACTATCTCCCACTGAGAGGAAGGGAAAAGAGAGAGAGAGAGAGACAGTGTGATATCTAAATTGAGAAACGCAGTGGATTACATTTTACAAATCCTCTATCCATAACATATCTACATTTTATTTTTCATTCTAATGTTCAATTTTGTTTGCAGCTCTAGTCCATCCCCATCTTTTTCCATTTCCTTCCCTAGCATCCTCTCAGCCATTTTCCAGATCTACTATCAACACCCTCACTTCCACACCCTATAACCTTTGCACTTTAAAACTCACTGGCTTCCTTCAGACGTGAGATGATAGAATTGTCTCCACGGCAAATTGTGCTGTAAATAAATAAATACAAATTAAATATCAGTCCTGTTTATCAATTCTCCACCAGGATCCTCTTTACTACATTCCATATTTAGAAGCACCTCTCACCCATGATTGACAAACCAAGTCTAGTAACAAGACAAAACAGTGTAAAATATATTTTGATTAGATACAAAGATAAATAAATTATTTAAAAAATGTATAACATTGCTAAATGATGCAAACTTTATAAAAAAAATAAAATAAAAAAAAAACAGTGAAAGTACAGAGATATGTAGAGGTTACCTGTAAGTGTAGTGCAGGATGGCCTGGATGGAATTTCCTCCTCCCAATTCAATGTTTCCCTCAAATCCAGGTAAAAGAGGGATAAGAATGAAAACACGAAATGTAGCATTCTCTCTGAGAAATAGGAAGTAAGGAGATAAAATGTTAGAAGGTTGAATAATCAGCTTGAAGAGGACAATAGGGAGTTCAACCTAAAGCTAATAGGCTGCTGTAGGCCAAAGCTTTCTTTTGTGCATTTAAAAGAGCTTTTCTTTTTATACATTACATTTTCATTGAAGATACATTATATTAAAATAAAAAACTAAACACTAAAAGAGATGAACTGAAAGAAATAATAAACAATGGGTTTGATGCAGCAGTCTGCCTCTTATCCTGTAATGGCAATGTAACATGCCATGACAAATTAAACGGCAGACATTAAAGTAATAGTGTCCTAGCTTGTCTGCAGCTTACATTACCTGCTCTTCTAACTTACAGGTTTCTTGTAGCAATAGAAACAATGACATGCATATTTGAACGTCACAAAGTGTAATATTTATTATATGATCAATTAACACACCAGTGGAACTTCCCTAAGGATGAGAAGGTTATTACTTTGTAGATCTCCAATGTTTGAAGACATCACATTTCTGTATCAAAATGATACAACTACTGCGGTCCAAAACAGTCCATTCAACACATCAACAGAACTAGCAAAATGCCCAGCCCACTCTCAAGGAGTATGGACCTTGCGTCTGGAAAGTCTTTACACACATCTGATCTGACTACAGTCTGAGAATGCATAATTTAGATCACCGTTTCACAAACTGATTAACATGGAACATTTTTGGAAAAATCCCACTCTCCCAAAATAAAATTGCCAAAAACTACTATTTGTTTGATGTTCACTTTAGGTTCAGATTAGCTTTTATCATAAAACACTACAATGGTCTTTCAATCCAAGTTCTCACCATAGACAACTTGGTGTATTAACAAAACTATTTTTCACACATGACTTGTTTTGTTCTAAACTGAAAATCACCAAAACTAGTGTTGGGCAATGTGTGGTCCAGTGGCCCTTAGAGATTTTCTAAGCAAACAGCAGGCTGTTCTTTTGAGTAAGACAGGAGGTTACTTATCCACAGTACATCGCCTGTTACTCCATGCACAACTTGTGACAATTAAATGTATTGCTCGGCTTTAGTGAGAGCTTGTGGACATGCATATGGCCATCAGCTTGGACAAAACTGCTAAACAGAATTCTACTAGTATCTTGTATTTAAACAACTACAGGATCCTGTACTAGTATTGCATAGAACTGTATGAATGCCATCACTATTCATATACACCATTCTAGCCTGATGTCACCTCTGGACATATACCGCATCTTCTCTCTGTCCTCTACCACTCACTTGTGCGCTTTCAGTATCCTCGTCACTATAACGTCTCCAATAGTGTTATGAATCGTACGTCCATCTGCGCAACTGATGAAGAACTGATTCTAGCGACCAAAAAGACAGAGAATTAGTAAAGACGGGTGTATGTATAACATTGAAAATAGCAGGGAGGTTGTACAGGAACATAATATTGTAGCAATCTGAACAAATCAGATCATTAGTATGCCCTTTTAATACTCTCCTTGGGATATTATTGTGCAAAGGCAAATCTATGGAAACATGAAAAATGATAAAATGGACAAGTGCTACGTACAAAAGTAAATGTATCTCATGATATTGACAATCATCTTAAAAGCTGCATACCCAATATATTAGAACTGTACAGAACAGAAATAACTTATTCTCATGTGATTTTAGAATAATTCCACCACAAAGAGCTACTGATTGCAAGGCAATAATGGGTGTGAACGATTATATATAATGATACCTTAAGAACCTTAAGTATCAAAGGTGCCCTGATCAGCATAAAGGGACACTGTCATACCAAAAGGAATTTGGTTTAATCTTAAAGATCATTAAAAAAAAAAGAGACTATATATTGTACTAGCTCTTTGTCTGAGATATGGAACATTGTTTTTGAGTTAATGTGCTGCTCAAAGTGTTAATTTGTGGCTCAGAATAGCATGGGAGAATCTCACTCCATGATAACATTGGTGGGCACTGTTTTCACCACCATAAACTATAGTTCTAGTTAGCAAATCAAAGCAGCTAATTAGTATGTGGGAACTGCATAAATTGCAGCACAAACAACACTACATTTCTCATAAATTATTCACTTTAAATGGCTAACACAAGCTTTAAAAAAAAAAAAACAACACGTTATTTTTGGTTGACAAGGTCCCTTTAGGAATTTGCCAAATCATTTATTGCTGCATTATCAATCTCAAAACACTGATACTTTACCTATACTTTATTTAAAATCCAATAATCTATTAAAGAATCTTCATGGATCATTGTATATGATAATGCACACCCAGCACTGCTCTGTAAAGCACAATTATCACTTCTTATGTTAGAGTTGCTGAGCTCCATTCCTCAGGGGCTGCAAACTATTGGTGTTTTGCTGTTGACTGCTTGATACATTGGAGATACTGACTATACCAAATTCTGAACTTTAAGTTAAAAAGATCATTAACAAGTTAAAGTGTCAATCAAGTTAAACTTAAAATCTTCTGTCATGTAGGTGTTAAGCAAAACTAAAGTTTAATTTGCATCAAAAATGTGTGCAGTAAAGGATAATATTTTTTTATCCCTGTGAAAACAGCATTTTTTTTAGTCAGGAAATCCTTATGGAAAAAAGATATGATGAGTCAAGTGCAAGCAATCAATGAAGAGGGAATAACTGGTATATTGCCAGAGCTCCATGACTCCGTGCAGTGCTCTCACACCATAATTAGTTCATCAGAAGGAAATTCTGACTTGGTAGCAAAGCAATTCCACAGTTTTAAAAGTAATTTCTTTAAAATAGTTGGATGACTACACAAGGTGTTTTTTGCACAAAATCAGTTCTTTTAAATGTAAAAGTAGCAAATTTGAGATTTCGATGACCCATGCTGAGCACAGGTTAGGTATCACACCCTTAGTTATTTTGATTGTGCTCAAAGCATAAAAATCCTAGAGACAATTAAAGGGAAATCCAAGATTGCCAGATTAATACATTTCTGCACTATATAGGCAAAAAGCTATGTGTATACAGCACATCTCATAAAACATTTTATTTTTATTAATATCTAAAAATCCCTCTAATTATCGTGTCGACACCCCCATGGGGTGTCGACACAAGTTCCTGATCCCCACCCAATCAGCATGTAGCATCTGGGGAGCAATATTAACTCACTCTGCTCTTGCTTGCTCAGCCAATAGTAGAGCAGTGTTGTCAGCCTCCCAGTCACTGCTGGGAAATTACTCATCCCTGCTTCCTGTATATGCTCTGGGGTGTTGCCATAGCAACTAACAGTGCTAGGTCTCAAATCTTTCATCTAACCGGATTGGCCAAATCAAATTAAGGAGGGTGTGTTCACCTTAATTTTAAACGGTCAGAAATTACAATAGATTTTGCTAACTTCAAGGTAAGTGTTTAAATGTTTATTTTGGTATTTTTTCATGCAAACATTTTTTTCATATACTATTAATTCTCCTCTATCAGATGCATTCATAATCCAGGAAACTTACATATCCCTTTAACTAATCTTGTAAAAGGTTATGAAACTTGTATTGTTTGCCACATACACCTCATGTATGTGGCAGAGTGGAAGTTGCCATTTTAAGATAAGTTTCTGCCAACGACGCTGAGCGGATTAGGTCAATTGATCAAGAGCAGGTCAAGAACCAATCAAGCTGCAGCCAAGTCCTAAGCTGTGACAGTTACAGTCATATGGCTGTGTTCTCCAGCACGTCACATCATCTAATATATTGTGATCTTTTAGCAATAAATGCAATGCTAAAACTTTTATACATATTTTAATTTCTAGAAGTGAACTCTTCAATATACCATATATACTCGAGTATAAGCCGAGTTTTTCAGCCCTTTTTTGAAGGCTGAAAAGGGCCCCCTCTGCTTATACTCGAGTCACTCTCCCCCCCCCCCCGCCGTGTCTCTCTAACCCTCCCCCCGTGTCTCTCTAACCCTCCCCCGTGTCTCTCTAACCCTCCCCCCGTGTCTCTCTAACCCTCCCCCCGTGTCTCTCTAACCCTCCCCCCGTGTCTCTCTAACCCTCCCCCCGTGTCTCTCTAACCCTCCCCTCCTCACCTCCCCCTTTCCCCTCATTTACCTCCATCTGCTCCTTTGCTTTCCAACCTCCTTCCTGCGTCGGGACAGGGCATATGCTAATGACGTGATGTCACATGCGAGCCACATCATTAGCATTGGCCGGGTCAAGACGCAGGAAGGAGCATGGAGGAGAAGCTGCAGATTGAGGTAAGTGAGGGCCAAGGGAGAGGGGGAGGTATTTAGAGGGGTAAAGTGAGGAGGTGGGTTTAGGATGAGGAGGGGTAAAGTGAGGATGGGGGGGTTTAGGATGAGGATGAGGAGGGTTTAGGATGAGGATGAGGAGGGTTTAGGATGAGGATGAGGAGGGTTTAGGATGAGGATGAGGAGGGTTTAGGATGAGGATGGGGAGGGTTTAGGATGAGGATGGGGAGGGTTTACGATGAAGATGGGGAGGGTTTAGGATGAGGATGGGGAGGGTTTAGGATGAGGATGGGGAGGGTTTAGGATGAGGATGGGGAGGGTTTAGGATGAGGATGGGGAGGATTTAGGATGAGGGTGGGTAGTGTTTAGGATGAGGATGGGGAGGGTTGAGGATGAGGATGGGGAGGGTTGAGGATGAGGATGGGGAGGGTTGAGGATGAGGATGGGGAGGGTTGAGGATGAGGATGGGGAGGGTTGAGGATGAGGATGGGGAGGGTTGAGGATGAGGATGGGGAGGGTTGAGGATGAGGATGGGGAGGGTTGAGGATGAGGATGGGGAGGGTTGAGGATGAGGATGGGGAGGGTTGAGGATGAGGATGGGGAGGGTTGAGGATGGGGGCTGAGGAGAGAGGTTTTGGAGGGGGGCTGAGGAGAGAGGTTTTGGAGGGGGGCTGAGAAGAGAGGTTTTGGAGGGGGCTGAGGAGAGAGGTTGAGGAGGGAGGTTGAGGTTGAGGGGGGGTTGAGGTAGGGGGTGGAGGTAGGGGGTGAAGGTAGGGAGGTTGAGGAGGGCGGTTTAGAATGAGGAGGGCGGTTTAGAATGAGGAGGGCGGTTTAGAATGAGGAGGGCGGTTTAGAATGAGGAGGGCGGTTTAGAATGAGGAGGGCGGTTTAGAATGAGGAGGGCGGTTTAGAATGAGGAGGGCGGTTTAGAATGAGGAGGGCGGTTTAGAATGAGGAGGGCGGTTTAGAATGAGGAGGCGGTTTAGAATGAGGAGGCGGTTTAGAATGAGGAGGCGGTTTAGAATGAGGAGGCGGTTTAGAATGAGGAGGCGGTTTAGAATGAGGAGGCGGTTTAGAATGAGGAGGCGGTTGAGGATGGGGGGGTTGAGGTTGAGGAGGGGGAGGGAGGATGAGGAGGGGGAGGGAGGATGAGGAGGGGGGGTGAGAATGAGGAGGGGGGGTGAGAATGAGGAGGGGGGTTGAGGAGGGTGTTAAGGGGGGGTGGGAGAGGCACAGGGAAGAGAGAGGGGGGAAGAGACACAGGGAAGGGAGAGGGGAGAAGAGACACAGGGGAGAGAGAGGGGAGAAGAGACACAGGGGAGAGAGAGGGGAGAAGAGACACAGGGGAGAGAGAGGGGAGAAGAGACACAGGGGAGAGAGAGGGGAGAAGAGACACAGGGGAGAGAGAGGGGAGAAGAGACACAGGGGAGAGAGAGGGGGACTCAAGAAAAGTGCACACAAGAGGGGGTCACAAGAGGGACACAGGGGGCAGCACATTTCCCACACTCGGCTTATACTAGAGTCATTTTTCCCAGTATTTTGTGGTAAAATAGGTGCCTCGGCTTATACTAGAGTATATACGGTAATAACAACTTGTATTTAGGTAAAACTTTCTAGGTAGAAGGGAAGATAGCAGTGAAATAGCAAATAAGTCAGGAAGATGAAGGTTTTAAGAATAGAATAAGTTAATAGTTAACATATTCTTATCAGCATAAGATGAAACATGCAAACTAGAGGAAAAACTTCCCTTCACACCCACAAGTGCACCAAGTGTGTAAGAAATAGAGGCCAGCTTAGGACTAGGACACACCGAAAATTACTGAGAAAAGGAAATATCCAGACAGCACAAGAGAAAGTGAGACAAGGAATGGATAGGCATGATATTTGGTATCTAGTTTACAGATGTAAAAGGACACGAAAGACATTCCAGATATGATCATTAAAACAAAATAGTTTTGAATAGAAATGTTAATTACAACAGTAAAGTAATATTAAAGTTATCAGGCTAATAACTAGGTTATGCACATGTGCATTTGTCTCAATGTTAGATTGTTTTACACTGATATCAGGGAGTAAACAACAATTATTGGGAATCATCAGCTTGAAAAATGAGAGAACAGTCCATACTTGGTGGGTTCATCAGAAAGGCTGACTGACAGGTAAAATAATAAACTTCTACATACATTTTCTGCAAGAAAATTATTTTATTAATATTATTCAACTGATAAAATTACTTGGTACTGCATATGTCTTTAAATATACCATATCTGTAAATTGCCATTTCCGTTTAATAAATGTACTGGAGGAGAGCTTTAGGGCATATAGATGTGGTGTGAAAAGAGAAAAGGAGGTGAATTATTGGTTGGAGATGAGAGTGCAAAGCAGTGCATATATGTGGATAGGGAAAAAAAACATAATAGAAAATATAAAGAAGAGTAACATAGCACAGGAAGGCAGGATCTGGTATATAAAACACATAAGAGTTTAATATCATACATAGTATTGCATGCAATATATCCCTACCTCTATGTAAACATAGTGCTCAGACTCCTCTATACAGTGCAAATATGCATTGAGAATTGAGCACTCTGAAGACTCTGCTGACCAGCGATCCACTGATCTCAGGGCCTAGAAGGAAAGAACAATTAGTTATATACAGTAATTATTGTTGTGGGTATGTAAAACACTCTTCCACACACAGCAGGTCCATCCTTTCCAGCTACCCTCCTCACCAATAACTAAAGTAACACATGTTCATACCTGCACCATAGCAGTATGCGATCCTGGCACTGTGTAGGGCAGTTTGTCTGCTGTACTCTGGGACTTTGGTAGCAGATACGGATAAGCAGCAACTTTATATTTTGACTTGATTGTCTGAGCAAGAGAGAGAGAGAGAGAGCCTTAGTAAGTGAATGACAACGTCCAGGTTGATGCACAGCAGTATAGCACCCACCTTGGTGAAGTTCCACCTCTGGATAAAGTGACGCGATACATCTCTAGCGGCTTTTCCATGGATCACTGCTCCTATATCCCTCCAAGGCATTCTGGGATTGCTCGTCCTGTCAATGAAGTCTGGACAAAGGAAAAATTAGTGATGGAGACATATTAGAACCATGCATCTAGTATACTAGATTTTACACAGAGAGTCCTTAAAAGAGCAGGAGGACACATGTAGAAGAAAACCAAAGTTTTTTCCTCTCCCCAAGGTCACTCACTAACCTTCAAATGGCTTGTCCAGCTGCACCCAGTCTCTGAAGATGAGGTTACTGTAATCTTTTCCCAGCCAAAACTGGGTGGCGCTTGGTGCCTCTTCCAATGAGATGTCTCCACCAGGGGAACCATTCTGCCGAAAGACAAACCATGGGGACAGCAGGATGCGACCTTACAGGGGCAGAGAGATAGGTAGGAAGAGGACTGATGGATAGAGAGAGAGAGAAGAGAGAAATAAGAGAAAAGCAGTAGGTGGAGATATAGGGAATGTCAATACCAAGCGGAAGGAGTTACATGCAGAGGTTACATGGAGCAGTGTTAAGGGTAGCAATAGGAGGAAGCTTGCAGAATAGCTATAAAGAAGCAGGAGTAACAGGGATTATTTAAAGAGCAAAACATACAGGGAAAGTATATATAGAGTAATAACAGGTGGTGTATTAGTTGTGGGGTCCTGTGATACCTTCTGCTGTACAGTTGTCCCCACATCTGACAATCTATAGCTGTTATCATCCCACCGTCCATAAGCCAAATCTAGGCCTCCTAGGAATACCACAGACTGGTCAATAGCCACCATCTTCTCATGATGAGCCCATAGAAAGACTATGGAGGAAACATGGTCTGGATGACGCATCACCTAACAGAGAAGGAGAGTTAGAGGAGCATGAATAAGGGTTGGTATTGTTGCAGCCGATGTTAAAAAATAAATAGCTCTATCTCACCTTGATGTTGGGGTGCAGCAGCATCAAGGCTCTCTTGCTGTATCCACTATTAATACCCAGTGCAAGCTCGACCTCTTTAAACAACAGGACACAAACTTTGACTCCAGCTTCCTGTAACACAGTGAGAACACTTAACTGCAACACAAACTGCATAATATCCTGTGCACACAATATACGGTCTATGAAGCATCCCACATATTTTCAATCTTACACACTTCTATGTAGCTACGCAAAAAGGCTTTACTGTAACCTTGGAAAAAATATTTTTTGTGCAAGCTATGTAGCTGTTCAAATTGCAAACCCTACAAACACAAAAGTAAAGTAGGAAACACACAACAGGGCTGTTTCACTAAAGTTGTGATAAGCTTTGGTCATCAAAAAGCATGCTGTAGGAGACAATGAGCACCCCCCTCCCCGATCCATCTAAATAACCCCTTCCCTGACATTACATGAGAAAGAGTTTAAAATTATAAGAGATCGGTAGCAGCCATTAAACTTCACTCCTGATTGGCCCAATGAACCCCCAGTGATTTCTTCCTTCCAAGCGATAAAGGGAACTTCTGGGGATTCCCCCCCTGCTCTCCTGATCACTATTCATAATTATAACCATTGGGGTCGAATGAGATCCTCATGGCACCTAATCATTAACCGTGCACCTAAATATTAACCTCTGCCACCAGGGTCCCTAACTGACCCCTGTTGTAATCTAAATTAACCCATATGCCACCGGGTCCTATAAGAATCCGCTTGGCATCTACATACTAACATAGTGTCATGGAGGTCCTTGCAGGACCTCCATGGCTAATACTAGACCTTAGAGGACCTTGATGCCATCTAACATAAGCTTATAGCTCATGGAGGTCTTCCTATCAATAGTACATATGGCATGGATGTCCTTACCTGTAAGCTTCTGATAACTATACTATGCAACGGGGGTTCTGTAGGAGAAGGAGCTCTTTGGCATGTCAAATTTAACCCCATTCTATGGGGGTCATTTAAGGAACCCCAAGGCATCTAACCATTAACCCCTATATAGTCTATATAGTGCATGGGGGTCTTTGCAGGACCTTTGTGGATAATTTAATATTAAGATGCAACTGCACTTTTATAGGTCCCTCTTGGCATAAGGGTAAATTTTATGTGCCACAGGTGTCCTTTAAGGACTCCCATGGTAAGGATTAATATTTAGATGCCACAAAGGTCCTTTAAGGTCCCCCGTGACACAGAGTGAATGTTTAGGTGCCCAATAAACCTATTGTTATATTTTTTTATTGGTGATCAGGGGTTAATGGTTAAGTGAGTCCTAAGGGTTTCTGTGGGCTCATAGGGGGTAGATTTACTAAGGTCAATGAGATCCCACCAAGTATGTTAAGTGTTAGGGTGCACTTATTAATTAAACCCTTACATCAAGCCTTATGTCCAACTCAGCTGTGGTCTCATACTGATGATAAGAGTCAGATCCAACACCTGAATCATTATCAAAAAGGTATTTTTCTACCTCTACGTGTGATTTTAAGTATGCCCAGGATTGGGGAGGGAAAAAAGGGGATTGTTCATAGTATGTTGTTATTTGCATGAAGCACAGTTTACAGCGATTGGAATAGATTTGAATGTGACTGGTCACCGTAACTTGATAAAGTGGCTCATTTTAGCTTATTCAGCAGTGCATTCGCGCAGTGCTGAAATTTAGGGGGATTGGAATAAATATGGTGCAAGTTGTATAGTAACCTAAGTGCCTGCACAAAAGATTGAAATGAGCCCTTAGTATCTAAAATGTTGTATTAAATGCAGTTGTTTAAACACACTACTAATCACTTTTATTAGCATAACACAATTACAGACAGCACCAAATTCTAATACTAAATCTAATTTTGCACACATGATCCAGGAATTAATTATCTCTAAAACAGTAGTGTCCAGAACAAACTTAGCTACTTCTAGAATCACAACACTTTCAGTATTAAATCTATACCCGGTATTAACCCTACGTAAGCCATATTCATTATTAAAGTTAGGTCAATTATTCCACAAAATCCAACATTAATGCCAGTTCAATAATCACATAAAATTTACTATTCATAGCACTATAACCACAGAGCATCCAGTACAAAAATCTAAGGCTCTCACTCACCGCCTTCCTTTTCAGAATGATATCTAGTCTCCAGTCATCATTTGCTGCAGGACGCTTGAGATGAACCTCTGGACTAAGCCTACAAATCAAGAAGAGAGCGATATTTTTGTAAAACATCAATACAGATTTGCATTTTGTGATCATATAAATTAATAGGAGCTTCTCCATAATGAGGACATAAATTGCATCTCAAAAAAGGACACTCAAATCATCCATTGTACTGTGTATCGGGAGATAAATATTTGAAAGACATGTGGGAATCAAGCACTAACTCCGATATTGGCAATTAAAATACTGTTTGTATAGCCACTAAAGGCCTCCCTCAAGAATCTGCATAAATAATATATTTGGAGTCTGTAACGGACACTGTAAAAAGGAATATACATTAAATATGATTCTAAGGCCAATGCTGTACTATACCTTGCACATTTTCTTATCAGTTTAAATAATCTGTGTGTGTGTGTTGTGTGTATATATATATATATATATATATATATATATATATATATATTCATTCATTACCAATGTGCAGTACAGAGGCCATTATTGATTCAGGCTTGTTGCAACACACTGAACCCCATTATTTCTATGTACATAACTCCATGCATTCATCACTTCCTCATGCAGAGCAGATATCATGGTGTCGGGACACTTTAAGATAGAACACATACATAAAAAAAATTACAGGAGCCTAGCAGCCAGGGCTCCTAAAATCTGTACTTCTGGCTCCTAAATATTTTTTTCCCCCAAAGTATAATAAATCTCTATGAAGGGCTTTCTTCATAGGAACAGCCTGTCTAGCACCTTAAAACAAAATAATTTCCTGACCTTGAACAGTTAGACATTTGTTTCCACTATTGTACATGACAAAGCTCTTCATATGATATAAAGCATTATGTATGTACAAATTCACTGCATTATCAGAATGTATTAAAGATAATCATAGACACGCACATAGAAAGGTCAGTCCATCAAACAATATTCTGTCCCTCTTGTATAGCTGTGGACCATGGGGTTGATAAGTAGTTTACCTATTTGGTGTAATTTATTCATGTTTACTTTCGGAGGCAGTGCTCTGGTTTAAATGTTAATTATCTAAATCAATTCTTATGTTTCTCTATCTGCAATGATACTACCCTATGTACTACTTGTTTTATTTGCTTTAGGGCTCATTTATTGTTTTTAGTTTTCTTTCTTTATTACTAGGACAGATCTAGAATTAAAATGTTTCTAAATATTAGCAAATTAGGCAATGACATTCAAATTACAACCCCTTAATGTAATTCCATTACTGCCCTTTGGTTTAAGGATATGGTCTACATAAAATTCAGTTTCTTTTAGATTTAAGAGCAATCCTAGAAAAAATTGAATTATCTGCTTAATAGCTATGAAACTTGTATTTTTTGCCAGTTTCACATCCATGTTTTTGGAGAGCTCAAGCTGTGTGTGCTAATTGGGTCTAAAGTTCAAGAGCCAGCGCAAGACTGCAGAGGAGTTCTAGCTGTGATTGGTACATTTATGTTACGTGTTTTTTTAGCAGCTCACATCACTTTACATACAGAAGTCTTAAAGCAATAAAAAGCAAGTGCTAAAATGTTTACGTATATATTTGAACCTCTTTTATATAAGGGCAACTTGTTTTTAAGTGAAACTTTCATTTTAAGTGAATATTCAGAGACTTTAAATCTCTAGTAGGAAAGGAACATTAGAAGCTAGAAATGCAATCTTACCACCAGTCAGTGATAAAAATCTCTTCTTTCGCCTGCATTAAAGCCTCTGCTAACTCCGAAAAGTAGCTGGAGCCATTAATAAACCTAGAAAGAGATATACAGAGGGTGAGTATTATTATAGAAAGAGTAAAGGAATGATGGGTGGGGAGAAGAACTAAGCAAATATATAGAGAGGTACAAGCATTGTGGTGTCAGAAATAGAGAAACAGACAGGTAAAATAAGGTAGATACTAAAGTCATTTACAGACCACCTTACTCACCATCTCACTTGAGTTTTCAGTCTCACTGGGGCAAAAGCATCAAACCGATGATTCATTAAGTAATCTTTCCCATTACCCTCAGCAAGCTGCTTAATTTGCTGATGCCACCAGCGTGCCTGGCGATACCCACTGCATTTTAAAATCAGTGTCCTATGGGTATTGGATGGGAGAAGAAGTGTCTTAGTAAGGATGTTGGACAAAAATGTCAAGTCCTAACTTTAATATATAACTAGACCACAAAGAAAACCATTTAAAATTAGTTTTAATAGTAGTTATGCCATTTTTTTATGCCCCATTTGTTCCAAGAGCAGTGCAGAATGCATATTAACATTGGCGAAGAACCAATTCACTCCAATATAGTAATACTAAAAAAACACTATATGTAGACATATTAACACTGATGTTACAACAGCAGAGTCTGCATTATACATATTAGTAGCACACCAATCCCATGAACGTGACATGGGCAGATTACATAAACATGTTGGAATTAAAAAAAAAAAAAAAAATACTCTCATTATGTGATAATGTGTGGAATTTTACATTTTCATCCATCTGCATTGAAGAGTAATAATTTATACATTTAGGTTTAGAAGTCTCAAAATGCAAATCAAAATATTTATGATCATGGTAAAATGTGGGTAGGGTCAGAGACTAGGGTATTGATAATTACATTTGCAGAGGGATGAACTATATAAGCAGGTCTATACCATATCATCAAATATACATTTACAGAACCAGTTTTATAAGCAATTACAAAAGACATGGCCAACTCAGATTACAGGCAATGAAATAAACCCTTTTCTACTAAATATTATCCTTAACATTTGGGGATAAAATAGTTGTAGAATTTATAATATTCATTGAAGTGAAGAGGATATTAAAACTTTGGATAACTCCAACCATTCCTACAATCTAGATTTGTTTTAAATGAATGAATGATATAATACAGGAATATGAGGATACAAACTGTGAGAAGAAAATGACAGTTTGTATCTGAAGTCATAGGTATATCTCTATATTTCCACATACTGAGAGCTCGTAGAGAGACAAATTTGGTGTGTTTAGTAGTGTATAGGTGATGGGATTAAATATTAAATTGAAATAATACAAGGTGATCAAAGGGTGGATAAATGGCATTTGGACAAATAAAAAACTTGCCTATTTTTCATTGTACTGTGAAAACTACTTTTCATTAAACTACTTTTATTAAAACTGTATTGAAATTCATAAAATTGTTTTTGGTCCAATGTTTTATATATATTTTTTGTAGATTTTTGTGTACTGAATTATTTAAAGGCTCATTATAGTGTGTGTTTGTATCAGTGCAGCGAGGAGTGAAGGAAACAAGCTGTGTTAGATAACTGGATCTGACTAGAATTGAGGCCAAACCCCTCTCCTCTCACGGGCCCAGAAGCATGTATAGATACAACCACAGCTCTCCAGAAATGTAAACGGCTCTCTAAAACGTACAACTTCAACCAATGTATCATGGATGTCCCAAGGGCCATGTAGAAGCATTGTTTCCTCATAAAACTAATTGTATAACTTTATCCCTGCTTAAATATGGTCTTAGTCAGACTGAACATTTTCAAACAATATATTTTTTCATTGTACTTTGGTCCTTTAATGACTGAGAGATAGATTAACAAAACTATCACAAGCTCTGTGAAGGACATCAATGGCAAAGTTCTCAATAAGAAATAGACATTTCTTCTGAAAAAAATGCATCATAAGCCTAGAGATGTGTAGTGAATCCAGGTTTAGGTCTCAAGTCAACTCACTCCAACATTACCTTGAGAAGTTCTCAATCCTCACCCCGTACTTCGTTTCTGTGCATTTTTTACCCACTTCAATGCTGAATCCCGGATCAAAGAGTAACACAAAAGAGACTTCTCCAGAATCAGGTTTTAAGTAGAGGAGGAAGGAATCTTTCACCACCAGCCATCTACAAATCATATCAAATGGTACAGAATCACTATCAGATATCTCGGATAACGTAAAGATAGCAAACACAGTTCTATTTTCTCCATTATTTCTATACACTGACATTTTATAGGAAGTAATCATCTTTATTTTAATAATACTATATAAATTAAGGAGTATCTACAAATATTCATGAAAATACAGATATAAATTTAATAACAATATTTATGGAAGAACTCCTGTTCAGAAATAGTAGTGGATAAAAGCAATAACTATCCAGGTGAAAAGCACTATATGGGCCCATTAATGCATTCTACAACTTTCCTACACATACTGCAAAAATACAATAATATAGAATAACCTAACTTTGTTTGAGGAGAGCAGATTCAGTTTAAATTTTAAGTTTTCTCTCCAGCTGGTAAACTGCCTTATTAATAATTCCTACTGACAACAAAAATGATTTATTTTTTTCAATAGAGAAATGCTTTATCTACATTTATAATGTACAGTAGCTATCAGCACCACTAAAGCACTTTTCCTTTTGATACAGTTTTTATTTAAAGTGCCACTCTACTTGAAGAAAAAAAGGCCTGTGCTTGTGAAATAAAGTAGAGGAGTATTGATCCAGGGAGGAATCCGATTGACAGTATCTGGAGTGAGGAAGGAATTGTATTTTTCCCCCCTTTTGAGACTATTGGCAAAATGTAATTGGTTTTTTTAGGCTTACCTTCCTTTGGATCATTTAACAATTAATCTGCATATTGCAGATAAGGAGATCTAAAAATGTTTAACTTGATGGACTAAAAGTTATTTTCAACCTCAATTACTATGTAACTATGAGCCTATGTAAATCAGGTGCTCCAAGTTAGGACATTGCTGTAAATCGGCAGCAGGAGCTTTTTTTCCCCTAACTTCTACACTAATGTAACTCTTTCACTCCCCCAGATTAGAGCAATCCTGCCTTAGCAGCAACAGATTTCTGTGTAGGGAGCAGCCAAAACAAGCTTTACACAGATGAGACAGGGCTCTAGAAACCAATAGGAAATGGGAACATCATAAATCTTATAATGAGTGGGAAGTGCCGTAACAAGTGCTGTAACTGTAGCTCAAAGGAAACAGTTATATATAGAAAGTAATGTTTTTTTAATTAGAATCCTGATCTTTTGAAGACCGTTTATGAGTAAAGAATCCATTTTGTGTTTGTTATATGACTTCCTAACAGCTGGATTATGAGGATGCATTTTTCTTTTCTATGAATGCAGGGAGGGGAGGAATGGAGGGAACAGAGAGAAGACATGTCTGTTAGTTTAACTGCATACGACTGAGATCAACACCACACCCGTACCCCCCCTCACAGGACGCAGACAACATGCATCAGGAAATGCAGCCATTGTTCTGCAGAATTATAAATATGCTTCTCACACACATAGTGTTCACCAATGTCTCATGGATGCCTCCAGAGTCCAGAAGAGACACCATTTTTTTTATTTATAAAAAGCAATCAATTACTTTTGCTACTAGTCAGACATATATATATTATATATATATTAGTATTTGTTGCCTATATGCTGTCTGGTGGAGAGATTATCTTACTCTTATGGTCACCATATACTAAATTTATATATTTTAGTTTAACACATAAATTGTTTTATCAGACATTTTCATGCCAAAGTCCAATTTTTACAGACTTTTAAACGTAGAACATATAACCTGTTTTATCTAAAAAAGTGTGATCTCTATAAACCTTTCAACAAATTTCTAAGCAAATAAAAAAAAAATGTTATACATTAAACTATACATTCAATTATTATAGCTTTAGAACACTTATAGAAGGTTCTATATCGAGCATCTCCAGGTTTCTAACCAACTGATTTCTATCTTTCATTGCAAATGTTAACAGTTTAATTTCTCTGATTTATTACAATAAACTTCAATATGACATTAAATAATTTCATCATTAATTGCATTTTTCAGATACAATCCACATTTGCTCAGGTTTTGCGATGCAATGGAAGTGGCACTCATAATACTTTCACTTACCTTTTTGACCAGCGGTAGCAGATCTGGTGATGTCCGAAGCAGTTAATGCCATGAATGCGATGACCTCCTGAGCGTTTCAGGATAAATCCTTCCCTAGAAGGGTAGGGGTGATGTAAAATTTGGAGGGAGTAAGATAAGAAGATTTAGAGAAGGAAAAGTAGGGAATGAGAGAAAATAATTATTAAAGTAGGCCAGGTGTTAATATGATGACTTAAATGCATGTTAATTGTACAGCCTGGAATGGGTCACTGGCTTAAATCAAGAAAATAGCTATTCGTTTAAAGGAGTTATGAACTCACAATCCTTTAGGTCCAAGGTCTGCAATGAAGGAGAGTTGACTGACATCCAAGAACTCCATCTGAATAAGAAGGGAAGTTCATCAGGGCAGAGGCCTGGGACCAATGCTAGAAGAGAGGTGGGAAGCCAAGGCGTAGACCCAAAGCAAGAAACATGATCCAGAACCAAAGCAAGACCCAGACAATAAAAAGGCTGGATTCAGAAACAAAGACTTAGGCCTGAAGCCATGAAACGGCAAAGGTTAGAACTCAATACTAGAATGAGATTTTATTAATATCTGCTGTATATTTTATTTTATTGTTTGTGCTACCTGGAAGTTAACAACCTTCAAATGATCTCCATAATTCACAAGAACACATCACACCCTAAATAAAAAGACACTTTCTCCACCTGTTTAAATTATACCCTGAACTACAGAAGGGAAATTGGTGACCGTTTACATGAAACATGTACCAGAAATATTAAACTACAGTAGGTAATACTACAACTTATCTTTTTTCAGCCTACCTAATTTATCAAAAATGCTACAAGGGAAAAAAAAAAATTTAGTTTTGAAAAAAAAAAAACAGTGAGTTTCAAATCACATAAAAAAAATAAAAAATAATATATATATATATATATATATATATATATATATATATATATATATATATATATATATATATATATATATATAATTTTTGTATTTATTTTATTAACAAAATGCAGGTTATATCCGAGTCTGATCGCTCAGCAATATGTATTATACATGGAATTATAATATCCTGAAATACATAGAAATGTGCAACTTCTACCTATATTTGGAGCTATACTCCCATAAAACATCCATTGCTTTTTAAATGTTATATTTTGCAAAAGCAATAATATTTTTTCATCAATTTAAATCATGATGTAACTGTAAAATGGTCCAGGTTAAAAATCGAAAAATAATGATTTTGTCTAATATTATGCCTCAAACCCATGTTTTCTGAAAGAAAAGAAAAAAAAACAGTGGTTCTGCTATAAATATTTGTCACATACAAATTTGATTGTGGCTTTTCACAGCACAGGATGCAGCATTTTCAACTGGGTTTTAATTGTAGATTTTGCTACTAAAAGCCTTTCCTTAGAGAATGTGGCTTCAAAACTATTGATTTCTCCTTCACTGCTTGGTATGCACACAAACCTGTTCAGACCACTGACCAAGCTTGGCATATGCCAGACTCAGACTCTTTGTTCTTACATATTTAGGACAAAAACAGGAAATTTGCTTTCCAGAATCATGAGTCAGTGGTAAAAAAAATAATAAAAAACTGTAGAAGATTTTGCAACTTTAGTGAACAGCAAAGTATCTGTTGAAACACCAGGATGATCACTATTCTGGCTAATGTAACCACCAACAATATACTTCTCTATATAAATATCCATGGTAACTGATCCAAAGGTCTAAACAGATGCTTAAAAAGGACCACTGTACTGCATCCCCAACTAAAGCTCATATATTTATTTGCTGTACAAAGACAGCATGTGGCTTAAAATAAATAAAAAAAGTTAACATTTTTCCTTAGCTTTTAAACGGTGCGTTTTCTCAAGGAAAGCGGTGTATCTCAGGGGACGTCGCAAGCTCTTCCTGTGTGTTGGACTAAAAATAGAGTTTAAATAGGTCTAGGTTCTGCTTCAGACTGAGCATGCTCAGTAAAGGGGGTAGGGCTGTAATGGCTCATGATAGAGCTGTTACCTCTGTGGAGACAGACAGACCTAATGGTGTCTTTCCCTGACTCTTTTTCCTAGCTATACTAAATTAATAAAGCAAAAAAACAAACAAACACCTAGTATAGTGATGGTGCTACGAATGCCTTTGAATATTTAAAGATGAGAGAGTAGGTCATCTTTTGGTGTAAACGTATAACCAAAGAGTGCACCAAAAGGATGACCTACTCTCTCATCTTTAGATATTCTATTAAAGTATAAAATATGTTATATGTATTTAGTCCCAACCCAAAAAAAGCAGCCTGCATATAAGTATCCAACCAATATTCCCCAAGCAATTTTGCAGCCTCCTAATACGTTCTCCAGAGGCCTCACACAACAAAATGTAGAGGCACAGCTCGCATATATGAATTGAAAACAAATACAAGAATCATTGCATTATATTTTATGGTTCAATTATGCACTCTTACTTGTTAGAATATACAAAGGGTTGAATGTATGTAGTACCAATTGGAAGCTACGCATAAAGCACAAAGTAAGCAGTCACAAATTGCCCATTTGATAAGCAGGTCACACACCGGTCAGGATCCAGAGGGCATGTACAAGTCAGAACTGCCTAACTCCATATACCACTGACCTTGCTTTCTAAAATTGCCATATGTTTGTACATTTATTTATTGTTGATATTTTTCTAACCATGAATGCAGTGTGGACCCCTGAAGACCACACTACGGGGGGCTTTAGAAGCAAAAATGTGTTTCTCTTTGATGATCACATCTTATTATTTGGCTTCAGAACAAAAAATACAAAGAGAGAGTCCGAAACCCATCTGCAACCCATGGTTTCAAACAATCCTCTCAACTTACATTTCTCCTTCTTCGGGAACTATTCCAAGAAACAATTAGAATTTATGCCCAGCCTGCAACAGGTTGCACAACATCCAGCTTTCTTGGAAACTTTCTTTTAGCAGATTAAACACTGACCCACTAAACATCTACTAATCTTCCTGAAATGCAAGAGACTGCCAAAGCACAAAAAAAATAACCAAGCACATGCCAGAATCATATATTTATTTATTTTTTTAAATCATTAAACAAAATTTTAAACTAAACATTCATTTCATATTAGAATTTAACATATAATCTTTTGAAAAACTTGAATACGCTACTTGGATTCAAAATGCAAAGAAATTATATGAAAGGCTCAGATTTATTACTTTTTATGCAATTATACTAGAGGAATCTACCACTTTAGTTTCAAGGAGACTACTTCCTGAGGTGGGAAAAGCATTTGAATGCAGAGAAGAAGCTCTACCTGCACCATAACTATGTGGCAGTAACTAGTGTCAGTGCTAGCATTAGCACTTATGCAAAGTTCATTCATTACAAGGACACATCCTGTTAGAACTTGCGAGAAGTAGAATCAGTATAGAAAATGAAAGCCTACAATAAGGAATAATTACAAATACCATACTTAAGAAAACAACCACAGTGGTCCTTTAAAACCAACATATATTCAGATCTATGATAAAACCAGAAAAAAGGACACCAATTCACAAAATAAAAAACTTGTACTTGAACCACAAGAGGACATCAATGGCAGCCAACTATGGCTGCCCAACCTCTGAGTATATTCTCAGAGATTCATATCAAACTATCTTGCAGTTCCATGGTTCATCAGTATATAGAAAGCAGCCTTGGTTTGGCATCGTCCACACATCCAGTAAATGAGATTATTGTGACATCCAACCCCACGCCAGCAATCTGTGCCACTCCAGCAGAAGCGAGAAACTGGTAATGAAATTATTTCTGAAGACATCCATTATCCACAGCAATAAAATAATCATTGACAGGAATTGTAAAATGTACAACTCAAGAGCAAGAGAGAAATCTAAAACTCTCAAAAAAGCAATGTTGAAAGCCCATAACCTTACATTTCTCACTTGAGAGAGGAAAGAAATAAGACTTTGGGCATTGGAGATCCTGCATTTATGGTGGGATGTGTTCTCTCTGTTCCCTAACAGGCTGAAGAATTCTCTCAACGCACAATCCCTGCTATGGGGCGAAGGAATTAGAGAATCAGAGCAGAGCAAGAGTGAAATCTCTTGACAAAAGTCAAGAATATTCTAAAGTGAAAGAAGGTGCAGATAGAAATCACAATGGAAAGAAACCAAAGTCAAATTCTCTCTAAAGTCAACTGAAATAGTGGTTGTTTACTTACCATAGCATGGTAGTTTCTGTAGAATGATTTAGCCAGTAGAACATTGAGGTATTCTTCCAAGTACTTCTGCAAGTGAAATGGGGAGTTAGTGTTCATGCATTTTTATAAATGCCCCTGATATCAGATCACTCTGCTCCCCATTTCCTGCTATTTTAACCCTTCCAGTGCCAGGGAATCAATACATCTTCCTAACCAAGGAAGCCAGAAGCATTTGCAATATTTTGCTAAGCATTTCCTTAGACCCAGACCTTGTCAGCATATTGGTCTTGACATATGGAGCCCTGGACCTCCTGAGTTTACTGAGAATACCTGACTTGATAGGTACAATATAACACGTGCCAAAATAGGTTAAAGGGCTATTTACCTCCCTATAAGTGCTCTGCATGGTGTGAAAGAGCACATTAATGTTTGTTAAAAATGATATATATTTTTTTATTATTACACTAACTGCTAAAAATTGAATTAACTAGCCCTTTCATTTATCGGTGTACATTAATATAATATTATATATTGTATGAAAATACAGACCCTAGATAATTCCAAAATACTCATAATTTCCCCCCACCTGTAATCCGCATAATTTCTTCACTCTCTTTCATATCCCCATTATTTCTTTCCCACTGGGCATCCGCCCCATCAGTCAATTCCTTCTCCTTATCATACCCCCATATTATTAAACATGGCAAAGTAACTAAACTAGTCCTTGTAAAGCACCTGTTTGCTTGTGGTCCGCCGTAATGACTCTGCGGAGGTGTGTGGCAGAGAAGGCATCTCTGCTGAAGCGGCTTCAGACACTGTTCTTGTTGCAGCAAAGCTGGGGGGGGGGGGGGAAATCACAAAAATCCTTTGGAATGAATCAGTCTAGGCACCACAAGACACCATACTAAAAGTGAGCTATAGCTCATGAGACACTGGTTACCAAGATAAAGACCTTTTAAAGGCATTCTATAAGGCCAGATTTTCTTTACAAAATTTTACAGAATGGGATTAAAATGTTTAGACACGTATTTTAATATGATATATATATTTTAATATAATATGCACATTTTTATAGGTCTTACCCTAACATTTTATTTTCTTATATGCTCTTTCAGGCAACCAGTTTTATTTACAATGTGGCAATCTGTTTGTTGGCTTAAAAGGTATATGGACGTCCCCTGTTTTTATTATTTAAATAAACGAAGTGTACTTGTACTTAAAAGCTCTGTTTTCACTTACTCAAATCTTCCTGACAGCCTCTGCAAAGGTCTGCCCCACAACTTATGCATACAATTTTTCTATTGGTAAGAGATGTACTAGCCACTTACAGTCTGTTTCTCAGCAGCATTTTCTTTTTAAATGCTGCTAAGAGACAATCTGGCCTACGACCTAATTGAGATGCACTGGGAGTACTCCTGCGACAGCATGACTACATCCTTCAGTGCATTTAAATGAGGGGTGGATGGATGCAGACAGACAGACACTGAAGACAGGAGAAAGACGTTCTGACCTGCATTGTCAAAAACAGAACACATAATAAACAAATTATATTAAATTAAATAGTGATTTGCACATTCAAAGTTAATGCTACAGTTTGCATGCTTGCCTGTAGTAAAGTTGGTGCTGTGACTGTGTGTATATACTCCGTCAGCTTTTACTTTAATTATGGTATAAGGATATCAGGCCTAAGCCTGCATTTTGAATGCCAACCCTAGAACTAGGCTGAGGGAATCCATTCTCACAAATCAGTATCAATGTGGTAATCAAAGAGCTGCATGCTTCCCTTATTACAAAATGTACCTCTAAAATGTATACAATGAGCTTTAACTGCTGAATACACTTGTAATTTCACAAATAATTTCACAGATGGGACCTAAAATGAACAACTCCATTAATCAAACTGATGTGGCCAATGACCTATTTGTGTAAATAACAACAATGCTTCTGTTTACACCGAGAAGTCCATAATTCCTGATGGATCTGGACAATTAAATTATTTTAAGAATAAAACACAGTGGGTGGGGAAAAGCTTCTCCTAGTATACATTTTAAAATAATGTTAACGGTCTGTTTTTACCAACTCCTTAAGCTTACAAAAAAATGTTTCGCTTTCAGTGGCACTTTATAAAACCCCTGCAAGACATCAGGACTTGGTAAACAATATGTACATTTACCGTGACAGCGGATTGAGAGGCAAAAGACTGACAAATATTTTATGTCTGTGGAGATCACGATGAAGTTCTTGGAAGTGCTTGAATTTCTTTTTGATCGTCCATGTAAATTGTCCATGCGTCAGATGAACAGAGTAGAGCGTGCTAGTGCGAATCTATAGGAAGGGGGAAATGGTATCAGAGAGACCTTGGATACATACAGAAAATACAATGTATGTCTGTGATAATTTCACAGTCAACAGCATAATCCCATAGTTAAATTCTGTTTATATCACTCCGTGCAAAGAATAAACCAGTCATAATACTTTCATGTAGTTAAATCATAGACAATTATCTCTTTGGATGGTATATTGGTTTGTCCCTTCTCAAAGTGACAGATTAACTTATAAATTGCTGCTCTCACAGTATATCCTGGTACATTATGCCCATTAGTGTGGTATTGTCTATGTGACCTTGTTGTATGGGACTCTGTGTTGTCATGTGTATGCAAGACAGACTCATAGATCCCTTCTACTGGTTCCACTCTGTGTACTGAGGTATTGGGGCTATAGGTCTCAAGGCTAAGATGTTGCTATAGTCTGTTTGAGATCTTGGAAATATTGAGGAGTCACAGTTTTGTTTCAGCAGGGTCACCTTTGAGCCCTTGGTGTATCGCTCAGTCTCTCCTATCCGAGCTGTCACTGGGATTCCCTTCAGGAAAACAGACTGCTGGTTTTTGAGAGGTTTCATGTCATACACAGTATGGAAAGGGTTGAGAACATCTGTGGAGCAGTAGAGACAATCATTATCAGACATATGAATAAGCAGAGGGAAATAATAAAGAGAAATAGAAGGAAAGAGAAGAACTGGTGGGGTGATGAGGATGAAAGATACAGAATATGAAAGTACAGAGGATAGACAGTTGGGAATTTACCTTAATGCAAGAAATATCTCCCATTGAGAGACAGCCGCTTAGCCTTCATGTTATTCTATGGAGATTACACTGGCGTGTTAAAGACGCTCCACAGAACATCATAAAAAATATAGGATACTGGAGAGACATCTCTTACAGTTAGAGCACTTCTCCCAAAGAGAGAGGGTAAATGATTAGAAGAGTAAAGAGATATGGGATAATCTAACACAGAGAAAATATTAAGAAAAAAGCAGAGACACAAGAGTATATTGAAACATCTTAGTAAAATAAAGTGCAACTATCAGTCTTTTGAGCTTAAGAATAATTCAAATGTCAGACTACAACATGCTTTGGTAGCCAACCATCTTCAACAATTTTCTTTTTGTGCATTGTTATCCTATTATGCCAAATAAAAAAAAAAAGAACCTATTTTAAAAAAGAAGACTGTCTTGGAGCATCCTGTGATCTCCCAGTACTTTCCATTTGACTTGATATGCTCGAAGAGGTTAGCCACATAGAAGAGCACTGAGATTTATTAACAAGGCTTGAGGCTTAATTGTATGCCAACAGCAAAAGGAAACTGCATTCAGTTGGAAAATTAATTAGATATTGTTCTATTTCACCTTATCAATCCATTCATGATATACTTTAAGAAAAAGGGACCCAATTAGAACTGGATACTTTTAAAAATTAATGTGATTTTTTTTTTTCTTCCAAACTTACATTGAAAATAGCGGACTTTCCCCAGAACTTTAGGTTGACGCTCATCTTTTACAAACTGCTTAGCTTTTGCTGCAACATTTTCCCCAGGCACTTCATTGCAGAACAGTACAATGACACCAAAGTAAATTATAATCTCCCACTTCATATTAATTCTGGAGTTCATCACTGCTTAGTTGGAGGGCAAAGCTATATAGGCTCTCTCTCAGAGATCAGCTAAATGTATGAAATTATAAAAGATGATCTATCAAATGATTAAACATAAACTATGAATTTTGCCTATGTTGTTTGTTATTATCACAAGTGTACATGTCAGAAGAGAAATCGCAGAAAACACAAACTTACACTGACAGAATTCAATTTAATAGACTCAAACGTCCATTATTGTCACATACATATTTCATACATAACATTTCTAACTGCACTCTGTAGATATAGCCACATTATGTTTAAACATTATTGCCCGTTTAAGTGCCATTCAGACTATGTTAACATGCCAAGATAGGGAGCCTACCATTATCCAAAGTGTCATGGACTGAGTCCAGGTCATCAAGTTCAATGTCCAGCATAGTAGGATCTGGAAGGAGACATCCATCCGGGCTGTCTGGGGACTGCATAATGGAAGAGGCCCTGGGAGAGGGATAGAAAGAATGAGGATGGAGAGGAGCCATGCGTATGTACAGTGTGAGTGTAATGGGACCAGCCTTACTGAAATAATGCAATGCATTTACTGTAAATCAATGAGATACAATTTGTGATGTCAGTCCATTAAAGATCCATTTCAAGGGACAGAAAGAATGAAATGCACTGTATTGTGTACCTCAAGCCATACTATGTATACATTGATATATATCAATAATGTGCTGTATATGTATATAGAATCTGATATACTAATTTGTTAACACATGTACAGAATATAATCAACTAATATACAAACACACACAGTTTTATCTGTGACTGTAAACTAGTGAATATTGTGCTCTAGATGAGTATATTACTTGGTGCTCTATATATGTGATGTATATAGTATACTAACATATACATTGTGGTATGCTTGGGTATGTGTATACTGCTAGGAAGAATTCTGCATCTGTATTGTATATGCTGTACCCTTGTTTGCATTTCTACTTTAGTATAAATTGTTCTGTGTACATTGTGCTAAGTACACTATAAAAGGAGTGTTCACTATATTGGTTTATGAATTCACTACGGATAAAAAGAGAAGTGACAAGAAGTTTGATCAGCTTCAGTGAGTGTGTGATACAGAGATTACAAAAGGGATTTGTGAAGATCTGAGAGAAAAGGAACATGGACAGAGAGTATCTTAGGCAGGTACATGGCTCCTATAGAAGAATGGACACTTTATCCAGCATTGTACATTATACAGAGTAAAGTCTTTTATTATGTTGATAAGGCCATTGCATTGTAAATTTGCAAGCTTTTAATCTTGCAAGGCGCTTAAGGAAAAGCACTACGTATGCTTGATTTTAAGTTCAAAAACAGAGCCGATCATTATATTGCAATTTGTTAAAGCCAAAGGCGCTCCTTGCCAGCAACTGCGGACTTTAGGACCGCAAATGCGGACACTCGCTAAGTGAGGGGCCGCATTTGCGGAGGTGGAAGCTCCCACGTCGGCTGCAATGAGCCACAGGCGGGACTTACACCGCAAAATTTACAGACTTAGCATACACAAATAGGAGCCGAGGGACTTAGAAAAAAAAAACATTACGAACTTGAAAAAATACGACCTTAGCGCCTGAACCCCGATGAAAACATTAAAAACACAATTAATACACACAACAAACACATACAAAGCTTACCCACAGCAAGGAGGGGCACACAGCACCTCTGTAAGTGAAGTTACACCTCATTTGAAAATCCCCTAAGCGAGAGAAAAAATGGCCGCCGAAAAAAACTAAAACGAGGCCAAGGACGCAAAATTACTACACTTACTCGCAAAACGGAACGAACACTCAAGAACACTTCAGGCGGCACTTAACACACACTATGCGGCACGTACCACAGTCAAATTCGCCACCATTTTACATGAAACACATAACTATTACACGCAAAACGGTGCATGGGTTGCAAATTCAAGCCTGGAACGCAAATAGCGCATGTGTATTGCGTTCTAACTGTTTCAACCACCTCAAAGTTTATAAATACTGCCCACTTTCCAGAAAATTCTACATTTCTCCTCAGGTGATGAACAGTGTGACTGGATAGTTCACTGCTGGCGTTACTTCAAAAGATAATTACTTGCCAATTTACAACTTCACAATCTGCAAATTACAACAAAGAGGTAAGCTATAATACATTTAATTCATTAAGAAATACCCCCCAAAATTAAAAATATCAATTGGATTTCAAAGATTAACACGAACCACTGTATTCATCTATAGTAACATTTCAAATACACACATATGTCTATGGGCCCTACAAGAAGCTCATTTTAAGTACAACAAATCTAAAAAATATATTCAAGTCACATCCATTTAAAGAAAATAATGTCACCAAAAAACATTGCCACACATACATATTTAGCCTGCGGCTCAATCTTTTCTGCACATTTCCAACAGACTCTGCATCAACAGCGTCACTCAAGAATTTGCAGCGTGGACTGTGAAAGGTGATCAATTTTCAACAAGACAAACAAAGAAGAAGAGGTAAGATACAAAAATTAATTACATTCAGAAAAAGACCATGCTCTTCCAAAAAAATAAAATAAACAATAAAATTAACCATTTATCTTTCTCTTTCGAAACAGACACTGCTTGAAGACTGGCAGATCAACATTGGCAGTAGGGGACACTCTGTCATTCATACAGCAAAAAGACTTCAATCAAGGTATAGTATAACAAGTAAAAACAAAAGAAAATAATAGTCTTTTGCTGGGCGCCAATGTCAAAATGAAAAAAAAACAAAGAAGAAGCCTCAATACAAATGACAGTAAACACCAAACTTCAAGAAATATTGCTAACACATATAAAATAAACCAATAAATACTGTTCACTATGCAAAAACCTCTGAACCTAAACCATAACTGAAATATAAGTGACAGACACAAAACAGGATACTATAACAAACATTGGGAACATATAGAAAATTAACCTAGCATTCCTCTTTAGTCTGCAAGAACCTCTAACCCTGACCCATAAGCCAAATGTAACATCCCAAAAGTGGTGGACACAAAACAGGATAGTTGAACAAAGATTGCCAACATATGCAAAATGGAACAAAGATTACTGTTTAGTCTGCAAGAAACTCTAACCCTAACCCACAACGAAAATCTATCAGTCCAAAAGTGGGGGACAAAAAACAGGATAATATAACAAATACTAATAACACAAAAATTCCCAAAATAATAATCCTGTTTTATGTGACACAAACTACAACAGTAAAACAAGAATCCAATTACACCGGTGGTGTACACAAAACAGGATAGTACAAAATTAGTTCCAGCGCTGCACGGTTTCTCACACACTCTCAAATCACCAGGATTTTACACACAACAAAGAAACCCGAAAATGCTAATACATTGCTTTGACAAAAAAAAAAAACAGCCTGTTCCAAAATAAATTACAATAAAAGAACATTTCTCTTTCTCTTCTACAACAGACACTGCCTGAAGACTGTCGCACAAAGATTTGCAGCACCGGATCCAGTAATATTCATCCACAACTAAGTCTTCTAACAAGGTAGAGTAGAACAAGTAAAAAAATATAAAAAAGAAAATCATGTTTGCTGTGCAGCAATGTCAACATGAAAAATAAAAGAAAATAATAAGCAACGAACAACAATAATGAGGAACACAAAGCACCATCCTTCAACAAATATTGTTCACACATTTAAAATGTAAAAAGGATTCCTGTTTTATCTACACCAACCTGTAACACTAACCCATAACTTAAATCTATCAACACAAACGTGGCCGACAGAAAAGAGGATACTACAACAAATAGTGCTAACCCATAACAAATTCAAGAATAAATCCTCTTCTCTGGGCCCTAACCTACAACATTAAACCCACAACCTAAACAGACACAGAAAACACGATGCTACAACAAATATTAGCAACAAATACAAAAAACAGAATAAAGCATCTTTTCTGACCCACACCCTATAAGCCTAAAATCCTACAATTACAACAATCGCCTACAATAAAACACCAAAATACTCAAAATATTGGTACCATTTACAAAATTTACTCCAAAATTACCTTGCCTATGCTTTGCCTATAAGCCAAACCTACAATCTCAAAAGTAGTGTCCACTAAAAATAGAAACACAAAAAATAATAGTAATACATAGAAATTTAACACTATAAAGCCACTTTCATCTACAATAACCTATAAGCCTAAACACACAACCTAAATCTATAATGACAACACTGTTGCAAACAAAACACCATAGTACCAAAAAACACTAACAAGGACATACACAACTAATTACTATGAACCACCATTTCAGAGAGACAGTAGAATATATCACAGAAATGAGGAGCAACCTTTCATTAATATAAGTATCTTAAGTACAAATTTAGATCCAATGACATATCCAATATTTTTTTCCACATGGAGAAGCAGGTTGGCAACCAAAATTAACCCTTCCAAGTTACAAAAATTCTAAAAGTACGACTGCGAAATAATATTTCTACGCTTGAATTTAAAGTGGCTCAAATTGCCATTCGAAATGGATTCAATCAGATTTTATGTGGTGGCAAACTAACACAACAATGGATTATTGATTCCTATTTGCAAGTTGAGGCCAATAATTTAAACTTCATAAAATATTAACAAGTGAAACTACGTGTAGAACAGTATTGTGGATTGATGGATTGTGTTGCTGAGATTGCTACAAGCAGAGACATGACAGCTGGCAAAGCCATCATTTTACCATCTTCTTTCCAGGGATCTCCTCGCAATATGCAAGAAAGATACAATGATGCCATGGCTATTGTAACTAAATTTGAGAAACCAGATTTTTTTATCACATTTACATGTAATCCACAATGGCCAGAAATTACACACAATTTGCTAATTGGCCAAACTGCTTCCGATAGACCAGATTTAGTGGCCAGTGTCTTCAAAATAAAATAAAATTAATACGTGACATAACCATCATAACTCAATTATTTGGCATATGTCTAGCTTATGTTTATACTATTGAATTTCAAAAAAGAGGTCTTCCAAATGCTCATATTCGTACAATTCTTCAAGAAAAAGATAAGTTAGATACTGGTGACAAAGTGGATTCAGTCATTATTGCTGAACTACCAGATCCAGAACTACATGGTAGACTATATGAGATTGTAACTCATCGTATGATTCACGGACCGTGTGGAGATATTAATCCACAGTCACCATGTACGGAAAATAAGAAATGTACAAAAGAATTTCCAAAAGATTATACAGACAAAACTTATGCTAATTGTGATGGGTATCCATTATATAGAAGAAGAGAAAGACAAACTGCCATTATTCGCGGCAAAAAGGTCGACAATAGATATGTAGTACCATACAATCCCCATTTACTCTTGAAATATAATGCACACATTAATGTGAAAGCCTGCACTTCTATAAAATCCATTAAATATGTCTACAAATATATTTACAAAGGATATGATGCAGCTACTGTAGTCGTGAAAAGTGCTGAAAATAACAAAAGCACTGAGTTAGTACATGATGAACTTGCATCTCATGTAGATGCTCGCTATGTGAGTGCGCCAGAAGCTATGTGGCGTCTTCTAAAATTTGAAATGCATGATCGATCACATGCAGTATATAGATTAGCTGTACATTTGCCACAAAGACATTAACAGCCTTATTAAATTGTGATTCGGTAAATTTAAAAGAGCTCTATTTAAGCACACAGCATATTTTTTTTACTGACGATTTCAGTTAGTGATCTTCTATCCAAAAGCAAGGTCGTCACCAACTAAAAACTTCTGTAAAAAAAATATGCTGTGTGCTTAAATAGAGCCCTTTTACATTTACCGAATCACAATTTAATAAGGCTGTTAATGTATTTCCATGCTCGAAATGAAACAAATGCTTTGGCACAAAGTGAGCACGGCTACACTACACTAACTGCATGGTTTCAATTAAATTCAACTGATTTATAGGCAAGGGAATTGTTATATATTGACATTCCATATTATTATGTTTTCGTTAATGGATTATGGCGACAAAGAAAAAGCCGGGGAAATAAAATAATACCAAGAATTTACACTGTCAGTCCAAGAGACCTTGAACGTTTCTGCTTACGACTACTACTTTTAAATGTTCCTGGTGCACAAAGTTTTGAACAGTTAAGAACTGTTAATGACATAGTATATGAATCATTTCATTTAGCTGCGCGACATAGAAACTTCCTAGCTGATGATACAGGAGGGGAAAGATGTCTAGAAGAAGCAGCACCATGTCAAATGCCACAGTAGATGAGGTAACAATTTGCATTCATTTGTATCTTCTCAAATGCATTAGCTTTGTAGGACAAATTTAAAACTAATATGGCTGAAGACTTTATGCAACGATACAATAAGCCGATTGCACAATTAAAAGCATTAATAGAAATCCAAGAGGTCTTTTTAACTCATGGATTAAGTTGTGCAAGTTTTAATCTGCCAGATCCAGGTCTCATAGACAACATCAACTTTGAAGACTATGACACTCAACTACAAACAGAAAGAATAGAAGAAAGGCTTGCAACTTTAAATACATTACAATTGCAAGCATTTAATGCTATCAAAAAAGCCCTAGACGATGGTGAAAGAGCGTTATTTCTCGATGGACCTGGTGGATCAGGAAGAACTTATCTATATAATTTATTAATGAGTTTTGTACGAGCACAAGGTCAAATAGCACTGGCATTTGCAACCCCTGAAATTGCTGCACTTTTGTTAGAAGGTGGAAGGACTGTGCATAGTGGATTTAAACTGACAGTGCCTATTTTGGAAACATCCGTGTCCGATATTAGAATGACATCATTACAAGCAAAAAAAAATCAAAAAGTAAATTAATTATAATAGATGAGGCTACAAGGATGTCATGCTATGTCCTGCAATGTATTGACCGTTTGCTTTGTGAAGTCATGGATAATACTTTGCCATTTAGTGGAAAGGTCATGTAAGGTGGCGATTTTAGACAAACATTACCTGTCATTGTACAAGGAAATAGAACCGACAATATGGAAACATGTATAAAGTCAAGTACACTATGGAAACATTTTACCCATCTTCAATTACAACAAAATATGAGATCAAAATGATTTCAATGATTGACTTATTAAAATAGGAGGAGGAAAAACTGAACGAATCCCAAATTTATCTGACGACACTGTGCACATCCCAGATAATAGGATTTGCAAACAAGATCTTATATCGGCTATATTCGAAAATACAATAAATAACGAGGACTATTCCGATCTTGCGAAACAAAGTCATACTAACATGCAAAAATAAGGATGCATTGCTCCTAAATAATGAAATATTTTAAAAAATTAATGAACCACAAAAAAATCATCACAGTGCTGATTCTGTACTTGGTGATGACAAAGAAAGTCAGGCAAACTTTTTTACTGAATTCATAAACTCATTAACTCCTTCTGGAATGCCACCACATATTTTGCAGCTAAAGAAAGGTGCAATTGTGATGTTACTGCGAAATATGAACCCAAAAAAAGGCCTATGCAATGGTACAAGATTAATTGTTCAACAATTAAAAGGACCATTTCATAGATGCTGAAATTCTAATTGGTACCCATAAAGGAGAGAGAGTTTTCACCAAGAATAGATTTGGCACCAAGTGAAAGTAGCCTCCCTTTTGTACTTCAAAGAAGACAATTTCCCATTATCATGGCATTTGCCATAACCATTAATAAATCACAAGGACAAACTTTCAAATCTGTGGGTATATTCTTAGAACAACCAGTATTTGCACATGGCCAATTGTATATTGTCTTTTCAAGGTGCAAAAATCCACAGGCTATTAAAGTTTACATTGAAAACAATGAAAGTCAAGGTGATTTATTACATGGACGCATTTTTACTTAAAACATTGTCTACTATGAAGTACAGTAACTTTCATTCTAAGAAACACAACACATGCCACACAAACTGCAACCAAAACTAACAAACGACCTGTCCGGCAATTTAACAACAAAAAACAAATAAAAAAATATACCGAACGGTGGTTTCATTTCAATAATTACTTTTTATGTCACTCACAATCTTTTTACAGCACCACTATTTCCATAATAAACTCTACACAATGCAAAACACTTAGGGCCTCATTCTATTATTGGCCGTAGGAGATGCGGGGCCGCAAGGACCGGCCGCAAGCTATTCGCCTATTCTATTGCCTTCCGGCCGGGGATTCCGGCAGGCTTGCGGCCGGCGCCTTGTTATCCCTTGCGGCCGCACGCGCCGGAGGAAAGCCTTTGATCTTAAACGGCCGCAAGAGTTTCAACCGTAAGAAAATCCTGGTTGCTATTCAATTGCTCCGGGAACCCTCTCTGCAAGGCTAAAACCGAGCCGCAGCTTACTTGCAGCAAAAAGGTCCCGCAGGCACACAATTAAGCACATTTTAAAGCCATAATAAAGCCATCCTGCACTCTGAGGAGACTATAAAGTGATTGTAGGTGTTAGCATTAATACCACAACATTCCCCTACACTCAAATCCGTAAATATATATTTTTTTAATTTATGTCACATATCCATGTAAAAAGTCCAGAGGGCTTGGAGCACCTCAGACCCGCCCACGCTGCGGCCGGAAAATAAACAGTAAATGTAATCTCGGATTTGGGCTTATGTGCAAGCTTGAGAGGGGGTTGCTATTAATCCTCATGTCCCCCATTATGATCCCTAGCATTTACAGAGCTTTACAGTGCCGTCTTGAATTTATTTTTGCATTTAAAGATTTCTGAGCTTACGGCCAATTGCAAGATATACGGCCGGCCGTAAGGGGATATCCTTGTGGCGCCGTATAATTGAATTGCAAGGTAACGGGAGGAATCGCAGCTTAGAGAACAGTGGTTACACATCGCGGACGAACTTTCATGTCTCGCATTCTCTTTTTAGAGAACCACTATTTCACATAGGAGACTCTATGTGCCATTTTCAACAATTACAACACCAACAAACTAATGTCAACCATTAAAAAGCACAAACGACAAAATAACTCATGGAAGTACTATTTTTGCATGATAAGTGCCACAAAACACTTTTTTTTTTTTTTTAATCCACTTAAACTGTTGATTAAGTACGTTACAAGTTTAACACAAAACAAGCTAAAGTTGGTTAATTGTAGATATTTCAAATGTAAATGTAGCATTTGATGCAAAATATTAATCTAGGGAGTAATCTGATCGCCAGTTAATGGGGTCAGGAAGGAATTAATTTTTTTCCCACTTTGATACAATTGGCTAGGTTTCAAGGAGGGTTTTTACTGTTTGCCTTCCTCTGGATTCAATATATATTTCCTTTAACAGTTCATAATCTACAAGTTGCAGGTTAAAAAACATTATATCAAGTTTACAATACTCATTAATCCAATGTTCAACTGTTCTTACATCCAAATGTTACCACGTTTACAAAAAAAACCTTTAACAGTTTGTCCAAAAAAAACTGCCATGTTAAGAAAATAAACATGTTTAATATAATAATTGTACTTCTTTTGAGATAAGAAAAAGGGTACAAGTGTCAAATACGCATATTACCGACAAAACAGATTTACAAACACACACATTTAATTGCAAGTTGCTAGTAATAATAATAATAATAATAAGTTTAATTGTTGACAATGCAAACATTGAATCATTTGAATCTGTAAAGTTCTGTGCTTGCTTGTGTAAAGCAGAGAAACAAATATTTGTTGTCCTCAACTCACAAAACTATCTATATGACAGCACCTCCATCCTGCCCCACAGTGTTCTGCTATTCTTCTACAATCCCTCCCACAAACAGCACTGCATCTGCACCTCCACCCTGTCCGGTCGCCCTGCTTTTCCTGTACATACATGCATCACTGCAGCTTTCTTCTGCTCGGCAGGCATCGATTTCTGTAATAAGACTCTGACATACACACACAAATATGACACATCAGCATCAGTCTGCTCTGTAACTCCATCTGCTGTGTCTGCATGAACTTCATTCTCATATAACCAACCGCCCGTCACACTGACACTCCAAAATCATTCTGACCTGTTGCCCACCTACTCCAGCACACCATGAATCACAACATTTCTCTTCTGCCCTGTAGCTCGCTGCTTTTTCCAGTTCAGATGCTTGTCCTGTGACCTCTTTGTTTGCCCCTCCCTTGTGGCACCAGACCAAAAAAAAAAAAAAACTCTTAGTGAAATACATGGGAGGGGAAATTGAAAATGCCAGTCTCCCTCTGACACAAACTAATTCACAATGACATGTACAGAGTACACCATGGCAGTGCCAGACTTAGTCTGACACAAAGTAAGACACAATGACAATGACATGTACAGACATCCCACGTACAGAGCACATCATGGCAGTGCCAGACTTAGTCTGACACAAAGTAAGACACAATGACAATGACATGTACAGACATCCCACGTACAGAGCACACCATGGCAGAGCCAGCCTTAGTCAGACACAATAACACGTACAGAGCACACCATGGCAGTGCCAGACTTAGTCTGACACAAAGTAAGACACAATGACAATGACATGTACAGACATCCCACGTACAGAGCACACCATGGCAGGGCCAGCCTTATTCTGACACAAAGTAAGACACAATGACATGTACAGACATCACACGTACAGAGCACACCATGGCAGGGCCAGCCTTAGTCTGACACAAAGTAATACACAATGACATGTACAGACATCACACGTACAGAGCACACCATGGCAGGGCCAGCCTTAGTCTGACACAAAGTAATACACAATGACATGTACAGACATCCCACGTACAGAGCACACCATGGCAGTGCCAGCCTTAGTCTGACACAAAGTAAGACACAATGACATGTACAGAAATCACACGTACAGAGCACACCATGGCAGTGCCAGCCTTAGTCTGACACAAAGTAATACACAATGACATGTACAGACATCCCACGTACAGAGCACACAGTGACAGTGCCAGCCTTAGTCTGACACAAAGTAAGACACAATGACATGTACAGACATCACACGTACAGAGCACACCATGGCAGGGCCAGCCTTAGTCTGACACAAAGTAAGACACAATGACATGTACAGACATCCCACGTACAGAGCACACCATGGCAGTGCCAGCCTTAGTCTGACACAAAGTAAGACACAATGACATGTACAGACATCCCACGTACAGAGCACACCATGGCAGTGCCAGCCTTAGTCTGACACAAAGTAAGACACAATGACATGTACAGACATCCCACGTACAGAGCACACCATGGCAGTGCCAGCCTTAGTCAGACACAATAACATGTACAGAACACACAATGGCAGTGCCAGCTTCGCTGTTACAGAAAATAATACAGGAGGTCCCCAGGCTACAGGTGGCTCGACTTAAAAACGAGTTGTTAAGGCTTTTTGTACGAGTTTGTATTATCATTCTGTTTGTTTAAATTAAAAGAGCAAAGTATTTCTGTATCTGATTATTACAGTTATTATTATTACAGTATTACACCGTATCATTATTACTAGTACATATAAGCCATTATAGTATTACTATTCAGGGATGAGTTACATACAAATTTGGCCTAAAGACATTCTTAGGAACGTATCTCTATGTTAGCCTCCCTCTTGCACATTGCTAAATAATGATATGCATGTTATATACTGCGAAACCACCTCCTAACATACATAAGTACTCCATGCCATGCATACAGAGCAAAGATACAAACCAGACAACCGCACTGCGAGACTCCATACACATATCCACTGACGCATCAGGAATTGCATGCAAATCACAGGTAAATCAGGCAGCAACGGCGTCAGACTCCCTCTAACAAACAATTAACCGCAAGTAGTACAGCATAATTATGGTTAAAACAATACTGTCAAACAACACTGACCAAAGTGATACAAGATATTTAGGTACAGTGCAGGCAGTGCCAGCTTCCCACTCACATTTGACAGTCAAGCTATTGTTTAAATGTTTCTATTATTTATAAAACTGCTAAATATGTGTAACGATACTGGCCATCTGTGTATCCATGAATGGATAAAGATGCTGAACATCCTGACCTGCGCACGGCCCAGTGGGTATATCCATGTGACACTTTGGCATAACTCGCTCCCTGAATAACTTATTAGGCACAAAACACTTCCTGAGCCCTCTGAGAAATAATTAGACACAACCACTTTTGGGGATATACTGGCCACAGCGTTTATTGGTAAACCCAAGTTCACATAATAATAACAACAATACCATTAATTAAGTAAACATAAAGAAGAGAGGGGAGGAGCCTGACCCGAGACAGTACACTCTGCGCCCTGAACCCTCGTCCAGGGCCTACCGGGATGGAGCATCCGTACCCCCGTAGGGTAGGATCACACCCACTGTACCACTGTCCCGGCGACTCCCCTCACCACCGCCCCGCTGTGACAACAACAAATACAAAACATCATAATACAACCTAAAAAATGTAAGACGTATCACAACTGCTAATGACGTAAACAGATTAAACTCAAATACTTGACTTTTATTTATATATATATATATATATATATATATATATATATATATATATATATATATATATATATATATATATATATATATAACACATATTTTCCAAACATAAACACATGATTTTCACATTTACAATAAATTAACACCTTGGCTCCAAATATTAGGGATGGGTGGGTGGGATCTAATTTCTTGGCTAGCTGGGGGCATACTGGCCAAATGGCGCCAAGTCCTATTGGTGGCTCCGCCCCCCAGCTAGCCACCCCCTCTCTCCCATACCTGGGGAGGTATACAGCCCGTCCAATACACTGGTAACGAACATGCTGCACTGGTGGCACAACTTCGCAGCGCCTAACGCATGCACGCCAATGCATGTGCGCACCCACAAAACAGTGCCTGTTATTTGCACTATTCCGACAGCTGGCAACCTTTGTTAGTCATTTGATTATAAAAATTACCCCATGGCTCTGACCGGCTGGATTCACTAAGCTACAGCCCCCATGTGTCTATAAATGGAAACAAACACTGGACATACGTTTTTTCATTTCTGTGAGTGGTCAGAGCATCGCAGCCGACCCGACACATTATATAAGCTAGATATTGTAACAGGTTGTAACGCTCTCTCTCTGTTTTGTATTCTGTCCTCTTTCTCTCTTTGGGTATCTCTCATTTTCTCTCTTTTCTGTGTGCTCTCTCTTTTTCCCTGTCTCTCTCATACCTCTCTCCTGTCTCTCTCATTTTTGTTTCTCTGTCTCTGTTCTGTACCAAGTCTCACTTACTCCACTCTCGGTTTGTCTCATATTCTCTCCCTCCATCTCAGTATGTTCTTTATTGTCTCTATCCTCTGTCTCTCTGTCTGTCAGTTTGTCTGTCCCATATTCTCTCTCTCTCTCTCTCTCTCTGTTCTGTACTAAGTCTCACTTCTTACTCCTCTCTCTCTCTCTGTCTCATATTCTCTCCCTCCATCTCAGTATGTTCTTTATTCGGTCTCTATCCTCTTTCTCTTTGTCTCTATCCTCTTTGTCTCTCTGTCACTTTGTCTGTCCCATATTCTCTTGCCCTTTCAGTCTGTACTTTATTCGGTCTCTACCCTCTTTCTCTCTATCCTCTTTGTCTCTCTGTCACTTTGTCTGTCCCATATTCTCTTGCCCTCTCAGTCTGTACTTTATTCAGTCTCTATCCTCTTTCTCTTTGTCTCTATCCTCTTTGTCTCCCTGTCAGTTTGTCTGTCCCATATTCTCTTGCCCTCTCAATCTGTACTTTATTCTGTCACTCTCCTCTTTCTCTGTCATATTTCTCTCTGTATCATATTTCCTCTCTCTTTCTATTGGGTATCACTCTCTCCTCTTCCTTCCTCTCGGTCTCCCTCCCTTAGTCAGTTCTGGATCCCCCTCCCTCTCTCTTCTCGCATGGTCCCAGACTTTCATGAACTGCCTCATTTGAGAATGGACTTTTGACTTTTTGTGCTGACAATGTAGCCGATTTGGACCGTGGTTGCGATGTACCACTTTGACTTCACAATGAGGAGTTAGTGTATGTTTAGGAGAAGTTGTTTTTATGACTGTACTGCATAATGATGCCACGTATCCAAACAATTTCATTTGAAGGGCCTCATATGTGCTTTAAACCCTTTTTTTTATCCCAAAGCAAAATAGTAAAATAAATATAGGTAAGGCATTCACTAGTACTAGAGGTATAGATAGTTTTGAGACATATTTTGTTTTAGAGGTATATAATGGACGGTGTACTGTTGAAGAGGTGCATGCTCTCCCACCATGGAGAAGGGGCTGGGCGCTGCATGGTAAATGCCAGATGGAGGCATGCAGCCCCTGGGCCGCCTGTTGCCAACCACTGATCTTTACTCTGATTATGAGAACTATGCACTGTATAATGATGCAGAGTATTAATACACAGGTAATGAACACGCTGCAATGTGTAACGAAAATGAATATACAGCACTGTATACAGATATAATATCTACAGACGTATAATGAACACACTGAGCTGTATACTGAAGCGGAGTATCTACATACTGATAACGAACATACGGTATGCTGATTATCTATGTACTGGGGCAGGAGGGTGGCTCATATTTCAGTGTAAATTAAAAGTTTAATCGCATCAGCCGTTAGCTAGTAGGTATCCAAGGTTGTACGTATTCTGACTTCATCATAGCCATAGTAAATTAAACTGACAACACTCGCCATTGTTACTTTCACATAGGGAGACACATGGTCAGTCACCCACCATCTTAACCTTACGTTAAGCACGGTCAGGAGACTGCATTGCTGAAGTTACTGTGCCAGCAGTTCACTCATTTCAAATGAAACGGCTACCTCTTTTATACTTCTAATAATTTGCGAGGTGAGATGAATTCAAAGGGTCATGGAACTCACATGTACCTCTACCATGTATTTAATTTACGTATAGCGCTATGGAATCTGTTGGCGCGTTACAAATAAATCATAATCACACACAATAGTTGTGAAACTATGATTTGTCATCACACTTGCGAGCCATTGAAGCACAGAAGTCTTACAAGCTCAGAGCACTTAGCTGATATGCGTCTTTGGCGAAGCGAGGCGAGCAGTTGAGGCATTGAAACAAGCAGGACTTAGCCTCCAAGCAGTTAGGAAATGCTGGATTGCCTTAGGCTGCAAGCAGTTGAGGAACGCGGGACTTATTAAAAAAAATAAAATACGAGGTCGGAAAAATACAAAAAATTTACAGCGAACCGCGCAAATCGAAAAACACAAAAAATAAAACTCACACACAGCACGGGGGTGCAGCCAGGACGACTTAAAGTGAGGTTCCACGCAAATTTAAGCCGAATTTGCAGAGTTTCGGCACTCAAAAAATCGGCTAAGCAAGAGAAAAAATGTCAGATGAAAAAAAAAATGAAAAACAAGGCTACACGACCCCAAACCATGCAAAACACCGCAAGATGTGTACCACTTTTACACAGGCACGTACAGGGTACAAAATACACTATTAGAAAGGACGGAAAATGCTCGCGAGCCGCGTAACACATACACAATCGCTGCCATTTTACAACACTAACTTGCAACTAATAACATTACAAATAAAATGGCGCTTTACCCGACTAAACCAGCGGGTTTGGCCTCGCGCACACAGCCTATTTATACTGCACACTTGGCACATTGCTGACACTTTCTCATCAGGGCAGCAACAGTACAACTGTACATTGTATGCTGCAGGAAAATCAAAAGAGATTGTTAGCTCTTCAGGATATTGATTGCTGCATATATTAAATTAGAAATAGGTAAAGTATATTAATTTATTAAGTAATTAATTCTTATTAAAAAAAATGTTTATATATATATATATATATATATATATATATATATATATATATATATATATATATATATATATATATATATATACTAGCGTATTGCCCGTCAAAAAATGACGGCAATCAGATGTGTATGTTTTTAAGTTGTTTAGTTATTAATATACATATGGAATTGTAAGGTATCTAATGTTGTTTTGTGTGTACTACTGAAATATAGAATTCAAATTAATAAATGAATTTACGTATTTTTATGCATTGTGTTGAAGAGCTGGCAATCTGTGTTGATGTTGCAGCAGCATTAGTGGTGTGGAGGTGCTGTGTAAGCGTGATGAACATGTGCAGTGTAATAGTGTGCGTGCGCGATCCGAAACCGTTAACGTAGCTGTGTACTTCCGCATTATCCTAAAATGGCGGATAATGTGTGGTATGCGTCTTAGTGGATTATCGGTACGTGTTTTCCGTGGTTATAGTGCTGTAGCCTCGTTTTCATTTTGTTCGTCCATTTTTTCTGCGGCGCTCATTGCCAAAGTACTACAGTTTAATGGCTTGCCTGTGGCGCTCATCGCTCAGCCCACTAAAATACTACGGTTTAACAGTAAATATGGTAAAACGGTAAAATGACGGTCAATAAAAATTTAATGTTGTGAAATTTGTTTGCCACACAACATGACTCTACATTTGTCCCTTTTATTTTTTCTTAAAATAAATACAAATTTTTTTTTTTACTTTCTATTTTTGTAACTTTCAACTTATATTTCATCAAATGCGTTGTTTTAGGCGGGAAATCCGATGTTGCGCGAGACAAAGGAGTTAAATCTGTGTTAATGCGTAAATCTGTAATTGGGTTTCGTAAAATGTACTCGCTACTGTGTTTTTACTCATTGCGCGGTTAATCCGCATCCTTTATCTCGTTGTTTTTCAAACACATACGTCTGTGGCTGTGTTTTACGCAGTTCGTGGTAATATAGCCTCGTTTTCATTTTTTTCGGCGCCCATTTTTTTCTGCTTAGCCGATTTTCGATCTTTGTAACTCGTCTAAATCGATGTAAATTGGAGTTCCGACTCACTTCCAGACGTCCTGTCTGGTTCCCCATGCTGTAAGTGAGCTTTGTTTTATTTTTTAGTGTGTATTTAGTGTTTTTTTATTGTTTTGGTTCCGCCGCTAATCTCGTAATTTTTTTCATCTCGTATTTTTTTTCTAAGTGCTACGGTTTAACGGCTTGCCTCGCTATGCGAGGCTCGCCTGCGGCGCTCATTGCCAAAGTGCTACGGTTTAACGGCTCGCCTCGCTGTGCGAGGCTCGCCTGCAATGAGCGCCTGCTGCGCTCATTGCCAAAGTGCTACGATATAACAGCTCGCCTCGCTGCACGAGGCTCGCCTGCAATGAGCGCCTGCGGAGCTTATTGCCGAAGTGCTACGATTTAACGGTTCGCTGTGGCGCTCATCGCAAAGTCGTACGATCGGCAAAGTGGAACGATTTAACGGCTCGCATCGCTAAGTCGTACGCACTACGCAACACAGCGTGATGAGGAATTGTAGTTAGACAATTATAATATGTGATTATATATATATATATATATATATATATATATATATATATATATATATATTATATATATATATATATATATATATATATATATACACACACACATATACATAAAATGCTAAATAGCATATTTTACACTGCCATTACTTTATGAATACATTAATGCTTCACACTTCCTAATGAATTTGTCCATTCAGAATTAATTATTAACGTACATTAATTTAATAAGTAATAATTAGTAATGGAAAATAAAAATGTATTTTTACTTTTTACACTGCACTTATATATCTGGATTACTGCTCATTGGCTGCCAGCGATAGCACTCTCAAAGCAGTTACATATTTAAATCACTTTATTATGCTCTGAGACCTGAAAACATTTTCTAAATTACACTGCACTAAAAAAATTGTATATTTAACACAATATTTATATATATCTGTCTTTGCGATGGGCGCCGAGGATGATCGTTGCAAAGCACAAAACTTAAAGGACACGAGGGGAGAGGCTCGCAATGAGCGCTTAGGGTGCTCAGAGGAGCAAAAGTACACTCAGCGCGAGACTCGCAATGAGCGCGGAAGGTCATCAGAATAGCAACAGCTTTACATTGTGTGGCAAACAGCATTGCTATGGCTTCAAATGTTATTGCCTCGGGCAAGTCGCTAGTAATAAAATAATAATGTATTGATAAAAAGCTATCACAAAAAAGGGATTTCCCATGAAAAGTTACATATCCTGTGCTTAAAATAAATATGTAATCTCTCTGCAAAGTGCATTTGCAACAATGTGAAGGCTACGTGAGTAATGTGTGTGTCATATAATGTACGGTACTTCCTTTTACCTAACTGGCTGCAGCTGACACTCAAAATCTGAATGTGACCAAGGGAGGGCTGGATGCTCCAAAAAGGCCAGCAAGGCTATGGCTTAGTCTGCCTCTTTGGCAAAATTAATTTTCTCCTCTATCTCTCATCCTTTAATTTCCCTAACACTCCTTCCTTGCCTTTATGTCCCCTTTATCATGTTTCATTCATTTTGCTTCATTACATCCCTCCATTTTCTTTTCCAGCTCTCACTCATATACATCTACTTTTCAGTTCCCTCTTACTCTCTGTATCAAATACAGACCTTTTCTACTAGCCACTGCCTCTTTCTATCCCTTTTCCTGCCCTATGTCCTCTCAAACATGTTCCACCATTTTAAGGGTGGTTAATCTGTGGAATTCTCTACCAGAGGAGGTGATTACAGCGGATTCAATAGATAACTTTAAAAGGGGACTGGATTTATTTCTAATTAAAAAGGGAATTCAGGGTTATCATGGATAATTAGAGATGCAGTATTGATCCAGGGAGAAGTCCGGTCGCCGGTGTTTTTTTTTATATATACAACTAATTAATTAAATAGTTAATCTGCATATTGCAGATCCGAGGAGATCTTAAAAGGTTGAACTTGATGGACTGAAAGTCTTTTTTCAACCCTTATTACTATGTAACTCCTTACAATCTCTATTAACTACATATCAAATTTGGCAACTCCAGTAAGATTATTCTGCAACTGTACTTGCTGGCAGAGAGGTTAAATCTGGTTGTAACTATGTAAAGCTGCATTTATCTATGTTTTTCTTAAACTTTGCAGCCCTTTCTTTTCCAGGAAGAAAACCTTTAGCAGTGCCAGTTACAATACATGCCATGCAATTATAGAAGTTACATATGACTTATAGACACTTCTAAGTAATGGTGATCATATTTTCCTAATGAGAGGGTTACTATCATGTTCTGCACTCAATGGGTTGACTCCCTGTTTCCATCAAAAATCACTTTAACACCTTAACCGCTAGTGGTATATTTATGTGAGGGAGACATATATGGGCAGCTTAATTAAAATGGTACATACAGCTTCTTTGAGACTTTTTGTCCTTGCCTTTGTTGTGTTCATGGAGTTTCTTTATGTCACCTGTGCTTTGTCCAGCCCTCTCCTCCAGACACAGCTGTGAGCCCTTACAGGAGTGTGGATATTCAGTATGACGTATATGTACCATGATGTCACAAGGTCCCAGCACTGTGGCATTTGTAACATTTTACTTTAGCACCAGGTTGTTAGGCCATAACATTCCACCACTGTAGCGCCACTGCAGGCACGGTGCCACCCAAGACTGCTCACACTATGGGGTAAATACACAGCTACAAAGTGCTTCCCGGGAGCCATCCACATACTACATCACAGCTCCTGCGAAGCTTAGTGAATATGGGGGCATGTACCTCCAACAGGCACTTCTGTGCACTAAAAAGGAGTTTAAAATGACTCTCCATGCTACATAATGTTGAGCAAGAAAATAGTCACATCTATGTGACAAAATATAGCAGTAAAGAAACTGTATAAAACATTTAAAGCCTACACTTTCCCTAAACCAAGTTAATACAATCATAATTTACAATTACAGCTCCCTTTTAATTGTTTTTGAGAAGTCAGTGTTGTATTTGTTTTGAAGAAAATCCAGTTATATGTCAATGAGCAATATATTATATGGTGAAGGCACTTGTGTACTTCAGTGAAGATGTGAGATAACCAATGGATCTATCCTTTTATGTGCACTCATGGCACGGGAAGCCTCCTGGTGCCGGGCGCGCTCGCCTCCCCATTTACTCCCTAACCCCAACACCAGCTACCACCCTAAACCTAACCTCCTAATCCTAACCCTAAGCCCCTACACCACTTGCCGGCCCTAACCCCCTACACGAGTTACCAGCGTTAACCCTAAATCTAACCCCCTAACTCTAAGCCCCTAACCGTGGACTTATCCTGTTATGTGCACGCACAGGAAGCGTGCAGCCAACGTCCCGATGTAGTGGTCTCCAAGTGGTCGGTAAGTGGTTACGGGTTTTAGAGGGTTAGGGCCAGTAAGTGGTGTAGGGGGGTAGGAAGTTACTTTTAGGTGGTTAAGGTTAGTCTTAGAGGGTTAGGAGGTTAAGGTCGGCAAGGGGTGCAGGGGGTTAGGCTTAGGGCCGGTTTAGGGCCGGTACCTGTTGTAGGAGGTTAGGGAGTACATCGGGACGCGGGACACTTGCGCGCCCGGCACCAGGAGGCTTCTCGTGCCGTGCGTGCCCATAACAGGATAGATCCCTTACCGGCCCTAACCCTGTAAACCTATCCCAAAACACCCTAACCACTTACCGGCCACTTAGAGACAGCTATATCGGGATGCTTGCAGCGCTTTCCGTGCATACACATAATAGGATAGGTCCTAAACAATGTAGGTTCACCCAAGAAGAGTAGGTCATAGCAGAGAGGTCAGACAAATCACAGTGTACTGGAAATGGAACTGGCAACCCACTCCAGTATATTTGCCAAGAAATCCTTATGGAGAAGCACTACTGGTCAGAAGATGTGCCTGGCATGCTGCAGCCCATAAGCAGACAAATACATTAGAGAGAGATGGCAATGGGTGCAGTAATATGATAAGAGCATATATTTACATGCACACTAGTTACTAAAACATAAGCCCGCAGTGTCAGGAGGAATGAACAGAAGCTCAATAAGAGCATGATGTTAAAATAGCAATATGTTACAAATAAATTCCCTTTTAAACCACAGTACCTGTAATACATGCCTGCATCTGTAATAACACTACATATAATCACAGTGTTTTACATAGACATGTTCTATACAAGTATCTGTGTACGTTTATATGCCCACACTCACTCCCATCCCAGCTCTGCAGTACTTTATATATGTGATATAGTTGCCAATATAGACACTGCATACACCTAGGTCAGTCACAGCTGTGCATATTCCCATATAGGTCACAGCTGTGTATACTCCCATGTCTGTCACACCTATGTACCTATCGATGCATTATCAATAACCATATGAATATACAGCCGGTACCTGTGTGCAGCTCTCGCCTCTCACTTCCTGCAGCAACAAAACTGCCCTCCTCCTCCATCCTGACCCAGCCCTCCCCTGCACTGCATACAATTCTATTCAGCCCCCTCCTTCACCATCTCCCTCCTCCTCCACCACCACACCCAATACTACTGAATGAGTAGGAACCAAACACTCCCAGTCCCAGCCCAGACATCCCTCCTATCCTAATAACCACCCCTGTAAGCCCACTACATCCTAAGAGCTTCCTTCTTAAAGGACCACTGTAGTTTGGTAAAAACTTCACATGCTTATGAGGTATATAACAACATAACAACAGCAGGTATGCATTGAGGAGCATGAAGAGAAATCATATACTTAGATGACTAGATCTGTCTTAGACTGATAGCCTGTCTGTAACCTGAGTGGATGGGTTATCCTATGCAGTTAAATCTGCCATTCAGTACTATTGTAAACTGCTGTTTGTCACAGAAAACAATACAGAATCAACAGCCAATGTTCCTCCCACTCCTCCCAGATGTCTAATCCTTTTACAAACACATACACAATGTCTGTCAAGGAATGAATACAAGAGTTAAAAATTAAAGGCCGTAATCATTTCTTTTAAATAAATATTGGCCTTTGACAGAGAAGTGGGAGTGCTGTTTTTCTGGCCTTGACTTGCACTAGTGAAACAGACTAGATCCACATATTGTCCATTATTAAGTCAGGTTTATATAACTACTAGCGAATTGCCCGTCAAAAAATGACGGCAATGAAATTGTAAGGTAGCTAATGCTGTTTAGTGTGTAATAATGAAATATATAATACATTAATAAATGAATATACTTTACCTATTTTAAAGCATTGTGTGGAAGAGCTGTGAATGTGTTTTGATGTTGCTGCAGCATTAGTGGTGTGGATCTGCTGTGTAAGCGTGCTGAATGTGTGCAGTGTAACACTGTGCGTGCGCGAGACCAAACCGTTAGCGTAGTCGTGTACTTCCGCATTGGCGTAAAATGGCGAGTAATGTGTGGGATACGTCTGTATCGGAATATCCGTAGGTGTTTTGTGGTGTTTTGCGAGTTTCTTGTGGTGTTTTGCGAGTTTAGAGTGCTGTAGCCTCGTTTTCGTTTTGTTCGGCGGCCATTTTTTCTCTCGCTTCGTTTTTTTTTTAGTCTCTAAACTGTTTTATTTGAAGTAAAATCGAGGTGTAAGTTGTATTTTTGAGGTGCTGGGTGCTCCCTCTTGCTGTAGGTAAGTTTTTTATGTATGTGGTGTGTGTATGTATTGTGTTTGACATTTTGTAATGTTCGCGAGTTGCGTCCGAGTGTTGCGAGTCCGTAATGTGTGTGAACGTGTGTCGTATGTTGTTTGCGAGTGTCGTAATGTGTGTGTCGTACTGTTTGGGTTGCGACGTGAAGTTTGCGAGGGTCGCAGTTGCTGGCAAGGAGCGCCTTCGGCGCTCCATGCCAGCAACTGCGGCCCTCGCTTTGCGAGGTCCTCAGGTGCTGGCATGGAGCGCCTACGGCGCTCCATGCCAGCAACTGAGGCCCTCGCTTCGCGAGGGTCCTCAGTTGCTGGCATGGAGCGCCTTCGGCGCTCCATGCCAGCAACTGAGACCCTCGGGCAGTGCCCTCGCTTCGCGAGGGCCTCGGCTCGCTGCGCGAGCCGCGGCCCTCGCTACGCGAGGGCCGCGGCTCGCTACGCGAGCCCGCAGCGTTAGCAACAACTCGTACGCTCACAACTATATATGTGATTGCACTGCAGTGGTATTGTAAAGGAGCATTATCACTGATTCATATGTAGTATTGTACTGAGTATAACTCATTCATTTTCTAATATGCAACAGGGATGAAAATTATAAGCTAACAATGTAATATGGTTTTCCCATCAATAAGATTCGGTAAAATAATATGATTATATTTTATAATCACATTATATGTGATTCGTTCATGTTTTATGCACTAGCTGTAAATTTTCAGTCAGTATTAAAATGGCTTCCTTTATTATCACACCCAATGCAAACAAATCTACCAATCCTAATACTATAATCCTGTGGAGTCAACCAACAAAGTAAATCCATCATTAAAGGGCCACCTTAGTGCTCTTTAAAGAATAGTTAAGAACTGTTAAGAATTAAAAAAAACTTTATTAGACTTTTACTGAACATTTGTACAATTATGGTAATTAAAAATGTGTAATCATGCGAGCATGCACAGGAAATGTATAATAATTCTTATCATGCGCTACATTTTATACCCATTCTAAGACCACTAAAGTGGTTATTTAATCTTTCCCCTAATATTAATTAAGCATCCTTTCAGTAAACTAAAGATACCCTGTCCGTTGTTATTCAGCCATTATTCTTAAACCTTAAAGGACCATTAAAGTGTTAGATTTGTAGTATGCTCTTTTGAATGATCTTTATTATTGCTCACATTTGTACTGAGTCTTCCTTCTGTATCTTGTATTTATGGTGACCAGACCATTTCAGGAGACAGACCACTCATTGAGACGCTTGTACCCGGGCTAAATCTGTCCATGGAAATGTCTCCTGATATCGGGATAGGCAAGTTAACAGTTATTGGGTATTTGTTTTGAGTGTATGTAAAAAATTAAATTTGTAGATGACACCTTTAGAGTACAGTATGTGTGTCTAGGGTGAGTTCAGTACAATCCACCAGGTAATTGTAGGTGTCCTCTAATAAAGTGCACACTTGTGGGTAAAGTAAACATTAGGTTCCAGCCTAAAGGCGTTTCTGCCATCATGTACATGTTCTTTTGGATCTGTTTTGTGTGCTTGCGTTGTTCAGTCGTGTTTGACTCTCCGTGACTTCATGGACCACAACACACCATGCTGATCCACTTGGTATTCATGGCAGAGATACAGGAGTGGGTTGCCAGTTCCTTCTCCAGTGGGCCACAGCATACAGCTTCTGGTATTCCTGGGTGGTCTCCAAATCAAGTACTGACCAGGCCTAACCCTGCATGGCTACAGGGAATTAAACCCAGTTCGCAGCAGTGAAAGCACCAAATCCAAACCACTGGACTACCATGGAACCCTAAAAGTCTTCACTAAATCTTTTTTCAGCTGTTCTTCCTTTTTCACAAACATGAGCTTAATTTAAAGGGTCTGCCCTTAACAAGCGTGGCATTAGAGCAGGAGTGGGCATGTTCGGTCCTGGAGGGATGACTAAAGAAGCAATATTCTCATGTGTGCACAGCTGGGATATCCTCAAACACTGGTCTGTGTGTGTGTGTGGCCCTCCAGGACTGAACTTGTCCACCCCTGCATTAGAGGAAGCTAATATCCTCTATAGCTGTGATAAGCAACCCATTTCACTTGAAGGGCATCATATGTACCCCTGATTTCTTTATAGGACCTTGCCGCGCTTTAACCCTTTTTCTTTTACGCAAAACAAAATGGTAAAAGCGCTGTAGGAAAGGAATGAATTTGTAATGGGGTATGACTAATGAGAAAAATTATTTAGGATTTGCTAGTTTTAGAGATATATAATGGTATGTGTATTGTTAAAGATGTATATGCTCTCCCACTCCAGAAAACAGTCTGGGAGCCCCGTGGGAAATGCCTGCAGGCTACATGTGGCCACATGGGCGTCTTTTGCCCACCACCTCTATGTGGAGAAGCAGAAAATGTGTTCTTAGTCATTGGAGATGTGAGTCCCACGTTTCTTTCTTTGCACATTACCTCCCTTTACCTAGCAATTCAAAAAGACGGCCGGCCGCATATCTTGCAACCGGCCGCAAGGTCTGAAAACTTTAAAAGCAAATATAAATTCAAGACGGCACTGTAAAGCTCTGTAAATGCTAGGGATCATAATGGGGGACATCAGTATTAATAGCCACCCCCTCTCAAGCTTGCACATCAGCCCAAATCCCATATTTCATTAACTGTTTTTTTTTCGGCCGCAGCGCGGGCGGTTCTGAGGTGCGCCAAGCCCTCAGGACTTTGTCCACGGATATTTGACATGAATTAAAATAAAAATTATTTGCGGATTTGAGTGTAGGGGAATGTTGTGCTATGAATGCTAACACCTACAATCACTTTATCGTCTCCTCAGAGTGCAGGATGGCTTTATTTGGGCTTTATTATGTGCTTAATTGTGTGCTTGCGGGACCTTTTTGCTGCAAGTAAGCTGCGGCTCGCTTTTAGCCTTGCCGAGAGGGTTCCCGGAGCAATAGAATAGCAACCGGGATTTTCTTGCGGCCGAAACTCTTGCGGCCGAAACTCTTGCGGCCGTTTTAGATCAAAGGCTTTCCTCCGGCGCGTGCGGCCGCAAGAGATAACAAGGCGCCGGCCGCAAGCCTGCTGGAGCCCCCGGCCGGAAGGGAATAGAATAGGCAAATAGCCTGCGGCCGGTCCTTGCGGCCCCGCATCTCTTACGGCCGATAATAGAATGAGGCCCTTGGTATGTGTATTGTGTACACTGTGTGTGCACTGTACAATCCATTGTTACTGAAAACGAAAGGCAGGTCTGGGCTGACTTGACAACAGCATATGTATTGGTACACTTTTAAAATTGTATTAATTACGGTAGTACTTTACATGTTGTGTTTAGCAATACCCCAAATTAGAATTCAATCATAAAGAATATTATTATTCATTCCTGATCCAAGATCAGATAGATACACCATAATCTCAGTCTACACTCATAATAGTTTGACATTTGACAGCACCTGTGAAATGAATCATACAATAAGTGTGTGGGTATCTTGTGGGCTTCACGCCCACATTATTCTCTATAGATCAAAGGGGTATTTGTATTTATGGAGAAGCTCTCAATAACATATTGTGAGATTCTGAGGAAGCCTAGTTCATCTCCAACCTTACTGATCACTATAGTATGTCACCTCATGTCTAATATTAGACTCATTGTCTATGAATAGCATTTAATGATTATTTCATTGACAATTTTTTAAGGACCAATATTGTACGGTTAAAATATATGTTTGAAAACTGGGAGTCTGATTAAAATTAAAAAAATTAATGTTGATACCTCGGCTAGACCCTGGATGAGTCTATGACACGTCAGTGGAAGTCGTGTGTGTGAGAGAGGGGTGCTTCCATTTCTGGAGAGTTGTAGTTGCATTTCCTGAAGCAAGGAGTCTGCTTCTGGGCAAGTGAGTGGAAATGGGTGTGGTGGCATATTAAAACTGTCTTACCAGAGACTTTCTGATAGACTCTTATACTCATAAACAGTCTTCAAAAATTCAGATTTACCCACAAAATGTTTTATATCCATGCTTATACAGCTGTTAATGTCGTTGGTTTGGTACATATTTGACAAACAAGTGCATTTTTCTTGAATTACTTTGGTTCTTTAAAATAAATAAATAAAGCCATTAATTTTCGAATAATGCATTAAATTTTGTTTTAAAGATGACGGACATCTTGTCTTGGTTCCTAAACTACTTAGATACTTAGGGATACTTGAATAAACTGTGGATTCGGATACAATGTCTGATTAGTTCTGTTGAAAAGTGCTAAATAGCACACTTGACAACAAATCCACAGCAGAATAAGTCCCCATTGGACAACTCTCCTCAAGCTACAGACAAACTAGCAGTTAGTGTTACATAATGGTGTTTTTGTTGTCATGACACTCCTTTACTATGTGTGGTACCCTGCCATATATGTTATTAGTAAACTGTAATATTGTACAATTTTTGCTTTGTTTTATATATCGACCCCTTTTTGGGTGGTCCATGTGTTATAAAACAACTTGCTCAACAGGTATTAGGCTTGGAGTGGCACATGAAGACTGTTCCTAAACGTGCCAGGTCCCCCTTCTGATGCTCAGTCACCAGTATAGCTCCTGCTATGTGCTTTTCCTGGGTATGGAGACATTGGTGTGATTAGCTGGTCTATTAGACAGGTTACACGTCTGTCAAATTCTTGAATTTACTCAATATATATTCCCTACATGCATATTCCCTTTAATCCAGTAAAACTGGATTGGCAGGAATATGTTACAGGGGAGTGCTGACCAGTTGGTCATGTAATTCAGCCCTTTATTCCAGTCTCCTACCTATTACTTGGAATGAGCCATGGGGGCATAAAACAGTTGATTTTCCAGCCAGTGGGAGTGTGTCCAGGGACTTATAGAGGGTCACCTTTGTGTGACCTAGTGGTACATATCCTTTCTGGAAGTCAGTTGAGCTTTGCTTTGACCATTTAGCCAGTCCAGCTGTCAACTTTCATTGAGAATGTGCTTTTGTTCTATATTATTTTATCTGTCACTGTTTTTCTTGTTGTTTACTGTGACTCTCTAATAAATCACAATTAATATTATTTTACCTGGCTGATTGAACCAACTGTCACCACTAGGCTAATTGCTATTGATCACCTCTATGTCCAAAACTGGTGCTAATTCTCTGTGGTGAGACAATTGGGCCAGTTACCGTTCTAAAAATAATCAGAAAAGAGCTGTATTCGGAAACAAAGTGAGGAAACAGTAGGGGTCCTAGCCCTTTGATTCATGCGCAGACCCCTTTACTGTGACAAATGGAATCCCCTGACACAAGCCAGAGTCAGCTAAATATCTGATTCTCTCTCATTATTTTATGGCCCTGTCCTGCATAGGTGCTAATGTTGTTAAACTGTTACATATGTCACTAGCAGTTCAGGGTAGAATTGCCTGGTATTTCGGGGCTGGGTCACTCTTTTGAGTGGGACCAGACTGATATACTACAGGAGATTTCTCCCTGTGGAGGGCACAAGTGAGCTAAAAGAGGTTGCTCTCAGAGTAGCTTATTATGGCCATAGAACTAACCTATTAAGGTTGGTTCGTTCTCTGATGAACACCTCTTACTTTGTTGTTTTCTATATGCAAATTACCTTTAGGGTTTAGTCTCCCTAAGGGTAATAGGGGACTCCAGACGTGGACCCCTTGCTCACTGTGCCTTAGGGAGTTCAGCTGCACCTCACTGACGAGGCCCATAAAGGCCGAAACGCACCTGGGGTTTGCTGTTTCTCCTGTTCAGGGTAGAATTGCCTGGTATTTCGGGCTGGGTCACTCTTTTGAGTGGGACCAGACTGATATACTACAGGATATTTCTCCCTGTGAAGGGCACAAGTGAGCTAAAAGAGGTTGCTCTCAGAGTAGCTTATCATGGCTATAGAACCAACCTATTAAGGTTGGTTCGTTCTCTGATGAACACCTCTGACTTTGTTGTTTTCTATATGTCACCAGCAGGTAACATTTTTACCAATCTACAGTGGTTCTTTAAATTATTTTAATATAAAATAAAAAATATGTCCAACATACTTATCCAGTCATTTTAATGATTCAGCTTTCATGATTTTTAAGCAATAAAAATCAGTAAGAAAATGTGTTTTGATTTATTGTGTAAAAAAATTGGCCAGGTGTGAGAAACTGATGTTTTAGCCTGGAGCTCCTCCAATCAGGTCCAAACTGTGGCTGACAGATCCATGCCTTCCTGAACAAGCAGCTGAGAGAAGCTGTAAAGAAAACGGAGCCCCAAAGTAAAGAACAATTAACCACATTTTAAACAGAATTATTCAAAGAACAAACAGAAACATGGGACTGGACTAGACTGGAATTTTAACCAGTCACTCTATCAATACAAATACTAGTATTATATCTTCTGTTTGTAAAATGATCACCCCAATCCTGTATTTACAATGTACTCTTTTGAAAATATATACTTGATAAAAAAAATTCTAGGAATTAAAAAAATAAACATGCAGTCTCTAATTCAATCTAGGGCCTTGTAAATTAATGAGATTTCCTTCAGTCCTGACATATTTTAACTGTGAATTTAAAAGCTCCTCCCACCTGTAGAAGTAGATCAGCAAAAATAAAAGATCCCTCTGCATCATGATTGTTTATTGCTAAATTAAATGATATTTTATGATTATTTTACTTTACAAAAATGTTTTGCTAATTTTCAAGAGGGATTCTTCAAAAGAGTATATTGTAAATACGAGACTTCATTGCTCCTTGAAACAATCACTTTATCAGTTTTACAACAATGTTGTTTGCAGCGGTTCTAACCATTGATTGATTTTGAAGTTATTCCTGGTTTTAATTAAACATAAGATATTCTTACATATCATATGATATATATGTTTGTTTATTGGGCTAAAAAAAATCATAGAGGCTGGAAATGGGTGTCTGGTCGTATCATCATGTCATGCCCAAGTATTTCCAGTAGGGGAATGTTGATGTCTTTGTACTATATCCTATAAATCTATCCTTTAAAAATATCATATTTTATTCTAATATTAACACAGAACTTTCATGGATCCTATTGTGAAAGAGTTAATCATAATAATCTGTAGCAGCAATTCTAATAATAGTAATATAATATAGTAATATATGGCCACAGTGAATGACCTTGGTAGTACTATCTACAAAATGAATGATGGAAAGTGAAAGATAGAGTACCTAATGCCTTGCATTATGTGTGTGACTTCATGTTTAGATCATATGCTGAGTAGGTGTATACTGGTATAAACATACAAACCTGCTTGTCTGCATTCCAGTGTGGGGACGGGAAACAAACTATATAGGTATATACAGGAGGAGAGGTGTGTGAGAAAATAATAGAGAGAGTAAACATCTCTGCTATGGTGCACTGAAATTACAGAAATACACACAGTTCATATTGTACAACTGTCCTTCCATCATGGGCTCTCTGTTCTTGTTCCTATGTTTATCCCTGACAAAGTTATATTGATACTCTCCAGGAAATAGCTCGTAATCATATGTATTCACAGGGGAAGCACAAACAGTAAGTCCCACCTCAAAGCTTGGGCATTATGATATAGGACCCTCATTACTCTTATTTCTAATATCCCAGACTCCAGAAAAATGTATAGTTTGCATATTGACCCCACACACACCATGCACCAACCTCTGCTACAGTATATGGTTTATAGGTTGGAACCAGCACCTGCCAAAAGAAACATTGCTGCAAGGTACCATCTTGTTGTTGGCAGTAGCATGGACTTTTATTTTATTTTTTTTCTTATTTAATAATATTATATATTTTAATATAATATTATATGTATACAGATGAATAATCAGAGTATTGCAGTATATAGTGATACCTTTTTTTTTTTTGATACCGAAAGCTTATCATGAAACCTATGAATATGTTTGTCCAATAAAAAAGGTATCACTATATACTGCAATACTTTGATTATTCATCTGGATTACTGGACATTCACGGCTACCTCACTCTTCATGCATATATATATATATATATATATATATATATATATATATATATATATATATATATATATATATATATACAGTATATAAGGATACTGAGTAAACTATGTAAACTAATGTGATTCTGTATTTCTGTAAGTCACATGCTTTAAGGTTGACCTGTAAAGGTTACAACATCAGTGATGTCACATGACACCTTTTACCACACTCATGTATTAAAAATGAACTATCAGCGGAAATACATGCTCCATATGTTTCTCCCACACCCAAACTCACACTGCAGACCAGCAATGTGGGAAATTATTTTCAAACAGCAGAAGCTTAGCCTGGCTCATTAAATAAGATTTGAGCCTCTGAGCTTTCAGCCGAGAATCCCATGTTTTGCATAGATTTCCACAAGCCATTGTTCAGTACTGACTTTTATCCTTAGGGTAATGGAATGCCACACAATTAATGTTTGAGGGAACCATATGAGCATGAAACCAAGTCCTGTTATTTTCATTGTACAAGTTGTTTTCCACAGATATATGGCAGTTATGGACTATTAACCACAATTCTTCTATGAGAATAAAGGGGAGCTTCTATGTTAGAAGTCACAAGGAATGGTCTGTAATCTGGGAATTTATACTACTCAGAATACACCTGCCATTCAGGGGCCTAGTTCATACTAATGCACAACAGTCCACAACGCTGAGATAGCTTAAGTAGAAACAGTGCTGGGATGGATAATCTATGAACACTTGGTTTCTGAATGAGAAGGCATTTCCTGGGCCTGTACCTTTTTGCTTGGCCTAACCATCTTTGATATGTAAATAACCTCAAAGTGATGAAAATACTCTAAATTATAATACAGTCTCAAAAGGGGAGATGCAAAGCCATTGCTTAAGAGTCCCCAAAATGACTGGGTTACTGGTCACCTTTATGGTTATGGCCCTATGCATGCCCATTTGAGAAACCACTTTGTGATATCTTTGTGACCTAGTGCTTTTAGAACTAAGGCTATGCATAGACTGACTAGTAGATGCCCCTTTCAGCATATAAGCTAAGATATAGACTAGTCATAGAGCATTACCCACTCTGCCCTTCTCTACTCTCTCTTCTCCCACAAATCATGTGAAGTATTCCCAACCCATACACATGCTGTTTATATAGCTGGCTTGAGAGATGATACAACAAAGAAAACTGACTGGTTAGCGGAAGGTCTTAGGGGCTTTCTGGGAATAGTTGACCTATCAAAGCAGTGTGTGGTCCCAGCTGCTGAACAAAGCAAAACATTACTTCACAGTACACATGCATGTCTGTTTTTCCCCACCCTTCCATCAGAAAATGTTTTGGTCCAACTGATTTGTTTTTCTAAAAAATTGCTCTGACACCCTCGTAATCTAGGAAAAGCTTTTAATGCACCATAATAATTGAGGTTGAAAAGCACTTTTAGCCCTTTGAGTTCAACTTTTTTAGATCTCATCTGATACTTGTGATTAGTGCATAGTTAATTGATCCAGAAGGAAAACACAAAACACAATAACATTTAAATACTGCCAATTGTCTCATAATTGTCCAATCAGATTACTATCTGGATCAATACCCCTGCTTCTCTAGTTATCCAAGAAAACTCTGTATGCCCTTTTTATGCAAAAATATATCCAACCCCTTTTTAAAGTTATATATTGAGTTTGCTGTCATAAAGTCCTTTCGTAGAGAATTCCACAGTCTGATTGCCCTTCCTGTAAAGTATCCTTTTCTATCTTTAAGGTGGAAAACAATTTTCTATTTCACCACCGACTACAGAAGGTAGCCCTGCGATTTAAATTTGACGACTTCAAGGATCAGTAGATACTCTTTCATAGGCTTTGTGAAATGAATGTGAAGATGCCCACTGGTACCTCACTAGTTGCTTACAAGAGCAAATGGGCAAGGATTCTGTATAAGATAAGGTGGCTAAAACATCAGCCAGTGAGGGTATATGTGTATTTTGTTTAAAGCAAGTTCTTGATTGGATATTCATTTTATACTAGGGATTTTGACACTTATAGATACAGCTGTTCTTAATATTTATAAACTGGATAAACTTTTACCTTTACCTGCTGATATGTTTTATCTTGTGCCAGTGGTATGCTACAAATAGTTGCTAGACGTTGGAAGTTCACCTTAGCAAGCTGTTTGGAGGAATATCCATTTGACAAAGAATTGAAATATTGATAAACTACAGACAAGTAAAGGTCAGTCTAGAAGGTGTCCTTGAAGTAAGCTCATAGCAAATGAAAGTTGTTTGGCTGTATAGCAGGAGTGACAATGTGCACTGTATGTCATCTTTGGCAAAAGTGACCTGTTTTCCTGAAAGTTGTAGGACACATATAGTATGTGGCCCTAAAATTCTCAGGATGTTTTCCACCATTTACCACAGTGTCATTTTTGTAAGATTAATGAAGTAGGACCCTGTAGGAATCTAGTTCCTTTTTGATGACTACTCCTAGTGGAGATATGCAAACGATATATAGAGGAGGAAGTGGGAGATCATTGTCATAAAGTGTAAGGAAGGTCAGCTCCTGGTATGTGGAAACAGGCTACCCACCTAACTAGCTAGTGAAGCATAGTGTCTACTCTGATATCTGTTCTTACCCTCTGAAAAGGGCCACGTGCTGATCAATCGAAAACTGTAAGTGGATGTCATAGTTTCCGCCTATCGTTGCTGCTTGTGTCTGATGGAACTGCTTGCCAGAAATTCTTCCACACTTACATTCCTTGCAAGCAGTTTAATTTGTTTTGTGTTTTATAAATGCTTTAAAACTAAAGCATCTTTCTAACAAAGATGTGAAGGGGAGAAAGACACCCAACCAGTTCCAAAATTTTTTAGTCATATACTCACCATGGGTGGTTACATTAACTTCATAATTTCTTACATATATTGTTTCACCCTTAGCATTGTTTAAGATAAGTGACCACTCTTTTATTTTATGGCTGTTGGGAACCAAACATCTAGCAAAGCTCATGGCTGCTAGCATCAAATAATTGTTGGTCTCCAGCTTCATTTAAACATGGTTATACGCAACTGGTTCTCCACCTCAGATGATGAGTGGTATAAGGAAGAGACTGGTGTGGCCTGTGCTGCGTTGGAGTTTTTAGTTGCACCACTGGTGACAATAGTTTAGTGGATCTTAGCTTCACTGTTGAGATTCAGTTGGGTTTGTTGGGTCAGTGTGAAATTAATACATAGTGTTTGATGTATATTTGTTATTGATTTTAATGATGATTAAAATATGTGAGGGTTTTAAAATCATATTGAATCAATTGAAGTATAGTCATGTAAAATAATTTATATTTTACATTAATTATGAAACATTATATTATAAGTAATAAGATTGTTTCTTTAAGTTACTAACCACAATGGTTGTTGGTTTCATTAGAATAAGAACAGAATTAGATACTTTCTTAGATTTTGTCTGAACAAGCAGTCTGTGTTCTGATAGAAGTGGACCTAAGCCAAACCTTAACAGTTTTTTTTTCATATAAAAGCATTTTCTTTGGAATGTCCCACCATTTTTGTGATAGACAAGGGACCATCCTTTGACTGTATAATTTTTGCTTTGAACTCTGTATATGTAAGAGAGTATTTCCTATATTTGGTAGTCCACCTCTTAGCTATGTCTGACTGGTGCTTGAAAATATAGAATCCAGATTGTTTGACGTCACTATCTTCACTTCCTACTTGCATTACAAAATAGAGAGAGGGAGAGAGGCTGATCTGGGACATTTCCCTCAACACCAGCCACTCACTTCACCTCTAGACTGTTATTCAGTACATCAAAGTCAGAATGGAGAAGGACACCTATTGCTATTTCCTGTTATACTCACATGGATCCCTTCACTTCTTCAGGCCTGCACCTCTCTGCTTTAACAATACTGATGGGTACCCAGGCTATTTTTGTCTGCCCTGATATTTCAGAAACAGCCCTAGATGACAGAGCATATCCTCCTCAACTACAAATAAAAGGAAAATAGAATATGCAGCATCCCCATATCAGAATGGCACAGTCTGCAATGCTATGTACTGTCTACATACCAGTGGACATCTACAGTGAGATCCCCCAGCTACTCCTTGGCTTCATCTGCAGAAGTACAATGTAAGCAGCTTAAGCCTCTCATTACACAGTGACACAGCACAAGAAATAACATGGCCAACTCTTAACATATATTTAATAATTACTTTGTTGTCTAAACATTAACTGATTCATGTAATATACAGTGCATTGTTTAATCTTTCACTAGAAAAATCTTTGAATATGTTGTCAGGCCTAACCTGTTCTGGGAAATCCTTAGGACAATGTGAGAACAATCTTCTCCCTCCCTGCCGCTCACCCACCCACCACAGTTTATTCATTATTTGTAGAGACATGCAAATAACTTGCACTTGATCAGTCAGCAGTAGTGATGTCCCGAACAGTTAGCCGTAGAACTATTCGCGGCGATTTTCGCAGGTTCGCGTCCGCCTCGAACGTCGAACACATGCTCTTTTCGGTTTGCCCCCTATACTTTATCATTGAGGAAACTTTGAACATCATTTATTTTATTTTATAATTTTTTTTGTGTAATCTATGCCTGCCTGCCAGCGTGTGTGTGTGACAGGCTAACACCTAACAGCTTATATTGTGCTTATTTTCACTACTCATACCTGGTGGAGTAACATACATTGAAAACAACCATTTTTTTCCTGTAATCTAATTTCAGTGGCCTGCCTATGTCAGGCTCACAGCTTATATTGTGCTCAGTGACATAAAACAACACTTTTTTGACTGTAATAGATTGAATAGCAATTGCCTGCCTACAGGCGTGTGTGTGAAGCCGATTGCATCTACTCTGCCAACTTTTGCCAGTGCACAGTGACACTCATATCTGGTGGCACCTTAGATTGCACGCGCAGTGCCCCAAATTTGAAGTGGGAGGACCGACCAAGCATCTTTTTCCATCTCCCGCTTCCAAAAATCCATGCCATATACACGTCCCCTGATAGTGGACGTAACAGGGATTAAACCGATAGGAATAGTACTACTTAACAGTACACACCTTATAATAACGCAGACAGAGGCAACGCGTATAATCTTCCATGCTGTGCAGTGGAAGCCCCCAGACTCTGACCTGTGTATAATCTTCCATGCTGGGCAGTGGAAGCCCCCAGACTCTGACCTGTGTATAATCTTCCATGCTGGGCAGTGGAAGCCCCCAGACTCTGGGAGTCTGAAGAGGAGGAGTCAGAGGAGGAAGGTGGCTTTGAGGAGGTAGAAGACCAAACACAACAGGCGTCCCAGTGGGCTTGTTGTCACCTTTTGGGGACCCTTGGCTGCTGGGTGGAGGAAGAGACCTTCAATGACATCAGTGAGGACAAGGAACGGGACATGGCTAGCTTGGTATCCAACCTTGTGCAAATGGGGAGTTTGTGGTTGTGCAAAGGGACTGTTTGCGGTTGTTTGCGGCGCATTAAACGGGGAGATTGGTCTGTTACTGTGAAGCGGGTGTAACCCTTACACTACCTGATCGATACAACATCATACCTGATGTTTTAAAGCATGTTATTCCAAACAATTTAGGAATGTTAGGTGATTTATGCCCTTTATGGCTTAAAACCAGACTCTGCATCAACTATGTAATTTTCTGTGGGAGTTTTGCCATGGATCCCCCTCCGGCATGCCACAGTCAAGGTGTTAGTCCCCTTGAAACAACTTTCCCATCACTATTGTGGCCAGAAAGAGTCCCTGTGGGTTTTAAAATTCGCCTGCCCATTGAAGTCTATGGCGGTTCGCCGGGTTCGCCCGTTCGCGAACATTTGATGGAAGTTCGGGTCCACTGTTCGCGAACCGAAAATTTTATGTTCGCGACATCACTAGTCAGCAGCATATGCGATCACAATATGTCGATAACCCATATACCATAACCATCCTGATAAATAATACATTGATAAAGTGATAAATTGTATTCCTTTTTGGAATATTTTGTTAAGACATACTGCTCTGTTTGTTTTTTTTATTTTGTACTATGAGAAACTGCAGTGTTTATTTAATTATGTAAAGTGCATGGAATAAAGGCACTTTATATATGTAAAGAAATAAAATAAAGAAATAAAAAGATGAAATTCATGGCAAACAGCAAGCTAAGTTCCTGGCAAATAGATGGGAAAAAGTGGAGGCAGTGGCAGATTTAATTTTTCTGGGCTCCAAGATTTCTGCAGATGGTGAATGTAGCTATGAAATTAAATGACATTTGCTTCTTCAGGAGGAATGCTATGGCAGTTCTGGACAAGCTTATGAAAAATAAAGCTATTACTTTATGGTATAAACTATGGTATTCTCAGTAGTAACATACAGATGTGAGAGCTGGACCATAAAGAAGTCTGAGCACCATAGAATTGAAGCCTTTGAATTGTGGTGCTGAAGAATACAGCTTAGAGTCGTTTTGGACAGAAAGAAGATCCAGTCAATCAATACTACATATAATGTATATATAATTATTATCTATAAGTAAAAAGCATATATATATATATATATATATATATATATATATATATATATATATATATATGTACAAAATAATTATAAATGTATATACATTGACATATAGTACAATAGATTAAAAGAATAACCACATAAACAATTCTGTACTTCAGGATTAATGTTTGATATTGCAGATGGACTGAATTTCGGAGTATAATTTTTGGTAAAGCAGTCAGCATACATGATTCTTTGTCGATTCCCCAAGCAAGACAGAAAATAATGTCTTTGTATTTTTATCCCTCTCCTCCCTTTACTTCTCTTTTCTCTATCCATGTTGCTGGCATTCTGGAGCTTGAATGTTGGATAGCCATAAATCATACTAGAAGAAATTCTGGATGTCTCAGTGTACCACCAGGGATTTCTTATTCACAAAAAGACAGTGGATTTAAATGTGTAATAAGTTAGCTATCCAGCTGCAGCAAGTTTTTATATTCATATATTAGGTGTGACAATGTATTCTTAACACTCAGCCTAAATAATACAATATTGAGTTCATGCCAGGCAAGTGTGGATCCCAATCATTGCAAACTAGATCTATCACTTCTCAAAAACCCACCTTTGGTTCACATGCCAATATTGCTCATGAAAATATAGAAACAAATATGTAATGGTATTCTGTTTAGTCCATTCTACCTACTTTAGAAGCTTGTAATAACTAAATCTCAGAATAGTCTTATTTTTATCCCACTATAAGATTTCTATAAGGACAGACAGCAGGATCGCTAAAAACACCATTGAAGACCTATTAGGAAGACCAATATCTCATCAACGAGCCTCAATACATCATCTCCCAAATCTTTCTTGCTACCAGATGTTCAATAGCCAAAACATGGAAATATCCCACACTACAATATACACTGTTAAATGCAACATTTGGTGTCTGCACTTGACAATAACTACATTAGAAAAGCCAACTATTGGTCACTTTGGCCAGCCACAATGAGTCCAGACTCACATTCTGAGACCATTCCTGTTGCCTCGGAAGACTGAAGACCAATATCTGAACAGGATTTTATTACTCCCGCTACCATTTTTTGTTCTCTACCTATCCGCTCTCCTCCTAAAACTATTTTTTATATTTCTACCCATAAAAATCTCTATAAATAAAAAACACCATTGATTATTAAGCAGAAAAAAATGGTTTATTTTTGTTTTGTTCATTACTTTAGATGCAACTAAAGAGCCATGACTTATTTTACCGCTATAGTGTTTAGTATATGCACAGGTACACATACGAATGCTTTAATTGTATATTAGATGTATGTTCACATCAACAATATTGTGTTATATCGATAGATGGGGTAAATAATCTCCTGTTTAATACAATGTGGATTGGTAGGCGCCAAACAGGAGTTTGCTGCAGTGTGGTGAATTGTCTCGCAAGTAACCAAACTGTTCATGCTTACCAGTAGGCTTTACGATAGCTAGGTTTCTTATTTAATATTTAGATATTTTTTAATCTTTCCTCCCATACTTTAGCCATGAATACACTTCAAAAATTGGATTCTCATCTGACTCATAATTTGGCAAGGTGAGCATAATTAGGAATGTACTTGAAGATCAAGCTTTTCAGAGTGAATTCACAATTTGTGCTGGAATGTCTTTTTTGACAAACGTAAACTTTTCACCCACACTTATTGGGCTAGAGGAACATTTAGGCTCATAAGGTATGTGGAATTTCAAGTCAGGCAGAACATTTCTTAAGTGACAAAACTCAATCACTGGCACTCCCTAATCACAGGGCATGCTTGATTTGTTTACTGCTACATTACTCCTCTTATCCTCCTACTTTACTACTTATCCTTTGAATGTATTTCCTGATAACTGATCTGCTATTGCATTTCACATTTTCCGCATCTCTCCACCTTTTTTTGTTTATTAGATACAAACTTCCAAGTCTCTCGCAATATGAATATCAATTTCACATTATCTTGATACCTAGTTATAAGTGACTCTCTGCTGCTTTTTAAATAGTTGTCTCTGTTTCTATAGAGTCAATTTCCCCTCTTCACTTCTACTTATGTATTGTTATTTACTGTATAAACATGTCCCTCACCACCCATAAATCTGGCTTCTCAATTCCTAGTGCTATCTAGGATGTCTCTGTATACACACAAGTGACAACCCACCCTGAACCTGTTTTTTATAGATCAAAAGAGATCACACAATTGAACCTCAACCCTAGTTAAACTCAAAACTCTGGCTTCGATGTTTCATTTTCTTTTTTATATAATTTGATAATTAGTAGATTTAAAAAGTAAGCAGGTCAGAAAAAATGCAAATTAAATAGGTTAAACATTTTGAAAAAAAATATTATCTGAATTTGGTTTGGCATTTATGATATCAAGTACCATATTTGTATTAAGTTGGGTTCAATTAAAATAAATGTAATAAATATTTTAACTAAATAAAAATCGTAGTAGTGGAATAAACCAGGGGTTGGATCACTACCTTGTCGTGGTGAAGAGGCTTGTGTACCTCAATGAGACTGTGAGCTGAACCATGTAGGGTCACCCAAGATGTGCAGGTCATAACAGAGGGGTCAGACAAATGGCGATCCACTTGAGAAGGAACTGGCAATCCAAGCCTGTAAATTTGCCAAGATAACTATACGGATAAGCATGACCAGAGAAATAACAATAGATGTGCCTGACGTGCTGTGGTCCATAGGATCACGGAGAGTCGTACACAAATGAACGACTAAACAAACCAGGGGTTAAATTATTCTTTGTGAGTACTTTATGTCAACGCTTTTTTGGTAATATAAGTAGAGATCTTACTACATTGCCAAAGAAAATAAGAGGAGCTCAGTCTGAGAACAGACAATACCTAAGTAGGTTTGTCCTATAGGTCTGGTTACCTACTCAGAGAGCAGCCTCTTTTAGCTCACTTGTGTCCTTTACAGGGAGAAATATCCTGTAGTATATCAGTCTGGTCTCACTCACTAGAGTGACCCAGCCCCGAAATACCAGGCAATTGTATTATGAACAGGAGAAACAGCAAACCCCAGATGTACGTTTTGTCCTCTGTTTTCCTAGTTAGTGAGGTGCAGCTGTACTCCTTAAGGCACAGTGAGCAAGGAGTCCACGTATGGTTCCCCCTATCACCCTTAGGGAAACTAAGCCCTAAGAATCATTTGCATACGCCCCCCAAAAAAACGGGGGCGCTCAGTCTGAGAACAGACAACACCAAAGTAGGTATTCTCTATATGTCTGGTAATCAACTCAGACAGCAGGCTCTTGTAGCTCACTTTTGCCCTTTACAGGTAGAAATAGCCTATAGTATATTAGTCTGGTCTTTCTCAATCTTACTAAATTGACTTAGGACAGAACATGATGTACCATAACGTACTGAAGAAGGAAAAATAATAATGTATGTTCTGTCTCTTAACCATACTGTATATACTCTCCTGGATAAATGTACTTATATTACCCATCTTGACACAAAAAAAAACTGTTTAATTGTTTTAAACAATAGTTTTATAGATACTACTGCAGGACATGGTCATTTATTAACTAATATAATGTTGCAAAATTTAAATAAAGATTATTATAATCACTCATATATAGTACTGTGTAAAATAATTGTATTGCTTCTATCTTAAAGGAACATAGAACACAATAATTGTTTCCATGCATTTAGAATTAAATGTTTTGTTTTGAATGAAAAAATATTAAGTAAAACCTGTTTAAACTTTATTGAAATTAACAGGAAATGCAGAAAGCGTACATAAGTCTTTAAATGTCATTGTCAAACTTGTGTTAGTCATACATCTGTATCATTGGTCATTGGCTAACACTGGCAAGCTCCCAGAGCACTTATTAATCTGCTTTTAGAGCATTATTTTAAAAGAGAAAACACACATTGATATAGTTTCAAACACATGCTTTCAGATGCAACAAAGAAAAAAATGCTTTCAGTGTCTCTTTAAGATGACCAATTCACACAGATCAATGCATGAGAAAAAGTGTGTATCTAAATTACCAGATAGAAAAGTGTATTGTGTCCAACAAATGTAGAAAGAGCTGTATGGAAAGTTTACATCTAAATGAAATAACAGGAGATTAAACTAGAAAATAAAGCATCAGCGATAATATCATCTGGACAATAAATTAAATATATAATCATAATTGAGAGGCAAGGTCCTGCTGGCATTAATCATTCATGTGATATTAACCTACTAATATTTCAGATAATGCCCATTTTGCTGTATTTTTTCATGAGAAGATGTGTAGTGTCCAAAATTGCCCACCTTAACAAATAGCGTCTATTAACGCCAGAAGCAATTAGAGATTATTGCTAATTGCTGGTAAGTGAAGTGGTCAGAATGTGCCCGCTGTCATTATATACTTGTAGGCTCATACTTTCACTGTGAAGGAATACGAACTTAACACTGCGTGTATATAGACATAACAGCCAGTGGTACCATCCTTGGTAAGGTGAGTCAAAAATGTATCCTATACTTGTTCTCACCATGCAAGGAGATAGTAATGATAGATAATTCAGCGTATCAGTTCTGTAATGTGGATGGAAATGACTGATTGTAGATTGGTGCTGCTGAGGCAACGACCAGATGACTACTTTATGGTGCTCTTCTCTCAAAGCCAGTTTAGCAGTCATATTATTGAATGCTAGGGAGCATAGCATTGTGGGCTTAAATTCCAATATGTTTGTTGTAACCTATAATTAGGTTGGGCTTCCATGATGACTTTTACCCAATTATTCTTCTGATGAAGAGATTCTTTAAACTTTGGTTCCTGTCCTTTGCTCTTTTAGGGCTACTTAGTAAAACACACTGGAGAAACATACCATTCATATTCAAATATGTTGTTAATAATGATTATACCAGCAATTAGCGATGAGGCCAAGTACAGACTGGTATCATATAAATTGTGATCAGAGGCCTCACAATGTTAAGAACTGGTTCTTTGAAGCCAAGTTGGTCCTGAAATGGAAAGGTGTAATATATACAGGCATAAGCGACTTTAAGGTTAACATAGAATATTTAAGCAAACTCTGGCTAAAGTTGTGGGAATCAGAATAGTACAGAGTACAGCAATGGGACAATACATACAAATAAACGCAGGCAGGTATGAGATGATGTTAAAGGTTAAAGAGTAATGATTACAGCTTTTTCTGGGCAGAAGTAGGTTGTGATACACAGGATTTGTTTAATGTATGTAGTTAGGTAGTTGATAAAATAACACAGTGTATTTTAAGGGCTGTGGTGATCTAAAATAGGCAAATAGAAATATTTTCTTGTTTTGTTTTTCCACTTAATGTTTCTTTGGCATACTGCATAGAGTGGCAACTGTATGAGGAATTATATATGTTATAGAAAGGCAGTCTTCAAGATCAAATAAATACAGATAGCACCACTTGAACCACCTACCTCCTCTCATATCATCCTGCATTTGTTAAAGAGAGCTATAAGAAGTCTGGTAGGCCCCAGCCTGGAGCCGGGTATATAGCTATGTGGGTGAAGAAAATGACTGCTGGAGAGATATTCAGAACGGTGGCTACATGCTTCAGTGTACAGTAGATATAGTCAGCTTTGACAGTCTCCCTTCTGTCATTGGGGGTGCTGGCTATGGATTTAAACAAGGTTCACATTCTGAATCCAGTGCCTCTATTGTGTGTTTGATGTTCCAGGAAATGGAAGGGGCAAGAGTGTAAAACAGTCTCCTGGATCCCTTCCTTAGGTGCTCAAACAACAATATCAATCATTAGGTTTAATTTGTTTAGTCCAATACAGAGAAGATGACAGTGGATTTCATTAAGCTTAGCGGGATTAAAGGACCATAAAAGCCGCTATATCAGTTAGAGGGGGGGAAATCTGTTTACATTTTTAAAATTGATCAAGTATTGACTTTTATATTGTAATTTAATTTAACCCTTGAAGCCGTCCCACAAGAACTTGCATAAATATTGAGGCAGGAGTCTGTAACTGTTACTAGGTTACTATGGTTATGACAAAACTGTAGTTCAGTAAATTTTTTACGTTAAGATTGCTATATATTGACCAATTCTATATATCGACCAAAGATTGCTATATATTGACCAATTCTTGAACTCTTTGACTAGTACAATGAAGGTATGGCAGCTGTAGGGTAGAAGTTAAAATTGCAAATGAAAGGAAACACCTTGGAGGAATAGTTCACTCAATTATTTAAAGTGAACACACCTGAGGCTAAGCAGGTGTCTTCTGTTGTTGTGAGGTATAGCAGCATTGATATTGTTACATTAATTGGACCAAGCACTCACTGGTGTATAGTTGGAACCCTGATGAGTGACCTAGTTGAATGCCAAGCCTCCTACAAACTGCTCACCTACAAAGGATATTAACCCATGGAGCAATGTACGGCTACTCTAAGGCTACTGTAAATCAATGGGTAGCATATGTCATAGGTTGGAGATTCAAACACATCTCAGATTTACACATGAATTCCCCACCCCACACACACAGCATACTGTGAGATCTCCAAATTACTGTTGGGGAGCAGAAAACACCAGTTCGTGTACTTGGATGTGTGTCGTCCACAGTAGCCAAGTAGATGTACATCGCAGAGCTCTTTAAAGCTGTATTCATGAAGTCCATCTTCCTGCCTATGAAGGACAGGCCTTCTCTACCTCCTAGCTCAGACTGGTCCATTATGTACAGCCTGAACAACCAAAATTGCTGGTGTTTGTTCAACAGAAGAAAACCCTGTGAGAGATAGGTATTTAGGCAGAGCTTGGAGAGAGTGAGAATGAGAGCAGATATCTGTGGGATCTGAGTGTTATGGAGGATAATTAGAAAAATGTCTTTTCATGTTATTATCTTTGTCTGCATTCCTTACTCACTTATATATTTATTAATGAGAAGAAGGTTACTTAAAATGGAGGATGAAACTACAAACAACATGGCTTCAGAACTACAAATGGGAGTGGCCTGATGATGCATACATCCGTGACCAAATAAGGACAAATGAACGGTTCCTCCCTAAACTGACCAGTATGATGACGACACACTGCAGCAATTTTGAACCAATCAATAAAGCTATTAATTCCTAGACAAAGGAATCATGTGACGCTTGATCAGATAACGTTTTCTACATATAAACGTGTAAACTGCCATTTTAATACAGAGCGCTTTGAGAACTACTATACAGAAACACCGTGTCTGTGTCTTATTTCTCTGGAATGTGCACATTCCACACTAATTGGAGCAGCAACAGATATTTAATACAGACTTTGGAGTCTTATCTAATTCAGTTGGCGCCCAACGTGGGGCCTTGAGTTTATGACCTGACAATAGCCGAGAAGGAGCGAAGTGGTGACTTTCAACAGCAGAAGGAACCTTCAGAAAATATGTCTGGTAAGGTCATTATTTAGTACTGTGCAAGTCGCTATTTCTTTCTCGGCTATTGGCAGGCATTCAAAGCACAGGTGGTTAGCTTGCTCAAGGTCCGTTTTAAAAAAAAACCTGTGATAATAGATATCTGTTGCCGGTGTGTGTGTGTGTGTGTGGTCTGTTGGTATTGTGAGTAGAGATTCCTTAGACATATGGTTCAAGGGACACACATGTGTATTTGTGACTATCTGGAAGACGGATGATTTGTACCCAGTGTCGTACAGATACATATAAACCAGAGGTCGCAAATACGAACTTGCATATGTGTGCCCTGGGGAAATATATATATATTTTTCCCTGGGAAATGTCTATGCATGTTGGATAGACGATATCCGTTGAAGGTCATGATGTTCAGGCCGGAAAAAGTAGCTTGAAAACTTTAAGGGACGTCTGTCATTCACTGCGGGTGGTTAAAAACGTGTGTGAGACGCATAATTGCGCATGGTCTTGAAATCATATGTCTTTTGAATCTAAAGGTTTCTGCAGAAAAGGTTTGATGATTATAATGTTATATGCTATGTCACTGCTGGTTGTTATGCATGTTTTGATAAGAAATGCAGTTTAGAACTTCTCTCCCTAAAAAAAAAAAAAAAAAAACTACAAGCTGATCTCTCTCTGTGTGTTTTGACCTTGGTCACAGCTGTAGAGAGAGACTGAGAGAGAGAGAAATTCCTCATCCACCCCCTCCCATCTGGTCTAACTATTTGAAGGACGAATCTTAGAATTCTTCCTACGCCAATGCTAGGTTGTATTTGAAGGTGTTAACATGTTTTACTGTATTGCTATGCTGTTTAAGGTATGAACACAGAAATATTAAGGAACTTTTCCTTACATACATTTATATAATATTCTGATTGCTTTTGTTTATAAAGTAGATGGATTATCTTGTGTTTTGCTACAAGTAAATGTGTGAGTATTTGCTGTAATTTCCTTTCTTTGCAATACAATTGAGGAATGCAGGTTAGAGAATTTGTGTCCACCAATGAAATCAGTGGAGGATTTATAGTTTATCTTGTTTGTAAGTGTAAGACAGGTGTGTTTGTGAAATACATACGTATGCGTGTATTTTTTTGAAATATTTTGCCTGAAGTTTCTGTGTGTTCGATACTGTACTCTTTGGAGAGGGAGGTGACCGGTTTGCATTGTATGAGAGGGATTGGCCACCCCATCTTATGACAAAGCAAAGCAAACCACTCCCCTTCCCTCCTCCCATCTACTCTGTGTGCGTATTAGAGTTTTATGTGAAAATATGTCTGTCTGTATTATTGAGAGAAGAATGGTGTTTGCTACATTTTAGTGGTTTGTGGAACAAAGACACCATGAAATTCTTAATACACAGCCACCGCCCCATCATGGCTCCCAACTTAAAAATGGGAGTTGACTAACTTTAGGACCAACCCCTTTTAAAACCTATGACGAAGCATTTACTATGCTACCTCTGCTGGAGTCAGTGCCCTGTATCCACTACTCCTTGGGAATATTAATCTTTCTTAAAAGGAAGGTATAGGAGACATTCAATGTTTTATTAAGCTTCTTAAGCTTTTATTAGCAATCTCTGCTCATGTAAATCAACTCCTACAAGCCTGTCTGCAACGCTGATACAGAATTCTGTGAGTTATTAATAGAATGCGTTCCGGATGAAACAGTAAATCAGGCTATTAATTTGTCAAATACTATACAGGATAAAACAGCCAGGGGTAATATATCATTCCTGCTGGGAGCAGCCTTTGTGGAAGGATTGAAGAGAAGGGAAGTTTTTCTCTGTCCCCTCAGGAGATCCTTATTATCCTCAGCAATTGAAGTTTAAATCTGATGTATTTATTGATTATGTGATTGTTTTATCTCAAGCACTGACTAAAATACATGCACAAGTGTTTTCTCCTATTCCAGATCCAGAAGTAGACATTGGTACTCATCAACTACTTCCTGGAGCTTGGGTCCTGGTCAAGAGATTTGTGAAAAAGAATCCTCTGGAATCCAGATCATGCATCTCATTGCAAGCAGCACCAGACCCACAGCAGCCAACATCATGATGATCATAACACATATCCTTTTCTGTCTGTTCTTAACTAAAGTAGAACCTTCTGCATTCATTAGTGAGAAGAAAGATGGTATTACATTTTGGTACAATCCATCTAAACCACATATGATCACATTCTCCTTTGATTATTGTCATGTTGTATGTTGCCAACAGCTAAGCGTGACTCAACAATGTAACTTGTACAAAGACACTCACAGCGCATGTATACACATATGTGTTACAGACCAGAATTGGGAAGCTGTAGGATGGAACACTGGGACAGCTTGGGGCTACAGACCACAGAGTGCCTCAGATAGAACAGATTTGAGTGGAAGCCCTTTACTTGAACGTTTGACTCTAATAAAGCCAGGCAAATGCTCGCCAAATGGCAAGACTGGAGCTAACATGCGACTTACCCCCAGACCCACAGACGCAGGTACATACCTAATGGGTGGCTGGGTTAGAGGAGAAGCAAAAGGACGGTTTGGTAAATTTATGCTCAGAGATCTAAATGCACCACTCATATCAGAAGACTAATGCAAGTACAACACACTCAGGCATTACCCCAGATGACTGATATCAGTGAACCTAGGCACTGTTCCACTTATGGTAACTATGAAGGAAGAAGTGGAGTGTTAGTTGGGAATTATTGTAAGTTAAGTACGGGACTGAAGCGAATAGTTCCTAGAATGTTATAGTAAGTGATTTGGAAGAATGATTTTGCATGTGAATTTGATCCAAAATGGAGTTTGTTTTTAAATAGTTTGCAAATATTAAATACAGAAAAAGAAAACAGGCAGCCCTTAACCCCCGAATTAATCCTTCTACACATATGATCTATATAGTCCGTGGCTATCTTCTGACAGTTCTGGCACCACATAATATTGCGGCCATCATACAGCAGACTCAACCTAAGCACATGACTACAGCCAGACACCTCCGTCTGCAATGTTCCCTCCTTCTACCAGACAATGCTACCTTACAGAGATGCTATGTTCTCAATCCAGCCACTCTCTTACCATTTCCAGAGGGGGGAGAAAGGAAGATGGGTACTTTTGTACAGCCTGATTGTACAACCTGATTTTGAACCCAAACTCAGGAATAACCAATCTATATGTAAAAAGACGTCTACTGGAAGGTGGTGGAAACGGCCAGACGCTCACAGATGAGACACAAGACCCTCTATATTGCACGCTGTGGAATAAACATTTCCAGGCCGAGATTTCCAATATGAAGCAAGTCTCACTAAATTGAAGCAGGTCACCTTAAACCTAAAGACATTGTACAACAATGCAGCAGGTGATAGTGCATTTACGGTGGAGCTCCCACAAGAAGCAGAAGCGCTCTACAAGCATTGGGATACAGAAATTCCACATGTTGCAATATCCAAGTTTGCACCGGATGGATGGAAGACATTAGGAGCTGCATTAAAATGGTGGGAATCTGCAGAGGAAGAGGAGTTGGAAGAGGAAGGAGTGGGAAAGAAACTCCCCACTGGCAAGCAGACAACACTCCCAGTATACAAGCCAGAGACCCATATGCAGTCCCAGGACTCACAAATCCACCCCATGACTGCCTTCAACAAATGGAAATGGAGACCTCACACCTTGCGAATGTAAAAGACCTTGCCCTGACAGACCCAGACATCACTCTGTATGTAGATGGATCAAGGTATGCTGATGAGAATGGGAAAGATCACACAGGATATGCTGTGACTACAGAAAAAGATGTGATGCGAGCCTTCTCACTTACCTCCCTTCATGTCAGCACAAGAAGCAGAGTTGATTGCATTGACCAAGGCCTGTGAGGTTGCGACAGGAGTCCGAGCCAACATCTACACAGACTCAAGATATGCTCTGGGAGTGACTCAAGACTTTGGAGTAATCTGGAGAGCTAGAGGATTCATGACAGCCGCAGGCACTCCAGTGAAGCATGACAAAGCCATCCGTGAACTACTAGATGCTTTAGCACTCCCAAAGGAAGTAGCCATACTGAAAGTAAAGGCACATGGGAAGCTAAATTCAGACGAAGCACGAGGAAACCATCTAGCAGACCAGATGGCTAAACAAGCAGCTATGACAACACAGGAAATGGAAAGGAGAGAGGTGGATGGAGAAATAAACATTTATACAATGCAGACTCTGCCAACAGATTTAAGATTGCTCAAAGAATTGCAAAAGACGGCAGGTCCAGAAGAAGTGAACAATGGAGGAAAACGTACCCTGTGATGACTAGTAATCCCCACCCAGGGAGAGGTATAACTGAGTACCCTGGAAATTATACGTGTTACAGGAGAAACGTTTCTCAGGGGTTCAACTTACAGAGGTTCCCAAGTGGGTTTTGTCACTTCAGCCACCATGCTAGTCAATCAGACACAATCTTTGGGGGACGTATATTGGTTGTGTGGAGATATGAAACTCAGGGTAAGACTGTCAGGAGTATGGCGTGGGGAACGTACCATGACTAAAGCCATAATGCCGTTACACATTGGTTCCATGTCATGGTGATCTAGATAATGTTCCTCAGACACAGTCCAGAAGGAAGAGACATACATCATCATCTGAACCTAAAGAAAGTTTTAATTCCCATGTGTACATAGATCCTATTGGAGTCCCAAGGGGGGTGCTTGATGAGTTCAAGGGCCGAAACCAGATAGCCGCAGGATTTGAATCACTGATACCAATGATTGGTGTAAATAAAATGTTGCTTGAATCAATTATATATATATATATATATATATATTATAACCAACAAAGGTTTGTGGATTATACAAGAGACGCTCTGCAAGGAGTTGCAGAACAATTGAAGGCCACATCACACATGGCCTTCCAGAATAGAATGGCACTAGACATGCTAGAAAGGGGGGGGGTGTAAAATGCTCCCCGACACTGACACTGGCAACTGTTGCACCTACATACCTGATAATATGGGTCCAAACGGTAAGATTACTTTAGCCATTAAAGAACTAAACAACTTGGCACAAGAATTGAAGGAGAGTTCTGGAAACACAGACTATTGGGATAAATGGTTTGGGTGGCAGAGGGTATTGTTACAAGTTGACATTGTCTTTCTTTCAATACTGATAATTCTTGCATTTGTTACCTGCTGTATTACCCCATGTGTCCGAATATATTTTTATGAAGTCAGTTACTGGAGTCACATCAACCTTTGTGCACCGAGAATTTTGTGATGATGACAACTGTGAGGAGTCACATAGAGTGTTACGGTCTATTGTATCTAGGAGTGAGGTTTCCACATAAACCCCTTGTCCCACCTGTTCCTGATACAAGGGGCTAGGGAAAGGCATCTGACTTGTCTGTGACAGTGGCAGGAGGGGCCATGGGTAAGCCATGGCTACTCAAATGTACAAAGAAGAACGGGCGTTCACAGCACAGATGTTTAGGGCTTTCTAGCAGTCATGCACCTCATCCTCAGGGACAGATATACACCTAGTGTTTAGGGGGGAGTTTACCCCTCATCACGCATTAACATAAGTACAGCTGCTTTTCTTAGGTTGCACACTCATTAATAACATAAAAACAGTACATTTTAGGGGGGACTGTTATGGATGATAATTAGGAAAATGTCTTTTCATGTTATTATCTTTGTCTGCATTCCTTACTCACTTATATATTTATTATTGAGAAGAAGGTTACTTAAAATGGAGGATGAAACTACAAACAACATGGCTTCAGAACTACAAATGGGAGTGGCCTGATGATGCATACATCCGTGACCAAATAAGGACAAATGAACGGTTCCTCCCTAAACTGACCAGTATGATGACGACACACTGCAGCAATTTTGAACCAATCAATAAAGCTATTAATTCCTAGACAAAGGAATCATGTGACGCTTGATCAGATAACGTTTTCTACATATAAACGTGTAAACTGCCATTTTAATACAGAGCGCTTTGAGAACTACTATACAGAAACACCGTGTCTGTGTCTTATTTCTCTGGAATGTGCACATTCCACACTAATTGGAGCAGCAACAGATATTTAATACAGACTTTGGAGTCTTATCTAATTCATGAGTATAGGCAGAGCTCGGAGAGAGTGAGAATGAGAGCAGATATCAGTGGGATCTGAGTATAGGCAGAGCTCGGAGAGAGTGAGAATGAGAGCAGATATCAGTGGGATCTGAGTATAGGCAGAGCTCGGAGAGAGTGAGAATGAGAGCAGATATCAGTGGGATCTGAGTATAGGCAGAGCTTGGAGAGAGTGAGAATGAGAGCAGATATCAGTGGGATCTGAGTATAGGCAGAGCTTGGAGATAGTGAGAATGAGAGCAGATATCAGTGGGATCTGAGAAAAGGCAGAGCTTGGAGAGAGTGAGAATGAGAGCAGATATCAGTGGGATCTGAGTATAGGCAGAGCTTGAAGAGAGTGATAATGAGAGCAGATATCAGTGGGATCTGAGTATAGGCAGAGCTTGGAGAGAGTGAGAATGAAAGCAGATATCAGTGTGATCTGAGTATAGGCAGAGCTTGGAGAGAGTGAGAATGAGAGCAGATATCAGTGGGATCTGAGTATAGGCAGAGCTTGGAGAGAGTGAGAATGAGAGCAGATATCAGTGGGATCTGAGTATAGGCAGAGCTTGGAGAGAGTGAGAATGAGAGCAGATAGGCAGAGCTTAGAGAGAGTGAGAATGAGAGCAGATATCAGTGGGATCTGAGTATAGGCACAGCTTGGAGAGAGTGAGAATGAGAGCAGATATCAATGGGATCTGAGTATAGGCAGAGCTTGGAGAGAGAGAGAATGAGAGCAGATATCAGTGGGATCTGAGTATAGGCAGAGCTTGGAGAGAGTGAGAATGAGAGCAGATATCAGTGGGATCTGAGTATAGGCAGAGCTTGGAGAGAGTGAGAATGAGAGCAGATATCAGTGGGATCTGAGTATAGGCAGAGCTTGGAGAGAGTGAGAATGAGAGCAGATATCAGTGGGATCTGAGTATAGGCAGAGCTTGGAGAGGGTGAGAATGAGAGCAGATATCAGTGGGATCTGAGTATAGGCAGAGCTTGGAGAGAGTGAGAATTAGAGCAGATATCAGTGGGATCTGAGTATAGGCAGAGCTTGGAGAGAGTGAGAATGAAAGCAGATATCAGTGTGATCTGAGTATAGGCAGAGCTTGGAGAGGGTGAGAATGAGAGCAGATATCAGTGAGATCTGAGTATAGGCAGAGCTTGGAGAGAGTGAGAATGAGAGCAGATATCAGTGGGATCTGAGTATAGGCAGAGCTTGGAGAGAGTGAGAATGAAAGCAGATATCAGTGTGATCTGAGTATAGGCAGAGCCTTTGAGAGGGTGAGAATGAGAGCAGATATCAGTGAGATCTGAGTATAGGCAGAGCTTGGAGAGAGTGAGAATGAGAGCAGATATCAGTGTGATCTGAGTATAGGCAGTGCTTGGAGATAGTGAGAATGAGAGCAGATATCAGTGAGATCTGAGTATAGGCAGAGCTTGGAGAGAGTGAGAATGAGAGCAGATATCAGTGGGATCTGAGTATAGGGCAGAGCTTAGAAAGGGTGAGAATGAGAGCAGATATCAGTGGGATCTGAGTATAGGCAGAGCTTGGAGAGAGTGAGAATGAGAGCAGATATCAGTGGGATCTGAGTATAGGTAGAGCTTGGAGATAGTGAGAATGAGAGCAGATATCAGTGGGATCTGAGTATAGGCAGAGTTCGGAGAGAGTGAGAATGAGAGCAGATATCAGTGGGATCTGAGTATAGGCAGAGCTTGGAGAGAGTGAGAATGAGAGCAGATATCAGTGGGATCTTAGTATAGGCAGAGCTTGGAGAGAGTGAGAATGAAAGCAGATATCAGTGGGATCTGAGTATAGGCAGAGCTTGGAGAGAGTGAGAATGAAAGCAGATATGAGTGTGATCTGAGTATAGGCAGAGCTTGGAGAGAGTGAGAATGAGAGCAGATATCAGTGGGATCTGAGTATAGGCAGAGCTTGGAGAGAGTGAGAATGAAAGCAGATATGAGTGTGATCTGAGTATAGGCAGAGCTTGGAGAGAGTGAGAATGAAAGCAGATATGAGTGTGATCTGATTATAGGCAGTGCTTGGAGATAGTGAGAATGAGAGCAGATATCAGTGAGATCTGAGTATAGGCAGAGCTTGGAGAGAGTGAGAATGAGAGCAGATATCAGTGGGATCTGAGTATAGGCAGAGCTTGGACAGAGTGAGAATGAGAGCAGATATCAGTGGGATCTGAGTATAGGCAGAGCTTGGAGAGAGTGAGAATGAGAGCAGATATCAGTGGGATCTGAGTATAGGCAGAGCTTGGAGAGAGTGAGAATGAGAGCAGATATCAGTGGGATCTGAGTATAGGCAGAGCTTGGAGAGGGTGAGAATGAGAGCAGATATCAGTGAGATCTGAGTATAGGCAGAGCTTGGAGAGAGTGAGAATGAGAGCAGATATCAGTGGGATCTGAGTATAGGCAGAGCTTGGAGAGAGTGAGAATGAGAGCAGATATCAGTGGGATCTGAGTATAGGCAGAGCTTAGAGAGAGTGAGAGTGAGAGCAGATATATAGCAGAGCTTGGGTGAAAGATATGGTGAAGTATTTTGTGAGTAGAGCAAGCTGGGAAGTGATGTGAGCTTAGAAATTGAGGAGAGCAGCACTACTGGAGACAGAGGGGGAGCAGAGCTGGAAGAAAGTGTTATTGACCTGGTAAAGGTTGCTGGCAAACCTGAAAAGGAATTAGTTATAGGAGAGACTGGAAAACAAATATGGGGAGAATGTGGTAGAGCTGACTAGGAGGAAACAGCAAGTGAAGAAAGAGTGAAAAGCTGTGGTAGGATTAGCGAAGGAAGAGTGCTTGGTTATTGGGATAAAATTGTATCATCATTATGCACTGCAACTTCTTTTTTGTGGGTGTATGGATGCTAAGAATGATTATGGAAAGCTGCATGTTTATATCAGTGCATTGATGCAACTTACTGTTACTGACATCTGATGTGTTTAATAATTGTGCAACTGGCATGACCCCAGCAGGATCCATTCTGCACATTCATGGGTAAACCAACAGGCCACAGCCAATTTATTAAACCAAACATACATATGTACCAACATGGTATAACAAGTGGGAGGCTCTTGACCCTGGGCGCGCGCCTATGGGTCCACCTACTTTTGCGCTGCACCCGCCCAAGAGGCAAGCCCCTTTTTAATTATACCCCTGGCCCGGGCAACTCCCCATCCCGCCACTGTGGCCATTATTTTACATACAAAATAATTGAAGGTATAACATATACCCCATGACATGCATTACAACGAATTCACACAATACTCTATGTATATATACAGATATATACATTTTATTTTAATTTTTTTTAATTTTATTTAACATAACACTACTAAAACTTAAACACACCCATGACCTAACCACCCCTTAACGCCTAAATCCTGGGAGGGTGGGAGGGTATCCATACGCTGGCCGGCCGCAGAGTGAGCCAAAATGGCGCCGGCTTTGCACCAACACCCCTCCCGGCTCCTCCCCGCAGCCAGCCAGCCCACCGACCAATCAGCATGCGCAGGGCTCCGCCGGGTCACGCGACCCTCCATGCGACAGGAGCCCTGCGCACTACGGGCTTCCACTATATAAATTCTCTGCTGTAATTTGATTTCTTCAGACTTTAATAGACTATTATCTACTCAGTGTTTTAGCTCCTTGTATCCTGCTCTGCACTTTCCCGGTATTATTTCACACTACAACATGTTGATTATCAGAACTGAGTATGTATATACAGTATAGTGTGCTATTTGACAAGGGTTACTGTGTTATTATAAAGAGCAGAATCACATTGTTCATCTACTTGTAATATGTACCCATTGACAAATCATTGTTGCTATGCCTCCAATATAATTTCCAGGCTAACCCATGTATATTTGCATTGATCTAGCCAGTAGAAGCTTCACGAAAGAACCAGTAGGACCAAAGGTAGCACTGACATTCATATAAAATTACTGTTTGCATCATTTTATTATTTTTGTATTATATTATAGTATCCTTGGATTTTTAAAAACATTTACAAGTACTGCAGAGCTGTCTAAAGCAGATCAGCTGGGAGACCATCTCCACAATATGCAACAAACAGGTGGTGGTGGTCCTCTGTACAAAAACTTCAATCTAAAGTATTAAATCAATTCTGCCACAGTGTGTGAGTATAATAGGATTGAAGGACCAAGCAAGTTTTTGAGGTATGTAATAAACTAACAACATTAGCAGCTGTGTAAGAAATAGACATAAAAGGTAAGAGAAAATCTGAATTTTCGAAGACTTGGTTAATGAATGCAGGGTTCCGTTTTTTGTTTGTACATAACCTGGATCATGAGAGTATGTTTGTATCTATGAGTTGAGGTAGGAGCAGGAAAGGAGTGAACAGGGAAAGATCAGTAGTAATGTTAGATAATTAGATACCCCCCCCCCCCCCCCCCCCCCCCCCAGGCTCATACAAGCAGGAATTTTAAATTGACAGATACAAGAACTGCCCTTAAGAAATATAAATGACTTTCTCACACATATCTTCCACCAAAGTATCATGGTGACATCCATTTACTTTTTTTAGCTTTATGACTTTCTCTCAACTTAATTATGTTTTTAGTCAGACATAAGGTTTTCAAACATATTTTTTTAAATTGATCAATGGTCCTTTAATGTGTGGATTTGCTACGTGTGTATACAGTGCCTTACAAAAGTATTCACCCCCTTGGAATTTTTTGTGTTTTGTTGACTCACAACCTGGAATTAACATGGATTGTTTGAGGATTTGCATCATTTAATTTACAGAACATGCCCACAACTTTGAAGATGTTTTTTTTTATTTTTATTGTGAAGCAAACAACAATAACAGAAAAAGTCAATGTGCATAACTATTCACCCCCTTAAAGTCAATACCTTGTAGAGCCATCTTTTGCAGCAATCACAGATCCAAGTCTCTATGAGCTTACCACATCTTACCACTGGGATTTTTGCCCATTCCTCCTTGCAAAACTGCTCCAGCTCCATCAAGTTGGAAGGTTTGCGCTTGTGAACAGCAATCTTTAAGTCTGACCACAGATTTTCTATTGGATTGAGGTCTGGGCTTTGACTAGGCCATTCCAACACATTTACATGTTTCCCCTTAAACCACTCAAGTGTCGCTTTAGCAGTGTGTTTGGGATCATTGTCCGGCTGGAAGGTGAACCTCCGTCCTAGCCTCAAATCACGCACAGAGTGGTACAGGTTTTGCTCAAGAATATCCCTGTATTTAGCACCATCCATCTTTCCCTCAACTCTGACCAGTTTCCCAGTCCCGACTGCTGAAAAACATCCCCACAGCATGATGCTGCCACCACCATGTTTCATTGTGGGGATGGTGTTCTTTGGGTGATGTGATGTGTTGGGTTTGCGCCAGACATAGCGTTTTCTTTGATGGCCGAAAAGTTAAATTTCAGTCTCATCAGACCAGAGCACCTTCCTCCATACATTTTGGGAGTCTCCCACTTGCCTTTTCGCAAACTCAAAACGTGCCATTTAGTTTTTTGCTGATAGTAATGGCTTTCTTCTGGCCACTCTGCCATAAAGCCCAACTCTATGGAGCGTACGGCTTATTGTTGTCCTATGTACAGATACTCCAGTCTCTGCTGTGGAACTCTGCAGCTCCTCCAGGGTTACCTTAGGTCTCTCTGCTGCTTTTCTGATTAATGCCCTCCTTGCCCGGTCCGTGAGTTTTGGTGGGCGGCCGTCTCTTGGCAGGTTTGCTGTTGTGCCATGTTCTTTCCATTTGGTTATGATAGATTTGATGGTGCTCCTGGGGATCATCAAAGATTTGGATATTTTTTTATAACCTAACCCTGACTTGTACTTCTCAACAATATTGTCCCTTACTTGTTTGGAGAGTTCCTTGGTCTTCATGGCAGCGTTTGGTTAGTGGTGCATCTTGCTTAGGTGTTGCAGCCTCTGGGGCCTTTCAAAAAAAGTGTGTATATGTAATGAATGATCATGTGACAGATTGCACACATGTGGACATCATTTCACTAATTATGTGACTGAAGGTAATTGGTTGCACCAGAGCTTTTTATGGGCTTCATAACAAATGGGGTGAATACATACGCACATGCCAATAGTTTTATGTATATATTTTTCATATTTCACTTCACCAACTTAGACTATTGTGTTCTGATCCATCACATAAAATTCAGATTAACAAAATATTGAATTAAGGCTGTAATGTAAAAAATAGGTAAATAGTCAAGGGGGTGAATACTTTTGCAAGGCACTGTATTTCATATATGGATGAGCCATTATTGTAAGCAGTTTTCAGTATAAGCGTTAATGACATTCAAACTATATATGACATGGTTGCATATTACTAACAGACATACATTCATTGCATGATGTCAACCTATTCTATGATGCATGCATAGTACTTCCAGTCATAGCACATCCACATATACACATACATATTATATTTATGTTTGTTGTACATACAAATAAATGTACATATCTCAGTGGTGTCTTTATGCCTAGACCTATGTGGCACAGGAAGAGGACGCATATTTTCAGGGGGCAGCAGGCTGGCTGAAGATGCAGTACAATCTGTAGGTGTACCCTCTGACATACCATATATATACTTAAATACACATAAACTTATGATGTGAGATTTAGGGGAAAAGTGGTGTGTGGGGGGCACACAAATCTGGATTGCCCACGACAGCATAAATACACCCATGTCATATTTAATGTATTGAAAAATTGAAAACGCACACATTTGTATATATTTGTTGTTGTTGTTAAGTAATTCAGTCATGTTTGACTATCCATGACCCTCTGGGCCGCAGCACACCAGGCATATCTGTCAACCACTGCCCATCTGAGCTTCATCGAGCTCATGTTCATTGTTTCAATTACCTCATCTATCCATCTCTGCTTAGGTCGTCCCCTTCTCTGTGTGCATTCAATCGTTCCCAGCATCAGAGTTTTCTCTGGGAATCCTGTCTTCTCATGATATGGCCAAAATATTTGAGCCTCACCCTCATAATCATACTTTAAAGTGAATAGTTTGTCTTGATTTTCTGAAATATTGATATTTATTGGTTCTTCTTGTAGTCCAAGGGACTCTTAGCAATTTTCTCCAACACCACAATTCAAAGGCATCAATTATACGGCACTCAGCCTTCTTTATGGTCCAGCTCTCACATCCGTATGTTACTACTGGGAATACCATAGTTCTAACTATAAGGACCTTTGTTGATAATGTAATATCTTTACTGTTTACTAGCTTGTCCAGAATTGCCATAGTTTTCCTCCTCAGAAGCAAACATCTTTTAATTTAATGGCTGCAGTCACCATCTGCAGAGATCTTGGATCCCAGGAAAATTAAACTTGTCACTGCCTCCACTTCTTCCCCATCTTTTTGCCAGGAACTGATATTGCCATTTGGCATGATCTTCATCTTTTTAAAGTTTACAGGCCAACTTTTGCACTCTCTACTTTTACCCTCATCAATAAGTCCTATTGTTCCTCCTCACTTTCAGCCATCAGAGTAGTATCATCGGTGTATCTGAGGTTGTTGATATTTCTCCCAGCAATATTGATTCCGGCTTTGGATTCATCCAGCCCGGTCTTACTCATGACATGGACTCCTTTCCCGACTTTCAACCATTCTGTTGTTTCACATTCGATTCTGACCATGGCTTCCTGATCTGGTACTCCCATCTCTTTAAGAACTTGCCACATTTTGTTGTGATCCACACAATGAACTCTCTTGCTTTCGCTATTATCCAGCAGACATTAGCAATTTGATCTTTTGTGCCTCTTCCTCTGTGGAACCCGGCTTGCACATCTGGTAGTTCCTGGCCCATATATTGTTGTAGTTGAGCTTGCAGGACCTTAAGCATTACCTTGCTGGCATGTGAAATGAGTGTAATTGTTCTGTAATTGGAGTACTCTTTAGCACTGCCTTTTTTGGGATTGGGATGTAGACTGACCTTTTCTAGTCTATTGGCCACTGCTGAGTTTTCAAAATTAGTTGTCATAAGGCAAGCAACATTTTCACAGCATCATCTTGAACATCATCTTGATTTTGAACAGTTCGGATGGGATTCCATCAATTCCAGCAGCCTTGTTGCAGAAAAAAGCATCCTAGGGCCCATCTCACTTCTCTCTCCAAGATGTCTGGCTCCAGCTCATTGAACAAACTATTGAAATCATCAATGCTGCTAAGATCCTTTCTGTATAGATCTTCAGCGTATTCCTGACATCTCTTCTTTAACTGATCTTCTTCTGTTAAGTTCTTAAAATTTGTGTCTATTATCACACCCACTTTGGCAGATCTCTAATTTTCTTGAAGAAATCTCTTGGTTTTCCCATTCTATTATATTCTTCTATCTCTTTATATCGCTCATTGTAGAATGTCTCCTTGTCTCTTCTTGCTATCATCTGGAATTCTACATTCAATTAGACAATTTCCTATCTCTACTTTTCACTTTCCTTCTTTCCTGTGCTACTTTTAAAGCCTCCTCAGATAGCCAGTTTGTCTTTTTAGTTTTCTTTCTTTTAGGGATATTCTTTCTTGCCGTTTACTGGATAATGTTGCAAAATTCAACCCAAAGTTCTTCAGGCATTCTATCTTCCATGTCTATTCTTAATCTCCACTGCATATTCAGAGGGGATATAATTTACTTTGTATCCAGTCTGGTGATTTTGCCTCTTTTCAGAGGTTTGACATCCCTTTATCAAGTCTGAGATAACAACAACATGATATAAGTTGTGCATACAATTTAGCCACAGCATATGATACTTATATTCCAGGGACCATATAAGTGTCTTGGACACTGAATAACTACGGTTATGTAGAGATAGAAGAACACTTATAGTCCCTTTATACAGTCAGGTCCATAAATATTGGGACATCGACATAATTCTAATCTTTTTGGCTCTATTCACCACCACAATGGATTTGAAATGAAACAAACAAGATGTGATTTAACTGCAGACTTTCAGCTTTAATTTGAGGGAATTTACATCCAAATCAGGTGAACGGTGTAGGAATTACAACAGTTTGTATATGTGCCTCCCACTTTTTAAGGGACCAAAAGTAATGGGACAGATTAACAGTCATAAAACAAACTTTCACTTTTTCATACTTGGTTGCAAATCCTTTGCAGTCAATTACAGCCTGAAGTCTGGAATGCATAGACATCACCAGACGCTGGGTTTCATCCCTGGTGATGCTCTGCCAGACCTCTATTGCAACTGTCTTCAGTTCCTGCTTGTTCTTGGGGCATTTTCCCTTCAGGTTTGTCTTCAGCAAGTGAAATGCATGCTCAATCGGATTCAGATCAGGTGATTGACTTGGCCATTGCATAACATTCCACTTCTTTCCCTTAAAAAACTCTTTGGTTGCTTTTGAAGTAAGCTTCGGGTCATTGTCCATCTGCACTGTGAAGCGCCGTCCAATGAGTTCTGGATATGAGCAGATAATATTGCCCGAAACACTTCAGAATTCATCCTGCTGCTTTTGTCAGCAGTCACATCATCAATAAATACAAGAGAACCAGTTCCATTGGCAGCCATACATGCCCACGCCATGACACTACCACCACCATGCTTCACTGATGAGGTGGTATGCTTTGGATCATGAGCAGTTCCTTTCCGTCTCCATACTCTTCTCTTCCCATCACTCTGGTACAAGTTGATCTTAGTCTCATCTGTCCATAGGATGTTGTTCCAGAACTGTGAAGGCTTTTTTAGGTGTGGTTTGGAAAACTCTAATCTGGCCTTCCTGTTTTTGAGGCTCACCAATGGTTTACATCTTGTGGTGAACCCTCTGTATTTACTCTGCTGAAGTCTTCTCTTGATTGTTGACTTTGACACTCGGAGGTATATTATAAGATATAACTGTAGAAGTAAACTGACATATGAATCCATGTACATGGGACAAGATTCCATCAGCATCAATGATAAGTTTATATAGGAGCTTGACCGGTCTGATTATTACTTTGATATGCATCAGATCAGTGACTGGTAATACAGCATGGTGACTTAATTTCTTACAATGGGTATGTTCAAACTTCTGTGTAATAAACATTAATGTACATACAATCTTCTAGTCAATTAAGTTATTACAAATAATGACACATACTCCTAACACTAATCCAGATTATAAAAGAGATACCAAAGATAAGAAAGAAGGGGTTAATTGGATTGTGACACATAGTATACATAGGCCCTCATTCAATTGCAATTTTGCCAATTGAATAGGGGTCTAAATAGGCACATCACATATATTTTTTAAAGAAGATTTTAGTTATTAAGCATCTATCCAAAAGCACGGTTTTCACTAACTAAAAACTTCTTTAAAAAATATATATTATGTGCTTATTTAGAGCCGTATTCAATTGGCAAAATCGCAATTGAATGAGGGCCATAGTAATTAAGGTTGAAAAAAGACTTTCAGTCCATCAAGTTCAACCTGTTAAGATCTCCTCTGATCTGCAATATGCGGATTAGTTATTAATTAATTTGTTGATTAAATAATTATTAATAGTATAGTATTGGAGGATGAATAAAGAGTTAGTCCATCAAGTTCAAACTTTTTAGATCTCTATTGATCTTTTTAATGTGGACTATTTATTATTAATTGTTAATTGATCCAGAGGAAGGCAAACAGAAAAAAAAAAACATTGAAACTTTGCCAATTATCTCATAAGGGGAAAAAAAGCTAATTTCCTTCCTGACCCCAGAAACTGGCGATCAAATTTCTCCCTGGATCAATATTCCTTCGCTAGTTATCTAAAATAGCTTTGAATGCCCTCTTTATTCAAAAATATATTTAACCCCTTTTTGAAGTTGTCTATCGAACTCACTGTTACCACCTCCTTTGGTAGAGAATTCCACAGTTTAACCACCCTAACTGTGAAGAACCCTTTTCTTTGTTTAAGGTGAAATCTTTTTTCATCTAACCTCAAAGGGTGTCCTCTTGTCAGTTGAAAATCTCTTGCTACAAAAAGTTCACTTGACAAAGCCTTATATTGACCCTGGATGTATTTATATAAGGTAATCATATCCCCTCATAGACTCCTTTTTTCTAGCGAAAATAAGTTTAGTTTGGTTAGTCTTTCTTCATAACTTAGCCCCTCCATTCCCCTTATTAGTAGCCCTTCTCTGTACTTTTTCCAGCTCTAAAATGTCTTTTTTATGAAGTGGTGCCCAAAATTGTACTCCAAATTCCAAATGAGGGCGTACTAGGGATTTGTATAGTGGCAGAATTAGATTTGCTTCCCTTACTTCTATACCCTCCCTAATACATGCTAATATTTTACTTGCCTTTGCAGCTGCTACTTGGCTTTGAGCGCTGTTACCTAGGTGGTTGTCCACTAGTACTCCCAAATCCCTTTCAATATCTGATACCCCTAGATTTGCTCCATTAAGATTATAGATTACATGGCTATTTTTGCTTCTCAAATGCATAACCTTGCATTTATTTGTATTAAATCTCATCTGCCATTTAGCCGCCCATTTCTCTAATTTATGCAAATCCCTTTGTAGGGAAAGTACATCATTATCTGATTTTATTACCTTGCACAACTTAGTGTCATCAGCAAAAATGGAGACACTTTTTTCGAGTCCTACTTCTATGTCATTAATTAATATGTTAAAAAGGAGAGGACCTAATACTGAACCTTGAGGAACCCCACTTATCACATTAGACCAATCGGAGTATGTTCCATTTACAACAACCCTTTGCTTCCTGTCTTTTAGCCAGCTCTCGATCCATGAGCAGATATTTACTGCAATTCCTGTATCCCTTAGTTTGCTCACTAGTCTTCCATGTGGCACTGTATCAAATGCCTTTGAAAAATCTAAAAAGACTACATCCACTGAGTTGCCCTGATCCAAGTTCCTACTAACCTCCTCATAAAAACTAATAAGATTGGTCTGACCTATCCTTCATAAATCTGTGTTGACTGCTACCTATGATCTTGTTCAAATAGACATATTATTGTATTCTGTCCATTAATAACTCTTCTAAAAGCTTCCCAACTACAGATGTGAGGCTCACTGGTCTATAAATCCCCGGATTTGCTCTAGATCCCTTCTTAAATCTAGGTATCACCTCTGCTTTTCTCCAGTCATCCGGTAGAGACCCTGTAGTGAGTGAGTCATGAAAGATTAGATATAATGGTTTGGCTATTACAGAACCCAGCTCCCTCACTACCCTTGGATGTATTCCATCAGGACCTAGGCCTTTATTAACATTTATTTTCTCCAATCTCTTTTGGATTTTTTTTCTGCGTTAACCAATTCTTTAGTGATGGTAGTGTAGCCCCATTATGTTGCTGTGTCCCAACCACTGGTACCTCCCTTGTGTATACCGACGCAAATAACCTATTTAGCTCATCTACCTTTTTCTGGTCACTAATTACCAGATGGCCTGTGTCACATTGTAATGGTCCTATCGATTCCTTCCTCGCCTTCTTCCCATTAATATATTTAAAAAATATTTTAGGGTTAGTCTTACTTTCCATTGCAACTGACTTCTCATTTTCTATTTTAGCCAGTCTAATAGCCCTTTTGCAAGCCGTGTTGATTTCCTTATAGTCACATAAAGCTGCCTCTGTTCCCTCCTCTTATAATTTAAATGCATGTTTCATTTTCCTCATCATGATCTTTAAGTCATTGTAAAGCCACTTGGGATATGATGTACTCCTATTCATTTTATTTCCACATGGTACATGCCGATGAGTATGTTTATTTAGTAAGGATTTGAATGTTGTCCATTTATTTTCAGTATTTTTCCCTGTAAGTTCTTTGTCCCAGTCTATATGTTGTATTGCTGCCCGTAGCCCATTAAAGTTAGCCCTTTTAAAATTTAGAGTATTTATCTCAAATGATACTGTGTTGTGATCACTGTTCCCCAAGGGTTCCCCTATTTTAACATTTGATATTATATCAATATTACTTGTGATGACTAAATCCAAGATGGCCCCATTTCTAGTAGGTTCTTGTATTACCTTGGCCAGATAATGATCCCCGAGTGTACTCAAGAACCTGCTCCCCTTAGCTGAGCTGCTAGTCTCATTTATCCAGTTTATTTCAGGGTAATTAAAGTCTCCCATTATTAGAACTTGCCCATGCTTAGCTGCATTTCCAATCTGTAACAATAATTGTATTTCCGCACTTTCAGCTATATTTGTTTTTTTTTAGCATACTCCCACCAATATGCGTTTAGAATTAGCTCCTCCACTATTTAGCTCCACCCACAAAGATTCAATTATGCCATTAGTGCCCGCATAAATATCTTCTCTGACTGTAGGCTTAAATTCAGGCTTAACATATAGACAGATCCCTCCTCCTCTTTTTCCATTTCCCCTATATTTCCTAAATAGGTTATAACCATCCAGATTAACAGTCAGAGTCATGAGATTCATCCCACCATATTTCAGTAATGCCTATTAAGCATTTTTCTTGTACTGCTAATATTTCTAGCTCATCCATTTTCCCAGGCAAACTTCTTGCGTTAGCAAGCATACACTTTATGTTGCTATGGCTCTGCCCTTGTGAAGTGCTTGCCACTGTATTTGAGGCCCCTATTAATACCTCCCTACTGTCTATTGTAACCCTCCCCCCTTCTCCTCCCCCATGGGTAACTAATTCATCCCTTTCCCTCTCTACCCTATTTACCCCAATACTTCTATATAGTCCCTCCCCCACCTACAAGTTTAAAAACTCTCCCAGCTGTTCTACCATCCTATCCCCTAGCACAAAAGCTCCCTCATCATTAAGGTGCAATCCATCCCTGCTAAAGAGATTGTCTTCCTTCCACCCTGTATGAATCTCCATCATCCAGGATCGTGTGGGGAAGACCTCTCCTCCATGGAGAGCACATCAGGAACAAGCGTTCAGTAGTTACAGCTCAAGGGAGTATGCAAAAGCATAGCAATCCCCAGTGTGATAGAGCAATCCCCTCCAAGAACGAGACAAGGCTACGTTTTGAAGGGTCAAGTAGAACTATTTTTTAATGACAGGGAATCTCCTTTTATGCAATGGTGCCCTCTGAAGGGCTACACCCACATAATTATCACAGCCAATTATCTACATGGTTCAATCCCCACGTCTCCTCCCCTCAGATAACAGGTAACACAATTAAAACAGACACAATTTTAACCACATTCTGGATGTACCCCAAAAACAGGGGGTACACCTTTAAGTCCAGGACCGTTCAATAGCTTTCACCCAGGGGAACAACATATTAAAAAATGGCATGAATCAGACCAGGGGTTCAAAAGTTAGTAAAAGTATCTTTTACCCATAACACACAGACATTTCACAGGCAATACATATAGAGGGACAATAGGTGGGTCACACCTCCCTGAGGCTCCCTGGCAACTTTGATATAATCAGACATTGATTAAATCAGCCTTCTTTGTTCTTATGTTTGAGAATGAAAACACTTTATACAATCGACTTCCTTATCTCTGGAGTCTCTGTAATAGGATTATCTATTAGCCTAGGTCTGCAATAGTCTGGGCTAATATTCTGCAGAGCATAAACCAACATACATATAATATAACAGTAGGATCATATTTTAACCAATAATTAAATAACCATAAAACAGGGTAAAACAGTGATGGGTTCCGTTACAGCTGGGGTCTGAGCGCACAAAACTACCGAATAGCGGGGGGCGTGGCTAAGCAGGCAAGCGGAGCAGACGTGCAGGAGCTGAGCTCTGCAGAAAGAACCCACAAACAGACCAATTAAACGGGGTAAATCAAACCCAAACCCCCTGAAAAGGGCACACTAGATGCAGTAAACCCCACTAATCACAGGGGCCTGCACAGCAACAGCAGAGGCAGACTTATAACAAGCGGCCCTTACTTTATCCGATCACACGTGGCCAGCACCGCGACGGACCCGGATACTGACACCACGCGTGCTGTCCTTACCCCAGGCCACGGCCTCCCTACCCTGCCTTGACAAAACCCGTCTGAGACACTGCTCTCATCACCGCAGCTCAGAGGACACCAGGAGCTGCAGCCCCGGCATCAGGAGGCAATAACAGAGTCTATCAAGGCTCCGGAGCCCGCAGGGGCACCCCAAAGGCAGAAAAAAGAGCAAAACGCCGGCCCAACCAAGCGGTGAGAGCAGGGAGCACAACACTGATAGTCCAGGTGGAGAGGGCCCTCAGGGCAAACAACAGCGGAGTCCAGCGTCACACCTGTGAGGTAAGGGAAAACACATTACAGACCCCCATCCCGCTGACCTACACTCATAAGGGTCTACCTCACAGGCCCACACTAGCCCTACTCCCATCACTCACCAAACAGCCCTAAAAACCAGGTGAAGTGGGGTGAACACAACACAGAGGGGAAAGATCAAGAGAGAGCAAAGAGTCCATCTTAAAGCTCCTTCCACCCCCAATGACCCACCTATAGGGGGCCCACTATAAGCCCAACACCAGGCTCACTTACCAACAGAGGCCCATGCTGCAGGCGCACATGTAGGGGGCTCTAAAAGCCGAAAGAGAACCTGCAGGCACAACCACCGCAGGAGACCCCCCCCCCCCTCTGGGTCCAAGAACCTCCCCAGAAGTCCACGGACCATAGACACATATCTGAGGTGGGTTCCTAAAAACAGGATAGTTCAGGTCCAAGAATCGTTGGGCTCCTAACACAGGAGCGTGCACCCCAAGGGCGAAATTTGCAGCGTACAAAGGGTTAATCAGACACAGGCCACAGGATTACAAAACCATTTGTTTTTCAAGGCTAGTTTCCAGGCCGAATCCCTGCTTGTATAACAGACTGTACTAGTGGAACTCTACTACCACCTAGTGGACAAAGTTCAAAAGCACCAAGCAAGTGAAAAGAGACAACAAAAGCTCAATTTTCAACTATAAGCATTTAAGCTATGACCACTTCGGTTCAAGAACTTTTAATAAATCCAAAAAGATGTAACTAGCAAAAAGCCCAGCAATATAGGGACGCTAACAATTGCTCTGGGACAAACCAAGTGAAACCAGGTCTCTGGCAACAACTTGATCTACAATACTCTCACTGAGATGGCAGGTGTTGCCACGAGAAAGAACAATAAAGGGATCCAATCTTACTGCCTACCCAAATCTTCAGCAAGTTCTCCCACCAATACAGCACCCACAGCCGCAGTCCACGCAGCAACAAGCTCTGAAATGTCAGCGCCTAGCACTAAAAGTGACATCCAGGACCTTAAAGACTTAGGGCCTCATTCTATTATCGGCCGTAAATCGGCCGTAAGGCTGCGATTCCTTGCGAGGGTTCAGTTAACTCGCGATTCTATTATACGGCCCCGCAAGGATCTCCTTTTACGGCCGGCCGCATATCTTGGAACCGGCCGTAAACTGTGAAATATAAAAACTCAAAAATAAATTCAAGCCTGCACTGTACAGCTCTGTAAATGCTAGGGATCATATTGGGGGACATGAGGAATAAAAGGAACCCACTCTCAAGCTTGCACATCTGCCCAAACCCGAGTTCAAATTAACTGTTTATTTGCCGGCTGCGGCGTGGGCGTGTCTGAGGTGCTCCAAGCACTCTGGACTTTTTACATGTATATTTTATATTAAAAATTTTATATTAAAAATGAAATATTTTACGGATTTGAGTACAGGATAATTATGTGCTATTTTTTCTAACACCTAAAATCCCTTTATAGTCTTCTCAAAGTGCAGGATGGCTTTATTTGAGCTATTTTATGTGCTTAATTGGTGCTAGCGAGACCTTTTTCCTGCAAGTAACTGCGGCTCGTTTTTAGCCTTGCAGAGAGGTTTCCCGGAGCAATTGAATTGCAAATCTCTTGCGGCCGTTTTAGATCAAAGGCTTTCCTCCGGCGCGATCGGCCGCAAGAGATAGCAAGGCACCGGCCGCAAGCCTGCCGGAGCCTACGGCCGTAAGGGAATAGAATAGCAGAATAGCTTGCGGCCGGTCCTTGCGGCCCCGCAGCGGCTGCGGCCGATAATAGAATGAGGCCCTTAATATCCAACTTCAGAGAGGAGGTCAAATCAGACATCCGGAAGGTGACAACAGAATTAACCACAGAAATTAAAAAGGTGGACGATAAAACAACAAAACTGGAAACTAAAATTTCGGAAATAATGCAACATAACAACGAGCTAACAGAGGAGATCTTGGCTTTGAAGGAGGAACAATCTAGACAACAGTTGCAACAGGAAGATCTAGAAAACAGATCTAGACGACAGAACATAAGGCTGAGGAATGTGCCGGAGTCTGTCAAGGACCTACACGCATACCTAAACGATCTATGTGAATTTCTCCTCCCAAACATACATCCAGAAAACTTGAGAATGGATCGGTTTCACAGAGCCCTTGGATTCCGTTCATCTCCACAGGAGCGCCCAAGAGACATCATTGCCAGATTCCACTACTACTCCACCAAAGAACTGTTCATGAAGGCCGCAAGAAAAGGCATCCCTCCCATCGAGGGGCACACACCGCTGCTTTTTTCTGATCTAGCCCCGACTACCCTTGCCAAAAGGAGACAACTGAAACCGGTTCTGGACTGTATCCTGGCTCAAGGATGGAGGTATACATGGGGTTTACCTTTTCGCCTCAATATATCCAAAGAGGGAAAATTCTTCACTATCAGAACACTGGAGGAAGGGATTAACTTGCTGGCGGAATGGAACATCAAGGTCACTGTCGGAGAGCAGTTACAACCAACAGAAAACCCGAGAGGAAGGAGTCCTCCCATGAACGGAGAAAAAGACTTACTACAATGAGTTGTCACTTATTTTGTTTCTCTGTTTTTTTTGTCTTTTTTTGTTTCTTCTTCCTCTCTCTTCTTCTCTCTCTCTCCTTGTTTTCATGCTACTCTGACAACCAAAGCTAGTTGAATCTGAAAACGAGTAGATCCAATAAGGTAGCACCCACACCAGTGAAAGTTCTAATACACACTATAGACAGTTAACCCAGGCCGTAAAGGCAAAAGCAACACACACCTAGAAGGCGTCCCTACGGGCGCTAACACGTAGACTTCCAAAAAACCCTACAGTAGGGAAAGTTTAGGCGGACCAATTCAGTGTCAGTTTAGAGACACTAACTGGCCCACCAGTAAAATACGAAGAGGACAGCAAACGCTCTCCTCATAGTAGTTTAAATTACCACACTTTATTTAAGTAAGGAACACAATTAAGTTCAAACATACTAAGAGCCTTCCTGACCAACAGTAAGACACACAAACAGACTCACGTACTTAGACTTCTTACCCAGGATTACCTTAGGGATCCCCACTAGAGGAAAAGTAGGAACTTGCTTAATTACCGAGACAGGTTTTTATAATTCCGAAAGTTTAAGTATAAGCAATTTGGCTCATACTCTGTTGTCTTTTTTCCTTTGAGTACAGATACTCTCCCACACAGCCAGCTGCTGAGCAGTCTTCGGGCGGAAACCAGCAGGAGGCACAAGATAACGAAGTAACAGGCTTCCAGAAAGGTGAGATAGCCATTTAGACACACCAAAAGGTCATACACCTCAATAAGAAATATGGACATTGTCATTGCGTCACACAACGCTCATGGTTTGAACGAACCAATCAAGAGGGGGGTAGCCTTGAGAAATTACCAAAAACTAAATCTTGATATCGTAATGATTCAGGAAACTCACTTTAGAAAACAAGCACTACCAAAATATTGGGGGGGAGTCTTTACTCAGGCATTCCATTCGACCGCAGATACCAAACAAAAGGGAGTCACGATTTTGTTCCACAGAAGACTCAACTTTCAGTTAAGTAAAATTCAAAAAGATAAAGATGGCAGGTTTTTAGCAGTACATGGGACCATACACGAACGTAAGGTTTCATTCTTGAACATTTACGCCCCGAACACAGATCAAACGCCATTCTTTCAAAAAATACAGAAACTCACAGATAGCTGGGAAGACGGACTTAAGATAATAGGAGGAGACATGAACGCGGTCTTAGACCCGCTCAAAGACAAGTCAAACGATTTAGGTTCACAAAAAATCCCCACAGCGACCAAAGCTCTCAAAAAACTCCTAAAATCAAACTGCATGATTGATACCTGGAGAAACATGAACCCCACAGAAAGGGAATACACATTTTTTTCCGCCAGACATGGTTCGCTCTCCAGAATAGACTATATCCTGATCCCACAGAACGTTACAGGGAACCTAACTGAGGCCTCTATCTGCCCCATAGCATGGTCGGACCACGATCTAGTGAAAATCTTCATGAATAATCTCCTACCGAAAGGAAATAACCCGAGGTCGTCATTAAATCCCAGTATACTGAACGACCCTATCACACGAGATAAGATCAGAACTGCAATCGTAGATTATCTTGACCTCAATACAGTAGGGGAGATAGACATAGATGGAATTTGGGCAGCTCACAAGGCAGTGATCAGGGGAGTCTGTATACAAATTAGTTCAATCAAAAAGAAAAAAGACCAAGCACAAATCTTACTTCTAAACCAGAAAATTGCAGAAGCACAGAAACTATTTGTTAAAGATAAATCACGACATACCCATGAGAAGATACTAAGTTACAAACAAGAACTAAACACTATTTTAAGAGGGAAAATGGCCAATATCCTACAGCGAACTGAAGCTAAATTCTTCAGATACGCAAACAAGCCCGATAGAATGCTGGCCACGAGACTAAAAGAAAAAAGAGCAAACTCATTCATAGCCAAAATAATCACCAAAAATAGGCAGACAGTTTTTAAACCAGATCAAATAGTAAGCGAATTCAGACAATTTTATGCGGACCTTTACAGCAAAACACCCGAATCAGGCACCCCAACCCACAAACTAGAAATTGAAAATACACTAAATAACTTAAATATACCCCAATTAGACTCTACCAAAGCTAAATCACTCTTAGAGCCCATCTCGGTCGAAGAAATACAGGATGCGATCAAATCCACAAAGGCACACGGGGCCCCAGGGCCAGATGGCTATTCCAACCTCTACTACAAACATATGAGCGATCTACTTAGCCCCACCTTACATAAGCTATTTAACAGCTTCTTAGCTGGTGAAAAAATTAAACCGGAATTCTTAGAAGCCAAAATAATACTGATTCCTAAACCGGGGAAAGACCCATCCCAATGTGCTAGCTATAGACCAATATCTCTGATCAACACAGATTTAAAAATATACACCAAAATCTTAGCGTCAAGACTAGCGAATCTGTTACCTGAAGTGGTACATCCAGACCAAGTAGGGTTCATCAAGGGGAGAGAAGCGCCAGACAATACCAGAAAAATTGTTGACCTTATTGACATAACCAAAAGTAATGAAGGCCGCGCTATGTTGTTGGCGCTTGATGCCGAGAAGGCATTTGATAGGTTAGATTGGACATTTATGAACGCCACACTGAACAAATTCGGAATTCCGGAAGGTTTTCTGCGAAGCATTGCGACATTATACTCGGAACCAACCGCACAAGTTACATACCAAGGACACAATTCACTAAAATTCAACATCACAAGGGGGACAAGACAAACAATGGCTCTAGACTTCTGCCTGCCTTCCTCATCCACCCCTCCCACCAATGATAACTACAAACACACACCCTCATCAACAAAAATAAAATGGATTCTTGTACTTTTAAAAGAGTATTACATGTTTTCATAAAAAATGTTTATGCCCATAGCTTACACAGCTACCTGATATTGCTAATTTGGTACATACTTGATGGGTGTCTTGTTTCTTGAACTGCAATAGTCATTTTACCTGCTGTAGGTACTTTTTTACATTTACTGATCCTGGTATTTGCATAAATGGGTTAAAGGGTTAAAAATCACCAAAGAAAGAAAGATGCTTGTGAATGAGACAATAAAAGTTCTGTCAGATAATATGACTGATAGAAAATAAGAGGCAAAATAATTGAAACAAATATATGTGCTACTGGAAATATTGGTTAAAGGACCATTGTAGTGTATTTACAAGTAATGCTCATATGTTTCTTTGCTGTGCATAGGCCATTAAAAACTGTATGCAGTTTAAAATAAATGAAAGTAAAAAAATGTTAACTTTTAAACTGTCAGCTTTACCCTCAAGCAGATCTGCGTATCTCCTCCCACCTGTGCGGGAGTGTGGCCAGCTCTGCCTGTATGCTGGACTATCATGCAGCTTGGAAGAAGGCTTGGCTGATGTCACTAACTATGCCCCATGACATCCATAGCTCCACCCCCACTGCCTGTAACAGCTCTATTGTAATATTCTTGAGCTGTCGAACAGGCCCCACACAGTGACCGTACATGAGACCACCACTTATACTGGAGAAGAATCTACACTGGTCAGACTTTATTATTAGTCCTGCAAAAAGCAAGAGTTGGCTATGCCCTTAAAAGACACAGGTAGGAGGAGATATTCAGCAATGCAGCCTATGCTCATCAAAGAAACATAGGAGCCTTACTTGTAAATGACGTACAGTGGTCTTTAAATAAAGAGTGGTAATAATAATAATAAAACAAATCAAGATGTGAAATCCATCATGTTTTTTGTTTTTTTACATACACATGTACAATGATTTGAATATACTGGCACTCAGCTGGTACAGTTTGGAAGTTTATATACCAAAGTATAGTGATTGGAGGGCCCTGACAAAATAAATTGGGAGCCCACTATCTACAAAGTAGATCAGTGCTTTGCACCAGCAGTAGCTCTGCCACTGGTGTAATAATGAGGTAAAGGTGCATGAGAAAGGGTGTGATC